>JAAFCE010001036.1:47954447-48087241 GCA_013389805.1 Trigoniulus corallinus | reverse complement strand
AGATTCTGCATTAGAACTACCCGGTGGATGGGGCATTAATGGCCATTGGAGTTGATGGGCCTTAAGAAACCAAACGAAACAAAGCAAACAGCAGTTTTTGGTCGGCAGCCCGCTCCAACAGATGGCCCATGTGTCTATCCAGAGATACAAAGATGGGTACCCAACCCTGCCATAAGCGGGGAAAGGGTTAGAAAGGTGTTTTGCCTCACTGTAGCTGAAGTGCCTCCACTCTGCCCTACCACCACCTCCTCTGTTTAGAATCAGTAGTTTCATATGATTGATGACGTGTTTGCAGCTTGTTCTACATGAGTGTTACACCATTTGTTGTAAATCATGTTGGGTTTAAGAGAAAACTGTTAAGGGCATTGAAGAAAGTCGCTGTAAGGATCGGTGACCACTAATGTCCAGAATGGGGATTCGGGAGAGAAAGAGAGAGAGAGGCAGTCGTAATTGTTTTTCTTTCTAAAAAAATCAATTATATTGAAGGCCACTAAATCTTGCGGTCCATGTGGGTGCATCAGGAAAACACAGTAGAGATTTTTTTTTGTGCGTTAGGGCCTCAATAAACAGTCCGCCCATATTCCGCCCCTGTTCAATGTTCTTTGAGTGAATTTTGTTCACTCTGCTGTCCTTTTATTTCATGACTGAAATGCCCATTGCCCATTATTGTAAGAATGATTGGAATATTTGAGTCCAACCCATGTTTCTATCAATGGTCCTTCTTCTCTTTGCTTGAAAAATGATGGTCCTTTTCCTTCCTTCCTTCTCTGTCTGTAGAATAAAAGTTGAGTGAAAATGGTTGGTTCAACACAGAAAATAAATGAATAAGTGGACTTGAGGTGCTCCCCTGTTGGTTGTCACCACAGGAACCATGTTTGACGCCGTAGTATAGACATTTGTAGGGCATTTAAGAGAGAAGGTGAAACTCTGGGAAAGTAAATTGGTGGTGCCTATTAAAATTTGAAAACTGCTACAAGAAAATGGATCCAGTGATGGAAGTTGAAAAAAGGAAGAAGGAGTTGATGTCCAGCAGGGAGAAATGATGATGGGCCAAAATGAGATTGGTGGAGGGATAAGGAAGACAACATAGCAACCCCCTTTTCAACAGCCAAGCATGTCTTTCAGGGTACCTCGTGACATTCGTTCATTAACTTTCGTTAATTCAGCTTGTCTGATTTTGAATGACCATAAAGTAGGTTGGTGACAGGACCTTTGCTTTTTAGTGTGGACTTTCGCTCTGCAGGGGACCTGCCCTATGGGTACTCACATTTTATCTCTTTCTCCTGTTGAAGGATGCAGCATTCATTCACCGCTCTCTTACTACTGTTAGGAATGAAGAGTAACTTACACGACACTCTTAACAACTGGGCAATTCTTCAGTTATGTATGTCCAGATCTAGGCGAGGCCTCAGGCTCCAAAGGGATCTAATACTACTTAGGTTTATGTGGTATTTTAATCTTAGTTTTGTTACCCGAAGCTGGGTCCCCCGAAGCTTTCGTATATTTCTTTATCTGTATATGCATACCTAATTGATTTTGTCCTACCATCGAAAGGTAATCTCTACTTCGGTATTTAAAGCCCTATCCTTAGGGGCCCATTTTATCCTGTCATCCTAGAGTTCATAAAAGCTTCATCCTGCACTTCGTACGCCTATTTACTGAACGTAAGGTTAAGGGGAGGAGGAGGAGGAGGTCAGCTCCTTAACCCGGGCTCCACTCTTTTGATTTTACTTCGATGCCCTCAAACATATTGGTAGTCGACACTGCCATAGGCGGAAAACTGTTAGGCGCAGTATAAGTAGGGGGAACTGTTCTGAAGAGCATTCACTTGTGTGGGCAGAGTGCTAGCCAAATAAATTTGTGTTGTAGAATGTGTCCCGTCGTTTTCTGTCCGGGGGTGGGGGGCGGTTGTATTGCGTTGGACACCCCAGTTCTCGTCCGATTACTGAAGTTAAGAAACGCAACCCTAGACAGTACAGTACTAGCATGGGAGCACTGGGTACTGCTAATACCCCAAAGTCGTCGTAACAGCATAGTGTTTGCGGAGACTTTGCATTACAAATATGCAATGGACGGGGCTCAAATGACCAAGGGCCTAAGGGCCCTAAGCCACCAACAAAGCAAAATCCTCTTGTCCTTTTCCTGTCGAGGACCGAAGTGGACATCACATTTTAATCTGACCTCACCATACTCTACATTTCTACTTGTATAGTGGATAGACACATTTTTCTTTTATCTCTTTTGAATGTTGTTCTTAGCGATATCTGATCATCTGTTACGTGACCAGTGGTCATCTTTGCAACTTGTAGCCCCTTACGCGATGTTATCTGACAAAACTTACTATTCGTAATCCGTAGATTAGAAACTATTGCAATGATATCCGCAGTAAGAAGTACTTTAGATGGGTAATCTAGAGATCATCTAGAATCTAGTGACTGACCATTTCCAGTCCAATAACCCCTGTGTCCAATAGTTGTATTTGAAATTGAAAGACCAGGGTTGGGAGGGGAGAACCACTAGTTGACCACTGGAATCTAATGCCTGCGTTCCATACTTGTCTACCATGAATTTCGTGCAACTAACGAGAGCTATTGAAGCGTGAGAGGAATGCGTGCCGATAATAACGAGGACGAGGAATAGACTGTGTCATTTCGTCAAATTTCACCTGGTCAATTTATTTCGGACTCTCCGGACTAATCATTTGGTTACTTGTTCTCATTGCAGACCAAGCGCAATTTGATGCCTAAATTTACCATGGCCATGGCGTGAGAAAGAGACGGACGGATATCAAGAAAAGAAAAGTGAATAGTGCTGAAAGGAGAGATGATGCTTAAACATTTTATTTCTTTTTATTATCTAAGAGAAAAGACAGGAGGAAAGAAGAAGTTGAAGAAAGTGCCCCACACTGATCTTGGGGCTTTTTTATTTCTTGACAAGAAAAACACTAAAGGTAAGTACGAGTAAGATTTTGGGGAACGCCCTCTGTTATCAGTGTTGAGCATCTAATGTGTGCGCACGATGCGTGTGTGAGGCATGCCTAGGATCACTACTACATTTGGCAGAAGAGAATGAGCCCACGAGGGGACTATTCCATTGTGCGTGGGACAATAGCGCTTTCCATTGGTCGTGTAGAATTTTTGGACGTCCATATCTTTGATGCATCTCAGCGATAACTTATAAGATTTCCTTCGTCTTCCTCTATTCCTTTTTGTTTCCCTACTTTCTTTATCAGTTTGCCACCATCTAAGATCTGTATAACCGATAACAGGTAGATAGTGGAGAGAATCTCAGGTGGCGTTTGGCAGCCTGAGATATCCCAAGGATTTGAAGAGAAAAGAGAGAATTGGAGTTCTTTTGACAGGACACCACAGAAAAAGAAGAAAAGAATGTTGATTTGTTCCATGGTGTAAGTACGTTCCGAAGGTCCATTACTTGAAAGAGAGGAAAAGGTTTCGACTTGTACGATTTGATTTTCGGGAGACACCAAATATATTTTATTCATTATTCTTGTAAAAAGGACCCTACACCGACGGTCAATAAGCGTAGGTTTTGGTTTGTTTGTGTTTTAGGACCCTTCAAGTTGCGTTGTTGGACACACCAGTTCCCGTGAGATCACTGAAGTTAAGCAGCGCAAGCTCACGTTAGTACCAATATCGGTGGATGGTAAAGAACGTTGGGTGCTGCAAACTGTTTTTGCTGTCACCTACCTCCTCATCTCCCGCGAACAGCCTCCTAAGGGTTCGTCCTGTCATTGCTGCTTGACTTACTCCCCAACCCATTAAACTAATCCAGCAATCAACTACAAGGTCATTAGAGCCCCGTCCACTACGTAGTTCTAATGTAGAGTCTGCACAGACACTACCCTAATGCGACGATTGTTTGGGAATTAGCAGTACCCAGTTTTCCCAAGCAGCCACCCATGTCAGTACTAGCTGGGGTTGCGTTGCTTAACTTCAGTGATCAGACGAGAAATTTTGTGTCCAACGCAATAAGCCGCTCCCATAAATAAGCATACGGGTTGCAGCTTTGGTCGGCAACCGGCTGTGGAAAAACACTGTCCAATATAGCCCCCTTGTATCCATTCAGAGGGACAAGATGGGTACCCGACCCTGCAATAGGCGAGAAAAGGGTTTGCAGTTGCTTTTTTTGTCATCGTAAAGGACCCTAGACCTGTCTCAATGGCGCAGGAGGTTGCGTGCTCCATTACTGCATCAGTGGTTCCGGGTTCTATACTGGATCGTGGTGGGAGAGGGGGGGGCTCGTACGGAAAAGAACCCTCTCTGCTGTGTAACGAGTAGATCAGACAGCGTTCCCAGGTGTGGAGTTCGTCCGCTGGCATCGGTGGAGTGCCCAAAGAACGGTAGACGTAGGAGTTGCATCTTAGATCGGCAGTCGGCCGTATAAAAATAATGTCCAACAGATCATCCTTGTCTCCTTCCAGAGGGACACAGAGGGGTACCCTACCCTGTCAAGGCGGGAAAAGCATTGCTTTCGTTCTTCTAGAGGAGGATGTTCTTTTTCTTCTCTAGGAAAGAAGGGGGCGATGTATTGCGTTGGACACACCAGTTGTCGTCTGATCACTGAAGTTAAGCAACGCAACTCCAGCTAGTACTAACGTGGGTGGCCGCTTGGCCAAACTGGGTACTACTTATACCCAAAAATCGTCGTATCAGCGTAGTGTCTGTGCATAGACGCAATGGACGGGGCCTTAATGACCGTTGTAGTTGATGGGCCCTGAAACACCAACGAAATAAAAGAAACAATTTAGGAAGGAATTCCATGTGGAATGACGTTGCATGTTAAACTGGTATATGTAGGTCAGCATGATGGTTTATTTAGTGATGGCCTTCTCAATTCTTAAGGCTATGTCTTCGGAAACTGGGCGGGTTTCCACGTGTCCGGGGAGTATGTTTTGCATATTTCTCTTCCGCATAGAAATACGCCCGCTTGGGTAACTCAGTTGGGAGCACGCGTGACTCATGATTGTAAATTTAATCCTGCCTATAGCGTATGGTTTCTTTCCGAGAAGACAGGAAAAACCCCGAAGTTTGTCTTCCCTCCCAGATGAATAGTAGAGGTGTGATCGACATCACAACTGCGCCCTTTCCTCCTGGAAATAGGCCCTAAATAAGCCTGTAGACAAGTCAACGTCCCAGGGACAGGAGCTGTCTCACTCACTGGCGTCTGGAAATGGTCTTTAGAGTATATACAGTACATAACCAAAGTGTAAGGTCGCCAACCGAATTTCTTATTCGGGACGGTAGCGTGCATTTGAATGCCCCTCTCTTCCTCTTTATCACCCTCTCTCCTACACACAGTCCGGAAATAGGCAACGGAATTGAACCTGTGAGCAGTGAACAGACAATTGCATTCTTCGTTAAAATATTAAAGTGGGTCGGACTGGCGAATCCGACCCGTTGAAATGGGTGATTGTAGGTGAGACAAAGGGTTGAGACAAGATTAGTGATGGGGTGGCCTCATGAACTCACTGACAATGACGTAATTTTGATATTTTGACGCAAGTCGGTCAATACTTTGTATTCAAAGGTGTTCCAAAATTACGCTACTTTAAAAATCCGTCTGCGCCAAATATAGTTGCTGTAACTAGAAGTGTCCCATGCCCGGAAGGTGTAGGCTGTATCCGCACTTGGCGTAAACAAAAATGAACTAGATGTTAAATGTCAAGACTTCATCACCTGAAATTCAGGAGATGCACTCCCAAAAGTGAAGAGGAGAAGAAGGAGGTGAAGGAAGTCGGGCTGCCGCAGTTTCCACGAAAAATGACTGATAAAATCCCGGAAATGCCACCGTGGTCACATTTGTGTAAGTCGTACGTGAGAAAGATGCAGAATTGCGGAGCGAGAGTGACGCAAAAGTTGGCATTGCGGAGGTCTGTTCACCTTTCTACTTCCTCTTACTCCCATTCGCTAGTACCGCATCTGTCCCAAGTGTGGATGAAAAGTGTCCGGTTCAAAAAGTGTGCACTTTTCATTAATGCTGTCGTCATTTCTAGTGACGACTTTCTGAATGCGTTCCCATGACAACAGAGTTCTTTTTTTTGACATTTTTGAAATCATTCCTTGATGAATTTTTGGATGAAGGTTCAATTCCGGTTGAGCCTAGTGGCTTTAGCTGAGAGAGGTGAGTTGAATATGTCTCCCCTCTGATTGGCACTTCCAATCCCCCACCAGCTCCTCACCCCTCCGTCAACGTGGTTTACCGCCTAATGCTAAATAATAATAATTTCTTTTACCTATTGCATGTTCGCTCCTTACTCCCTCCTCCTGTGAAGGCCCGAGGGCAGCAAAAATGTGGGTCATTCCTGTAGATATGATCCGAACGTTGACCTTCTTATCGTGTTGACGCTGCAGTGTGTATACTGTACACCCACTCGTCTCGCGCCCTTCTGTATCTGCCTGTGATAGGATAAGACTAAGAAGGAGGAGTAGGGGATCGTGGGAGATGTGACCAGGCTTGGGGATTTCCTCAGAATGGTTTCTCATTCCTTGCCACATCCTTGAATTCGTCATCATCACCATCTTGTGGGTGCTCCATTCTGCCTGCATTTTAAAAATTATGTTAAGCAGACTGCAGTGGCCTCATTAGGGCACTTGTCTCCTGAGGAAGTCGTGGTGCCCAGGTTTGATCCTAGGCGAAAGCAGTGCCGTAAGGGGGGTATGAAGCGCCTGTGGCAAGTGTCTAACTTTCGCTTGCCCGTAACCCAATAACGACAAAAACTAACATTTTGCGCCCCAAACCCAGTTGCGCCCGCCTTCTTCGCCGCGCCCTCGTTACGGCCCTGGGCGAAGGTCTGTTATTTTCTTTTTCTTTCCTTTCTGCATCTAATGGAACCCCGTCTCGGTGGTCCTGACGTAGCATGCTGGAGGGAGCGGCGAATTGCGTTGGACACACCAGTTCTCGTCTGATCACTGAAGTTAAGCAACGCAAGCCCAGCTAGTACTGACATGGGTGGTCGCTCGGGAAAACTGGGTACTGCTAATACCCAATAATCGTCGCGTTAGTGTAGCGTCTATGTTTTCAATGCATTAGAACTATGCAGTGGACGGGTCTCTAATGACCTTGGAGTTGACGGGACCTTAAACACCAACAAAACAAAAAAAGCATGCTGGACTACTTCGGCTGTGGTTACACGTTCTGTCATGGAAAGTGGTTGTTCTAGGGCCTAGACGAAGGAGACACGACATCCGTCGGATGGGAAATAAAGCTATGGCCCCCTTCTGGTGTGTGGGCAGCCCCTAAAAGGACCCTGACTCCATGAGGTATAAGCATAGTTAGAAATTGTCATCTGTGGGAGCTAGTCCCTAGCGTCAGTGGCGGAGAAGTGGCCTATTGAGGGAAACCCGGCCGACTGGAAGTTGCAGAATTAGGTTTGCAACCGGATTACCGTCCAACAGATCTCTTGTGTGTCCCAATGGGACGAAAATGGGTACCCGACCCTACCATAGGCGGGGAAATGGGTTAGTGATGTGTGTCTCCGATATCTGGGTCCGTACGGTGTCATCACTGCTCGCGGAACTCTTGGGAGCGACGAATTGCGTTGGGCACACCAATTCTCGTCTAATCACTGAAGTTAAGCAGCGCAACCCAAGCTAGTACTGACATGGGCGGCCGCCTGGGAAAAGTGGGTACTACAAATACCCAAAAACCGTCGCATTAGTGTAGTGTCCGTGCAGTCTCTGCATTAGAGCTATGCTGTAGACGGGGCTCTGATGACCTTGTAGTTGAAGGGCCCTAAAACACCAACAAACAACAAACACAGAACTCTTTCTGCGCGGAAGATTCTTATGTAGATTGAGTAATTTTCAGATGTGGGGATCTCGATAGATGGCGCTTACCTCGTCGCCTGATGCATGTCTAGCGTAGGTGGTGGTTTGGTCTACGAGATTGTGGAGTTCTCTCGCTCGCACCCCCCTTTATTAGGATGAAAATACCTCAAATTCCACCTAAACACTCCATAAATCAGCCCTTGATAATGCAATGTCAGGACTTCACACTGCTGCCTGCCTTTCTTGTCCCACCCTTGATAAAATTTACAACTGACTCCGACGTTAAGTGATACTCAATTAACAAGATATGCCAGTCCCGTACCACCTACCCCCTTTGCCTGATTTTTTTTAAAAGTGGATGGCCTTCTTCGACTCAGTGTTTGAATCAACAGGACCAATGAATCATCACACACCCTGTATTGTTGATTGTGTTACGTGACGTCATTCGCGTTGACTGGCGATCCTGAGTGGGTGGGGGGAAGAGGAGTACCACCTACCGGTAAGAACTAGTTTGAACGTTAATTAAGTTTAATTAGACGCGTGGCTTGAAATTCGTTTTGCTAACGATTTTTTCTAGGAGGGCAGGTCGCTAACTACGTTTTATATGCGGCTGGGTTTTTTGACGTTAATAGCTTCTAATGGTAAATGATTGCTTTTCCAAGGAGGACCAGGAGGTGTCCCCCCCCATTCCTTCCACGGAGAGGGGGTGTGAGTAAGCTTTTCTTGAAGGGAGAGAGGGAGTCATAGGGTGTCTTGTTTTTTTTAGACAGGGTTATTCATGAGAGCGTGGAATAAAGGAGTGTCTAGCATCCTTCCCTGTCTGGGACGTCATCGAGCCCCCGCACCGACAGCCCATCCACCTCCTTAAAAACAAAAGCACTCGGTGACGTGGGGGGAAAAACAATGTCACGTGATGACAGTGTCGGGTGATTTGTTTTGTACTGCCTAGCGGTAAAAAACATCCGAAATAATGGTACTGGTGGCAGCGACCGGACGATATCTTTGTGCTTAATTAAGTAAAATGGCCTGTCATTGAAAGGGTCATTCAACAGCAGCTGATCTGTCTCGTCAGCCCTTCTGCTGCTTCTTCTTCCTCCTCCTCCAATCTACGTCTTCAATTTTGAGGGAGGGTGGTGGTAAGGAGGGAGGGGGATCCTCAGGACGTGACGCACGAAACGGGTTGTTGTTGTTGTACCGACGGGCAATTGATCTGAGATTTGGTTGCTGTGGGCGTAGTTTTCCCACAGTGTTGAGAGTTCCTTAGGGTAACGAGGGTATAGGAGGGAATGATGGGGTAAATAATTTCGGCACGTGCTTCTTTTTGGTCGTGATAAGAAAATGGTCCGACAGGTTCTTTTGAATCCAATTCGGGGGAAAGGGAAGAAGAGGAGGGGATACTACTTCTTCTCTCCTCACCTGCACCCTTGACACCTTTTGTCCCATTCCCCATCTCCTATTTCTTCTGGTGGGTCATTCCATTTTCCCCTGTTACTTGTATTCGTCACTAGATGGTACTGGACGTCGACCTCCATATCTACCAATGAGATTGTAATAGCATGCATGCCATTGCCTGAAATAACCTGTTGGTGATTGGATGGAATTTGTGTGACTATTTTGCCTCCTTCTCCTCTTCCTCTTTACAGGGGCATAATGGGCCTCCTTGTCCCGCTATATCTTAGATGTATTTCTTCCCCTCACTCCTCCTCCTCTTCACCCCACCCCAACTCATTCTTGCAGTCTGCTTTGCGATTTTCCCACGGGGTTGCGGTTAGTTTACTTTTTTAGGGGATGAGGGAGAGAAAGAGGACCAGGGTAGTAATAAGGAGACTAACTGTGCCGAAATTGTAGAGCGAGCCTAAGTGTTGGATGACGAAGACGAGTACGGTGGTGGCTGTGTGTTTTGGCGTTTTTTTTCTTTTGACTTTGTCCCATCCTGGTCCGGTAACTTTTTTTCGGGATAGAGCTGAACGAGGAGACATTTGAATTTTTTATAGTCGCAGTTTATCGACTGATGATCACCCGAAATTTTTTAGCCACCCGTTTTTTTCTTAACGACTCACCTCTTTTTATTGCACTTCTCTAACGAACCTAGGGCTCGTTGTGGTCCCTCTCCTCCGTCTGAGGTGCAAAGTGTGACTGTCTGTCTTCTCCCAATACAGTCCTTTTTTTTCTACCCTTTCTTTTACCCTCTCCTCTAGACCACTAACCTCTGACCCCTTTCGTCTCTTATCCACCTTTTAAAAAATGTACTGTCTGTGAGAAAGAAGAACAAGTGTCTGTGCTCTAAAGGTCTCAGACACCCATCACCACCATACATGGTTTTTTTTTCTTACATGTTCCCCTTCGTCTCTTCCACACTCCACCTACATCAAGAAACTTTATTTTTATATGGATCTTTAATTTGGGAGGACAGGTACGGAGTGACGTCATCACGATTGATTGGGTCATTTTTTTAACGTCCTGTCCCGTTTCTGTTGGTCTCGTCCCATTCTTCTCAAAAAACTTTTTTTTCTTCCTCGTTTGGCTCATACTCTGCACTAGACGATATTAATTTCTTGGGTGTGATGCGTATAGTAGTGGTGGTGAGTAGAGATATCTTCACCCCCACCACTTCTCGCTCTCTTCCCACTCCCCCTCTCCTAATCACCCCAGAAAAATTTTTTTCACGACTGTATTGAAAGGTGAGTTTTGATATTGGTGTAGGAGTGATTGACAAAATTAGTCACTTCCACTCCTACCTCACTGTCGGTCTGTGTTCTTTTTCTCCCTCGTCACTCACCCTCCTGCCCACTCCTATTTGTCCTGTCCCGTCCTGTGTCTCGTCGCGTCTCCCCCTCCCAGTGTCACGACATTTTTTTTAGTATTTTTTTTTGTTGGTGTTGTAGGTAGTGCGTAACCGTCAAGTGACTGATGGGTGGATAAGTATAATTGACGGTTGTGGTGGTAGTACCAGTAGCGGTTAATTGTTATCGGTAACAGTTTATCGGGAAGAAGAGACGACGACGACGTGATTGTTACCACTTCTAATCCAAGAATTGATGTCGCGATAGGACGGACCGGTTTGCGACACACGCGTTTGCTGCTGCTGCTGCTTCACGTAGACGACGTCGATTATGACAGTGTGACGTCAAGAGTGACTATTTTTGGCTTGGCATATATACAGTATATATGATGTGATATTCGCTTCACACACCGCTGTAATCGAGATCAGCTCCCGTTCACTCTCTCGCTCTACGTTCCACGTGCTGTTTGTTGTTATTAGAACTGTTGGTTGTCACCATCGCCGCACGCGCTCGGGTTCGATGAACGTGGTGCGGTGCAAATTAGAACAAACTGTGTTGTATTTTGTTCCTGTTGGTGTTTTTTATTATTATTCTCTCACCGGAAACGAAAAGTGAAAAAAGAACAGAACATTCAAGAAAGATTCGAATTAGGCTTAATTTTGTCTTCGATTTCTATTCTGTTTTCTTCGTTTATGTGCGTGTTTGGTGTAAGGATTTTTCGGCTGGTTAATATTTGTTAAAATAATTTCAAAAATGCCTGCTGACAAGTCAATTTCGAAAGCTAGTGAAAATCGTCGAGTAAGTAATATTTAATTAATCTCTTACGGTATGTCAGTACAATCAACAAAGCATTAATTTACCTGCCAAAATTTCTATTTTGGTTGTATAATGTGGTGTTGGTAAACGTGGGGTAGGCCGGCGTCCCCCACCGACAACAAAGCCAATATTCCTGCTGGTCCAGACCCCTGGCTGGAGTGCCCCCAGTCAGAGCGTGTTCAGTAGACCCGCTGCCCCGACCCTGTCGCAGGCGGGATGATGATGATCATGTTGATGATAGCGTCACAGCTGAACTACTACATCGCAATGATGAAATTGAATTTTTTAAATAGTATATGCTGTACGTGTTAGCGGAATGGAGTACGCTTTCCGCGGAATGGACATGTAATGAGGAGAGGGGGGAATCTCGTTAGGTCCATTACGGGAATGCAGGTACTTGGAATCATCCAGGAAAGGGGAAGACCGAAGCAGACGTGGGAGCAGGTTGTACGTAAGGATGTGGTTTTGTTTTTGTTTTGTTGGGGTTTAAGGCCCTTCAACTACAAGGTCATTAGAACTCCGTCCACTAGTGCTGAGACCGCATTAGCAGTACCTAGTTTTCCCAAGCGGCCACCCATGTCAGTACTAGCTGGGTTTGAGTTACTTAACTTCAGTGATAAGACGAGAACTGGTGTGTCCAACGCAATACGCCGCTCCATAAGGATGTGGTAGTGTGTGGAGTGGACTTGGTCCTGGTGGGAGATAGGCAGGAGTGGAGGGCTAGAACCCGCAGACCCGACCCCCCCCCACACACACACACAGGTGGAATAAGGGTATGATTATGATGTACCTGTTGGCGAACTGATGTGGGGGTTGAAACCGTTATCCTCTTCCAAGAAAAATGATGATGGTTAGATTTACTGTCACCAGAGTCCGGATATCTCCGCCGCCGCCTCCTTTACCTCCCTGACTTCCCTGACAACCCACAACCGGATATGAAATACTAGGAATGCATTTTATTATGAGAAAATTTCTGACTGGTTCCAGTGTCATGGATTAGCGTATCTTTTTCATTCCCCTATTAATTTTCATCTTCTTACCTGGGTCTTTAAAAAGGTGTGGTCTTACTGCTGGAACGATATTAAATCAGGTATTTTGGAATCAAGGAATCAATCTCGCGAATCTGCCTTTTGTCGAGTTAATGACTCAGGTTCTATTCTAAGCCCCAATTTTGTGGGGCGAGTGATAAAATTGGGATTTTCTGACGTATACAATTTCACCACTGCACAAAGGAACCTTTTCTATACGGAAAAGGAGATGGCGCCTTAGCCCTGCTTCGCTTTGACAGCTAGCACCCTCAGTACTCTTTTAAATCCATATTGTTAAGTGATCGGTGTTAGAAGGTAGGCATAACATGACTTTTTTTTTAATTTTTCCAGAGCAACAAGCCCATCATGGAAAAAAAGAGGAGGGCTCGGATCAATAATTGTTTAAACGAACTCAAGAATCTGTTACTGGAAGCAATGAGAAAAGATGTAAGTAGGCCCTATCCATTATGAGTCAGAGTGTAGGGTTGTGTTTCACACCAGTGCCGTAACGAGGGCGTGGCGAAGAAGGCGCCCTCCATGGGCGCAGAATTTTTCTGCTTTTTGCCATTATTGGGTTACGGGGAGGCGCAAGTTAGACCCTTGCCACAGGTGCTTCATATCCCCGTTACGGCACTGTTTCGCACAGTCCAGAAATTGTCCAACGAGAAGCTAAACCGTCTTTGTCTTCATTTGCAGCCCTCGCGACATTCCAAGCTTGAAAAGGCGGATATCCTAGAGATGACAGTGAAGCATTTGCAAAACCTACAACGACGTCAGATGGCGCTGTCCATGGCCGCCGACCCTTTAGTAGTGACTAAATATCGCGCTGGATTCAACGAATGTGCTCAGGAAGTGTCGAGGTACGTGAACACCCTGGACGGGATTGACTCTCCCGCAAAACACCGTCTATTGAACCATTTGGCTAACTGCATCAATGGTCTGGGAAGCGTATTTCCTGGTTCCCAAGTGGCAGGAGCCCCCCTGGTGACGTCGACCGGTCTCACAACCCCATCCTCATCTAACGTGGTTTTTGACGGAACCACTCGACGACCACCACCCTTGTTGATGACCACGACGGCAACAACCGCTATCTCCACTCCTACGACCACCAGTTTAGGGCGAGGACCGGGTGGCGTTACCTGTTTGCCCGGTGGCGAAGCCAGCTTACCTGGCGCATGCGCGGCTGTGGCGCCACCCTCGTTTACTAGGATGCCTCATGGACTCTCGAATGGCACCTTAACTATGGTTTTGAAACCGAATACACAGGTTGCTACTGCACCAAATTGGCACCTGACCACTCACCCAATGGCTACCTCGATGTTGAGACCTGGAGGCGTGTCGCCTGTTGCAAGCTGTGCACCATCGCCTAAACTGGAGACCCACCCAGAAGCGCGTGTTGGACCCGTTTGGATTTCTAATATGTCTCCAGACTCAACGACTTCTGGCAGGACTGTGATTATATCGCCTGCTGGTGTTCGTCAGGAGAAGTGCACTAGGACGATAGTCAGCCCTAGTCATTCACCCGACAGTCAGTCCATTATTAGATCAGAGTCAAAGGTGTTTACCTCGGACCCTGTAGCTGTGAAGGAGAGGAATTTGCTTTCCCCTTCTCCTTCTTCTCCCCTGTCTTCCGAATATTCGGGATGTAGAAGGTCGCCGAATTCTTTAAGTACGCCACAAACTGTGAAATTCGGCCAGTGTGCCTCCACTGCTAAATGTGGTATTATTCAGTACGGTCATCAGAACTACTACGATGACCACGATGACGACGATTGTATTGTTGAACCGGTCAATCTGAGTAAAGACGCTGCTGATAAAATGTGGCGCCCCTGGTGATCATTGACTGTACCTGTAAACTGAACGCCAAGTGTTAAACTCTACAGCGGTTGCTGTTGTGCCTTTGATGTTGTTCCTAAAGAGTTATTACCGCAGTATTAATGACTACGATTTCGTAAAGTGACGGTTTTTTTTAATATTTACACAGATTTGAACTCTATTTTTATACTGTTTATTATTCAAATCATTACTTTATTTAGTGTTACAAAACGACATGAATAAAGTGTCCTGTGATATTATCATAGACCTGTACTCTGTGTTGTGAGTCATATATGGTATGCCCTGCCTACCGTCTTTATGAATTGCCCCGTTTCCCCACCTCCTGGATGGTCTAGGGCAGGGGTGACCAACATTTGTGTACGTAAGATCGACTTTTTATGTTAAAAATTTGTCGCGATCGTCTTTTTATCTCAAAAATGTGTCGCGATCGACTTGTTGTCATAGGCGTAGGCTAAGTGGGGAGGGGGAGGTTCGATACTGAACCCACCTCGGTCCAGTATCAAACCCAGAACCACTGACGCAGTTACCGAGCGTGCTACCCACTATGCCACCGAGGCGGGTCTTAAGTCAACACATCATGAGCGATCGCCAAAATTAGCTTCGCGATCGACTTGTTGGCCACCCTTGGTCTAGGGTTTGGTTCTTTGGTCCCGCTTGTTGCTAAGCCTGAAATGGAAATCATTATTGTATATAGCGTACTCGTCAGAGGTTCCAAGTTCGATATTGGTTCCAGGTGGGTTGGCTTATTTCGGGCGCGAGAGAGAGAGGCAGGCCCAAGTGCGCCTTCCTTCGGATGAAAGGTAAACCCCAGGTGCCATATGATGTACGATGTCATTGGCAATTAGATGAACCCTCTCTACTCAGGGGCGGATCTAGGTTTTTCAACATCTAGAGCTTCTCGAAGTACAATAATACCTACATTGATTTTAAAGTAAATCAATTAACTACGGCTACGTTGTGCGGCAAATTGCGTTGGGCACACCAGTTCTCGTCCGATCACTGAAGTTAAGCAGTACAACTCCAGCTAGTACTGACATGGGTGGCCGCTTGGGAAAACTGGGTACTGCTAATACCCAAAAATCGTTGCATTAGCGTAGTGTCTGTGCAGTTTCTGCATAAGAACTATGCTGTGGACGGGGCTCTAATGACCTTGTAGTTGAAGGGCCCTAAAACACTAACAAACAAACGAGAACTGGTGTGTCCAACGCAATAAGCCGCTCCCGTACCCATCTAGAGGGATGAAGTTGGGTACCCAACCTTGCCATAGATCGGGAAAGGGTTAGCAGTTGCTCTTACAGAAAAATGGCCCACCTAGTGGAATACAAAGGAATTTTATTATAAAATCCAATGAAGGCACCGTAACCTCTGAACTCAAATAGTAATAATTTTTAATTCTGAAGCTCGGTTATAACTTTTTTCGCTGACATTGAATGAGACGCTTAAAAAGGTGGAGCGCCGTTCTGGGTTGTGTTAATTGGGTGGCGCTCATTCCATATTCTTTTTGTTCTGTTTCTATTCTCTCAACCCCACGTCCGTTCTTCTTTCTCACGTCCTCCCTTATTCCGCGATCATTTCACACCTAAAACTAAATTATGATTCATTTGACGACCTTCTTCTTCGCCTTTCCCTATTTGATTATCTGTCCACGTTTTGAATCATGTAAATTATGAGGTAGGAAAATGTTTTGTTGCACCTAAATTCTATTGTTATTAATTCAGTTGTTGTTCTGCTGTTGGGCGCTGCTGCCATTTTGGATGGTCCTTTCGTTATTTTAATCGTGGCGCGTGCGACAGCTGAACGTACTCCCCTTTCTTCTATAGAAACGGTTTCTTTTTCTGATAAGCGGTTCGATACATTAATTCAAACATCTTCGAAATTTGATACGTGTCGTTAAAAAAATCATTTCTTTATTTGTCTATTTAATTATTATATATCTCCTTCTACTTCCTACCATTAGCTCTAATGTATTTGCATGAAAATGGCTCACACGAGACTTGGTTTGAAAGCGACAAAAAATGTGATGATACTATTAGCTTTTGATATTTAAAATAGCCGTTGTCATTCCAGTTTGAAATGTCAGCCTTTATCGCCGCCTACTACAAAAATTGCACGTGTCCCTTGGTCCTTTTTCACGCGCTCGCACTACATCTTCTTTCTCTGTCACTCTTTCTATCGCCCAATTTTATTCCTCTCCTCTCACCTACTTGTTATGCACGACGTCATTAGTCACGTGTACTAATTAGAGGGATGCTATTAATGGGTGCGTCTTGTCCACGTGGCAACACAACTGTTCTTTCCCTTTTCTATAGTGTTGGGCCGCCTTGGTGGCGTACTTGGTAACAATTTGTATCTATGTCTACGTTACACTAAAGGGTTGGGGAGTAGGCCAAGTAGCCATAACAGGCTTAACCTTTAGGAGGCTGCTCACCGGAGAGGAGGAAGTACGTGTATGGAATATACGCAGACTGGATATAGGACGGGGAAATTTGCAGCATCCAACGTTCTCTACCATTCACCCAAAGATCAGTTATCTGAGGAGAGGTGAGGAGGAGCTCGTTAGGTCCATTGCAGCACTGGTTCTCAAAGCGTGTTCCGCAACAAATTTAATGCACAAATAAAGCAATGGAGAGATAATCTGATGTGACCCGCAGAATCAATAGGGGAGGGGGGGTCACTGAAGTGGAGACAATCAAGGGGAGTCCTGTGTAATAGGAGGATCCCAATCTAGTTGAAAAGGAAGTTCTACAGGACAGTGGTTATACCAGCTATGCTATATGGATCAGCGTGCTGGGCAATGAGGACGAGCTACGTAATTAGAATGCGAGTAGCCGAGATGCGAATGCTGTGGCACATGTGTGGCGTGTCGAGAGCTGACAGAATTAGGAATGAGCATATTAGAGGTAACCTGGGGTGGTGGACATCGCCGAAAAAATGAGGAAGAATAGGCTAAGGTGGTATGGACACATCATGCGAAGAGGGGACACATCATGCGAACAGGTTGTCCGTAAGGATGTGACAGTGTGTGGGGTGGACGAGGAACTGGGGGAGAGATAGACGAGAGTGGAGGGATAGAACTCGCAGACCCGACCCTGCCACAGGCGGGATAAGGATATGATGATGATGTAGTAAATACCAAGTGTAGAAGGTGTACAACCTGCTTTAAAGTTTATCTTGAATTGTAAGTGTTCCGTGCTAGTAAAATGTCAGTTAAGTGTTCCCCGAACTCCAAAAGATTGAGAACCACTGCATTACAGGAATGCGGGTGGTTTGAGGCACCCGAGGCAGGGGAAGATCAAAACAGACGTGGGAACAAGTTGTTCGTAACGATATGGGAGTGTTTGTGGTGAATAGGGACCTGGTTGGAGATTGTGAGTGGAGAGCTAGGACCCCCCTCCCAGACCCGACCCTGCCACAGGTGGGATAAGTGTATGATGATAATGATCCCTATACTAATACTGACAGATTTCGAAAACAGTGAGGAAGAGCCACGTAAATAGGATGCAAGTACAGTAGATTACTGGATTAATTTCATGGGTTGGAGCAGTCAGCAGTGTTTTTCAACCAGGGTTCCGTGATGTCCGCCCAAGGGTTCCACCAATGGCAAGGTAAAATTTAAAAATAACAATGAAAGCACAAGAAACGAGAATGACTTTTGTCTGTCGAAGATGAACTTCGGGTGTCTCTCTCAAACATTAGGCCACAAATTCAACTGCTTATGCTAACACACACACACACCTGTATCAGTTAATGTCTTTTTTTCTGCCACTGTATGGGGTTCCGCGAAAGGTCTAAATGTTCCAAAGGGTTCCATTCCAATAAAAAGGTTGAAAAACACTGGATTGGAGAGTAAGCCAAGCAGCCATAACCGGACGAACCCTTAGAAGGCTGCTCGCGGGAGATGAGGAGGTAGGTGTATAGGACGTAGGAGAGAGAAAATTTGCAGCACCCAACGTTCTTTACCAGCCACCCATGTTGGCACTAACGTGGGCTTGCGCTGCTTAACTTCAGTGATCTCACAAAAACTGGTGTGTCCAACGCAACTTGGCTGAACGATGAAATGAGAATTGGGGTGTCGAGGCAGAGCCGTAACGGGGGTATGAAGCGCCTGTGGCAAGTGTCTAACTTTCGCTTGCCCGTAACCCAATAATAACAAAAAATTTAAACATTTTGCACCCCAAACCCAGTTTCGCCCGTGGCGGCTGCCTTCTTCGCCACGCCCTAGTCACGGCCCTGTGTCGAGGGCGGGTTGCATTAGGACAGAGTAAGTTAGAGGTAGTGTGGGGAGAGGGAGACATCGCGGAAAAGAAGAGAGATAATCGATTGAGGTGGTGTGGGCATGCGATGAGAAGAAGGGAACAGGAGCTCGTTAGGTCCACTACGGGAATGCAGAGGGAGCGGCGAATTGCGTTGGACACACCAGTTCTCGTCTGATCACTGAAGTTAAGCAGCGCAACCCCAGCTAGTACTGACATAGGTGGCCGCGTGGGAAAACTGGGTACCGCTAGTATCCAAAAATCGTCGCATTAGTGTAGTGTCTGTGCAGTCTCTGCATCAGAACTACACTGTGGACGGGGCTCTAATGACCTTGTAGTTGAAGGGTCCTAAAACACCAACAAACAGGGATCACGTCAATTTGGCGCATGGTAATTTGGCGTACATACAAATTCGGCGTATGGCAATTTGTCGTATACCTACCGATCTCTTGAGTGCACACATTTGTTCAAAATTGCAACTGTCATAACCAGTGGCGGATCCAGGGTTGAGCTAAACCTCACATATTATGCAAATATAAGTTTATATGTGCATAGGGGGAGGTTGCAATCCCAAAACCCCATCCTAGATCCGCGCGTGGTCATAACAGTCATTGCAACGGTCCCGTATGACACTGTTGGGTTTGTTTGTGTTTTAGGGCCCATCGACTTCAAAGGTCGTTATGGTAGGCATTCATTGTTCTATTACCTTGCAACGACTGTTGTTATGACTTGAAATATGTTGTCATGACCGTTGCAATTTTGAACGAATTTGGGCACCCAAGAGATCGGTATGTACGCCAAATTTCTATGTACGCCAAATTGTCGTACGCCAAATTGTCATGCGCCAAATTGACGTAGACCCCAACAAACAACAACGGGAATGCAGATTATTATTGGAAGCACTTGGAGCAGGGGGGAAAAAAGCAGACGTGAGAGCATGTTGTGCATAAGAATATGGTTTGTGTGTGGAGTTAATTGGGACCTATTGGGAGGTAGGCGGGAGTGGAGAGCTAGAACCCTGAGACCTGACCCTACCATAGGCGGGATAAGGTTATGATTGACAGATGTGGAAAAGGAATAAAATAAATAGCGATGGGAAGCTATTAGGGAGATTGAGCGAATCGTCCTGAGAGGACGAAACGATAAGGAAGAGACGATTTCGCATGGGATGGTCGCTATCAAAAAATCAGTTTGAGGAGATGGTTTATGGTATTCAGCTAGCGCCATTCAGTGGCCAATTAAGGAAATTATAATTCTAATTCTCCTTGTTTGTTTGTTGGATTGTTTGTTTGTTTGTTGGGGTTTAAGGTCCCGTCAACTACAAGGTCACTAGAGACCCGTCCACTGTGTAGTTCTAATGCAGAGACTGCACAGACACTACACTAATGCGACGATTATTGGGTATTAGCAGTACCCAGTTTTCCCGAGCGACCACCCATGTCAGTACTAGCTGGGCTTGCGTTGCTTAACTTCAGTGATCAGACGAGAACTGGTGTGTCCAACGCAATTCGCCGCTCCAGACTGCACCGACACTACACCAATGCGACGATTATTGGGTATTAGCAGTACCCAGCTTTCCCGAGCGACCACCCATGTCAGTACTAACTGGGCTTGCGTTGCTTAACTTCAGTGATCAGTCGAGAACTGGTGTCTCCAACGCAACTCTCCCTCTAATTCTCCTAGAGCCTAGACAATACACCCGATAGCAGACGACAAACCTAAGTACGCATGCTCACCAAATATCGTCGGGTACACAAACCAGGACGATAAATGTCCAATTTATGGTACCCAACTATAGCTACCAAACGAAACGATATTTGGTGAGCATGCGCCTTAGGTTTTTCGCCTGCTATCGGGTGTATCGTATACGAGGACGATTCGCTCAATCTCCCTATTATCGTGAACCAAAAACCTATCTCTATCGACATGGATCTTAGTACGAGATGGTACAATGTTTACTTTAAAAGTATGAAAATTTATATATTATTGTTAAACATAGCGACACACACGTACGCGGATTTGATATCTTATATAATGTATATTATCAAAGAACGGGACACGTTTTACGTGTCAAAAATTGCAAGTGTACTTGTCATTTCGATTGTACCATATTGTCCCATTGACACCTTTTCTAAAAGATGTGCTAGTAATGATGATAGCTTTTTATCACTTGTAGTCGTACAGAGAATAGATCGATGACGGTAATGATGATGATGACTGCATTTCTGGAATGGGGCAACGGTATGTGTGAGTTGAATACGGAGTGGTGGATATTTGTGGCTGACACGTGCGCTTGGTTTGTTTTTGGCAACAGTCGTGTGTTAATGTTATTCTTTTATATAAAGTGGTAATAGCACTGCGCCTTTACCCCTTTCTCCCCCCCCCTCCCTCCATCCTTTCTCATCTGTCCCACACAAAAAAAAATTGGAACATCCTCCCACAGTGTTTTATTATTAGTCGTCCCGTTGTCAAGTGCGTACCTGACCGCGCGCACTCACGCTTTGTCACCTGTCGTTATCACGATGGTGCTGCAATTGAAGAGACAGGTCGTACCATTTGTTGACATTAAATTGCACACCTTTCTTCTTTCGTGTCTGATAATGTATTTTTATAATCTTTGTCGCAATTTAACAGTAAACCAACTTGGGTTACTCAATTCAGTGCGCTTCAAAGTGACTATGTTCGCCTCTACGGTGGGGTCGAGTTCAATAGGACTGTTCCCTTCTGCAGGGTCCGCTCTAGCGCTTACGTCGCCCCCGGACAAAAAGACAAATTGCCGCCCCTTAAGAATATAATGCAAGTTTAAGCAGTAGTTTTTCTCACACTTACAACCAAAATGCAACAAAAGCAACTCCTGACCCTTTACCCGCCTATGGCAGGGTCGGGTACCCATTTGTCCCTCTGAATGGACACAGGGTTATATATTGGACATAGTTTTTTCTGCAGCCGGTTGCCGGCCAAAGCTGCACCCCTACGCTTATTTATCGTCGGTCTAGTGTTCGTTGGGGAATGCTACGGACGCCAGTGGGCGAGCTCCTACACCTGGAAATTTTGCCTCATCTACCCGTTGCGTAGTAGAGAGGGTTCTTTTACGTGCAAGCGCCATCGTACACCCACACGGGACCTCGGTTTTACTTCTCATCCGAAAGAAGGCACACTCGCGGCTTCTCTCTCTCGCCCGAAAGAAGCCGACCCACCATGGTCCAGTATCGAACCTAGAATTACTGGCGTAGTTGCCGAGTGAGCTAACCACTACGCCACCACGGCGGCTACTTACAACCAAAATGGTGGCCCTAAATTTTGGCGCCCCGGATTAATGCGCGGGTTGCACCCCTCCTCTAGAGCGGGCCCTGCCTTCTGACAACAAATGGCAATTCCTGTAAGATAGGAAAATAAAGACATGATTTTCTGTATATGGATGTAAGATATCACCTGTGCGCTCGTGAACCAGGACCTTTGGCCATGCAAAGGAACCAAATTAACTATGGCCCTTTGCATATTCGATGTAATCAGTCTAAGTACGAATAATGGATTCGTCTTTGTTACGTTTAGCCGAATTGCTGGGCATTATTTTAAGTAATCGACCACCGACCTGATGCCGCAGCTCCGGATTATTTAATGCCGCCTTAACTTATTATTAAGGGCGACAAGGGTGCATGAGGTCTTACAACTGGAAAGAACGGCTGTATTGAGTTGGGCACACCAGTTCTTGTCTAATCGCTGAAGTTAAGCAACGCAAGCCCAGTTAGTACTGACATGGGTGGGTGGTCGCTCGGGAAAGCTGGGTATAATCGTCGCATTAGTGTAGTGTCTGTGCAGTCTATGCATTAGAACTATGCAGTAGACTGGTCTCTAATGACCTTGTAGTTGACGGGACCTTAAACATTAACAAAGAACAACAACAACAAAAGCTGAGATAGTACTAGCATGGGTGACCGCTTGGGAACACTGGGTACTGCTAATACCCAAATCGTCGAAACAGCGTAGTATCTGTGCAGGCTCTGCATTAGAACTACGCAGTGGACGCGGCCCTAATTGAAGGGCCCTAAAGAAATACACCTGAAAAATTTGTCGATCTACCGGTCATAGGCGGCTCATGGGGCAGGCACACCTAGGTGGGTGCCTAGGGCGGCTAATTTCAGAAGTACTTTCCTATCATGCAGTCAACCTGTCATTTAAAATTTTCATAGTCCTGGGATTCCGAAACTCCTCTGATTGGTGGGCCCTTATCTAAAAGTTGTCTTTCTCGAGGCGCCTTTTTCAGAACTATAGCAATGCATTGGCAATGGGATAAATGCCAAGGGCACTCGGACAATTTAGAACTGCATTAAATTGAATGGGGGCGGCCATGGACCCACTTGCCTAGAACGCCTCAAACTCACGAGCCGGGCCTGCTACCGGTACTCATATTTTTTCCACACGCAGTGGCGACATCATGCATCCCATTCAGGGCCACAGTTTTATTTCCTCCTTCTTCCCTCTCCGACGGAAGGCGCACTTGAAGCTCCCATTTACTAAAACTTAAGTTCCCTTTTCCACTTAAGCTAGGATCAACCCTGTGACTTCATTTTAACACATAAGGTCATCGTAGTACAGTAGTAGCGTGCTTGACACTCGGACTTTTGGGTGTTGGTTCAATGCTGCTCGCGGGGCGTGATTTTCTTCCGGGAAGAAAGAGGTTAGTCCCAAGTACTCCCTCAACGGGACGAATGTCCCCCGTATGAAGTGTGTGCAATGCCACCACTACTTTAAAAGGGCCCTTTCTACAAGGAAAGCAAAAGTAACTCCTAACGCTTTTCCCGCCTATGACAGGGCTGGGTACCCATCTTGTCGCTCTGAATGGATGGAGGCAAGAAGTGATATATTGTACGGTGTTTTTCTTCAACCAGCTGCCGACCAAAAATGCCACCCCTGTGCTTCTTTATCGTCGGTCTACTATTGGTTGGGGCACTCTGCCGACCCCAGGACCTGGAAATTTTGCTTCATCTACCCGTTCCATAGTAGAGAGGGTTCTTATACGGGCAAATGACATCATACACCACGCGGTAGGGCACTGGCTCTTCTTCCCCCTACCGTAGGTCTGTATGTTGCTTGATGCACTTGAGGATATGATCCTCCGTGTGTGCCCGGGGCAGAATAGGCACTCTGTATCCCCTGCATGTCGTAAAAGGAGACTAACAGGGGCGACTTCCTTGCATCCGTATCTGGGCGTTACTACCGTCGTGGTCTGGCGGGTTCTCAATCAGGGTAGGCTCCTCACTGAGGTGACTGTAAACAAACGCTAAGGCAAATTCTGCTAGCAGGCAATCACCACACATTGAATCGCAGTTTTTCAACATACTGGTTTGCCATTTGCGTCAACTAAAATGGCTTTCAACGTAAGTGATTGCCTGCTAGCAGAGTTTCGCAGGGCTGCGTTACGCTGCGTCACCCTGCGACCTCATTTTGCGCCTTGCCTTACCCATGTGTTTTGCCTTGCGTGGATAGCCGCACCCTGGCAAAAGCGGGTCCTGGTGGTTGAGGAGGCACGTCTCGCAATATTTTGCATCATATGCACCCCACATGAGGCCGTGGCTTTCCTTCCCATCCGGGATGGAAGACGACGCAATTTGGGCTTCGTTGTCTCTCACCCAAAAAAAGGCCCCTGTTTAGTCTAGCTTCGATTCTGTAACCATGCACGCTAGCCACTGAGCCATTGATGTTACTTGATGATTGTGTTTAGTTTCATAAAGAGCGAGTTCGCTAACAAGTTGTGGTGGGAAGGGCGGGGGCAAGATCCTTGTTGGTGCACTTTGCGCGTCAGTTTGAAAGGGAAGTTATCTGTCTTGCACTAGAGAAGTTTAAAGAGCAAAGGATGGAGAGATGTCGAAAGGAGGTAGCCGGAAGCCGGACAGGATGAGTTTTCGTAGCCGGATAATCGATATCTTGGTGCTTGAATTACTACTACCGGTCGGCTTTTGAAATAAAATGTAGTTTCATTCACTGACGATATTCAAGTATGTAACCTTTGCACTTAGCCACCCTTTCCCACTTTTAGTGTCAATGATGGCGGTACAGGTAGAGTGACAATGATAATGAAGTTCCCCGACGGCTGCTCTTGTCACCTAGGTAATCAAAAGGCATATCTCGTACTTACAAGTACCTAGCACTTGTAATCGTATTAACAATAATAATATTTTTTTTTGGTTGGAAAAAAATCAGTGCTAGCGTGTGCCGCCGCATATTTGTCGTGAAGAGATATATATAGATAACATTTAATTTCATCAAGGGAGTCATCGTTAACCGCTAAGTGGGTTGGAACAAACAAAATAACATTTTGTGTCCTTAAATGTAAATACTGACTGGAAACTTTATGATTGACCCTTCTTCCCTCTTTTTTTCCTATCCCTATACAGTTTAAAGCGCCATCTGTGAGGAACAAAGATCAAAAAATATTCCTTGAAAGGGAAACGTTCCTTTTTTCTCACCTACATCCTTCTCCACCCCCCACCCTTCTATTATCTCCGCCCTACCCTACTTTCAAACATTGGCGCAAGTCACTTAAGTGATGAGGGGAAGGAAGGGGCAATTATCCCTAGCGCGCACGTGCGCGCCACGCTTTCACTTGCCACGCCTTGTTCTTTCTTTTAGCAACGCAAAACAACGCCTAACCCTTTTCCCGCCTATGGCAGAGTCGGGTACCCATTTGTCCCTCTGAATGGACACAGGGTGATATATTGGACATAGTTTTTTTCTGCAGCCGGTTGCCGGCCAAAGCTGCACCCCTACGCTTATTTATCGTCGGTGTAGTGTTCGTTGGGGAATGCTACCGACGCCAGGGGGGCGAGCTCCTACACCTGGGAATTTTGCCTCATCTACCCGTTGCGTAGTAGAGAGGGTTCTTTTACGTGCAAGCGCCATCGTACACCCACACGGGACCTCGGTTTTACTTCTCATCCGAAAGAAGGCACACTCGCGGCTTCTCTCTCGCACGAAAGAAGCCGACCCACCATGGTCCACTATCGAACCTAGAACTACTGGCGTAGTTGCCGAGTGAGCTAACTACTACGCCACCACGGCGGGTGGACTCTCGTTCTTTCTTTTAGAACACATAAAAAAAGCAACCACTAATCCTTTTTGCGCCTTTGGCCGGGTCCCTCTACACAGGCTCAAGTAGCGATTCAATAGTGTGCCGCGAGATTCATGAAATTTACCACCACTGCAAATACCCATACGTGAGTGACGTCAGACAAGTAGTTCAATCGGTTCTGCCTTCCTAGGAGGGACTGGCTGAACCAATGGGCATGAATATTACAATTCTCACTACTGGCTAACAAAGCTACGTAGTTTAGTCTACTAGTCACCCGCTTGATGTGTGCATAGGGCTAGGTTACAAGTACAGTAACTTCTAACCCTGTTCCTGCCTATGGCAGGGTCCGGTACCCATCTTGTCCCTCTGATTGGACACAAGGGCGATATAGTGGACAGTATTTTCCCACAGCCGGTTGCCGACCAAAGCTGCAACTCCTATGCTATTTATCATCTTTCTACTGTTCATTAGGACATTCCACCGAAGCCAGGGGGCGAGCTCCCACACCTGGAAATTTTGCTTCCTCTACCCGTTCCATAATAGAGAGGGTTCTTTCACGTGTAGATTCCATCGTACACCACACGGGACCTCGGTTTTACTTCTCATCCGAAAGAAGGTGCACTCAGGGCTTCTCTCTCGCCCAAAAATGCCAACCCACCTCGGTCTAGTATTTGTTTTTGCATAGGGTTAGGTTACAACTTATATATTTTCTTTGGCGTTTGTGTGCCCCGATTCCTCCCCAGTGACGCCACTTCATTAGGGCACTCCACCGATCTGCTACACCTGGTAATGTTGCCTCATCTATGCGTTACTTAGTAGAAACGGTTCCCTTACGTGCAAATGACATCGTACACCACACGGTAGGGCACCGGCTTCATTTCTCATCCGACGGAAGGCGCACTCGGAACCTCTCTCTAGCCCGAAATAAGCCAGCCCACCTTGACCCATTGTTTGTTTGTAGGTGATTCAGGGCTCTTCAACTACAAGGTCATTAGAGCCCCGTCCACTGTATTATTCTAGTGTAGAGACTGTGCAGACACTACACTACTGCGACAATTTTTGGGTATTAGCAGTACCTAGTTTTCCCAAGCGGCCACCCATGTCAGTACTAGCTAGGGTTGCGTTGGTTAACTTCAGTGATCAGACGAGAACTGGTGTGTCCAACGCAATTTGCCGCTCCACACCTCGACCCAGTATCGAACCTGAAACCACTGACGTAGTTGTCCAGTACACTACGTCACTTCCCCGGTTCGATCCATGTTAATGAATGAGCACCTGCGTAAAGGGTGGACCTCACCACGATTGATGATTGGTTGATAATTGCACACGACCAAGTGAATGGGTAGAGGGGAGAGTGATGGGAGAAGTGTGTCCCCTCCGTGTTTTCTCAACTCGCCCTTCATTGATATTTCCAAGCGCGCAAGCCAGTCACGTGGTTTACAACAACTTGTTGGTGATTGGTTGATTGGTGTGTATCTCGTGCAATACAGTAAAATGGAGGCAAAAAGCAACTCCTAACCCATTTCCTGCCTATGGCAGGGTTCCTCTGAATGGACAAAAGGGCGATATATTGGTCATTGTTTTTCCGCAGCCGGTTGCCGACCAAAGCTGCAACCCCAAAGCTTATTTATCGTCGGTCTACTGTTCCTTGTTTTGGGGAATTCCGTCGACGAACACCTGAACACGACGAACACCTCGTACACCTGAAAATTTTTGCCTCATCTACCCGTTGCGTAGTAGAGAGGGTTCTTTTACGTGCAAGTGACATCGTACACCCACACGGGACCTCGGTTTTACTTCTCATCCGATGGAAGGCGCACTCGGGGCCTCTCTCTCTCTCTCTCTACCCGAAAAGAAGACAACCCGCCTCGGTCCAGTATCGAACTCAGAATTACTGACGCAGTTGCCGAGCGTGCTATGCTAACCACTACGCCACCGAGGTGGGTCAATATGGTGCAATGGAGGATTGTTGTAATTGGATTGTATTGGTTACAGGGTGTCGAGAAATAAATAGTGGCCGGAAGTGGTGTCATTTTAATTGCGTTATGAAGAACACCAGCGCCTGCTCTAGCACTTATGCCAACCCGGACAAAAAGAAAAATTGCCGCCTCTTGTAGCAGCGCTCTGTTCTCACACTTACAGCCAAAATGGCGCCCCGGACGAATGTCCGGGTTGCCCCTTAGAGCGGGACTTGGGAACATGTTTTATAGATTTCCCTTAACTTCCGGTTTGACTTCTTTGGTTAGGTGCACTCCATCGTACGACAGTTAGGTGGCTTATTGGAATCCATTGCATTTTGAATGACGGCAGGGTCGGGTCTGCGGATTCTAGCCCTCCACTCTCGTCTATCTTCCCCCAGTTCCCCGTCCACCCCACACACTGTCACATCCTTACGGACAACCTGTTCCCACATCTGCTTTGGTCTTCCCCTGCCCCTGGTGCTACCGACCACCTGCATTCCTGGAATTAACCTAACGAGCTCCTCTTCCCGTCTTCGCATGACGTGTCCATGCCACCTCAGCCTATTCCCCCTCATTTTCTCGGCGATGTCCACCACCCCAGGCTACCTCTATCCTCATTCCTAATTCTGTCAGCTCTCGACACGCCACACATGTGCCACAGCATTCGCATCTCGGCTACTCGCATTCTAATTACGTAGCTCGTCCTCATTGCCCAGCATTCTGATCCAAATAGCATAGCTGGTCTAACCACTGTCCTGTAGAACTTCCCTTTCAACTAGATTGGGATCCTCCTATCACACAGGACTCCGCTTGCCTGTCTCCACTTCAGTGACCCCCTCCCCCATTGATTCTGCGGGTCACATCAGAGTATTTCTCCATTGCTTTATTTGTGCATTAAATTTTTTGCGGAACACTTGAAGTGGTTTCACGGAACACCAGTGTTCCGCGGAACACGCTTTAAGAACCACTGATCTACGGTGTATCTCATTTAGCTGAAAAGTTGGCAGTTGCACCTACCCTTTCTGCTACTATCTTATATTTTCCTGCGCCTATGCGTTGTGTCGATGAATTTTTTGTCTCTCCTTGCATTCTCGAAGTGCACGTCGTCGTTGTCCTGCTTCCTATTCGAGATTTTGGGGGTTTATTTTTGTCCTTCTCCCTTCCACACTACTTGCGATTTATTTGGCCAACTATGGCGGGGGCAGATTGTTTGTCAAAGAATAGTCAGTGAGGAAAGGGTGAAAAGTAGGAGTTGGAGGTTGGAAGGGTTAATTATGGATGTCCCATCGGACGACGACAAGACGGCGGCGGCGGCACAAGAAAAGGCAATTGGTGGAATGCAAACAATTCAGCGGCATTTTTTGTGACCTTTGGCCTTATTTAGTATTATTTTGTGTGTGTGTTGTCCAGCCAGTTCTTCACTGACTGCCCTTTTTGAACTTGGGAAGGCCGCAACGTGATGTTACTTCTGGAATGTTCCGTTTTATCCTACAGAAAAAAATCTGAAAGGGGTCAGAGAGTTGAGTCATACCGTCTGAGTGAGGGCGCAACTATCGATCTTCTTCGTCATTTTTTTTTTCGCCTGTCCGAACGGATGTCCCTTCAATCCCAGCGCAAAATGAGACGCAGTCTCCGCAGGTGACGCAGGGTGACTCACCATAAATTTCTGTGGCTCACATAACAGTATGTAGTTGCGCATGTTAAGTCGCAGGGTGACGTGACTCAGTGCCTTGCGCCACGTGACCCTGCGGAGCGCAGTGCCAATGCCGCAGTTTCCTGTGTGAAATTGGCGTGACAATAACAAAAAGCGGTGCGAAGCAGAGAAGTTCTCTTGTTATTTGATGCAAGTATGGTTGACAAACTGCGATTCAATGTCGGTGATTGCCTGCTAGCAGAATTTCGCAGGCCCTGCGTCTCATTTTGCGCCTTGCCTCAGTCTCTTGATAACATACTTTTTTCTTGGGCTACTGCTGCTTGAGTTCATTTCAGGCGTTGGCTTTTGTGGTGGGTGGCCACACGCAACGTCCTCTTGCACGTTGTGGTGTATACCGTTATTTGACCTCTCTACTACCAGTAGTAATAATTTAATGACGTCAGGGGTGCGTACTCTTACAGTTGGAACATTTGCCTTTCTTTCTACACCTATATTTCAGTCGACCCGCCTCGATGACGCAGTCGGTAGCGTGCTGGGTAACTGCGTTAGTGGTTCTAGGCACGATTCTAGCCCTAGGTAGGTTGGCTTCTTCGGGAGAGAGAGAGAGAGTAGCCCCGAGTGCGCCTTCTTTTCGATGAGAAGTAAAACCTAGGTCCCGTGTTGTGTGCTATGGCCTTTGTACGTGAAAGAATCCTCTCTACTATGCAACGGGTAGATGAGGCAAACGTCCCAGGTGTAGATCGGTGGAGTGCCCCAGCAACCAGTAGACTGACGTTAAATAAGTATAGTGATTGCAGCTTTGGTCGGCAGCCGGCTGCGGAAAAATACCGTCCGATATATTACCCTTGTGTTCATTCAGATTTGGGAAGATGGTTACCCGACCCTGTCTTAGGCGGGAGAAGGGTTAGGAGTTGCTTTTACACCTATATTTCAGTCCGTGCAAGAGGCTGCGCGGACTGAAATATAGCGTACGTGGGGCTTCTTCCCTCTCACCTGTTAGAAGTCATCAATCTCAGCCTTGATCTTACCTGTGCTCATGCACTTATAAGAGTCAAGCACGCAACCATTAATCCACCGAGGAGCGTTTGTTATATGAAGAAAGGTATATAAACTGCGGCAGGGATTGATCCTAATCCTGTAGGTTCGATCCTTCTACTCTGTTATGGAGTTCTTCTGCCTACGGTAGGGTCAGTTCGAACTGAGAATCCCCCGGCGATCTATTGAAAGGACTTCTTATATTAACAGAGCGGTTGACTTTTGTTGGAATAATTTTCTGGATTAGTTTCATGGGTTGGGGAGTGAGCCAAGCAGCCATAACAGGACGAACCCTTAGGAGGCTGCTCACAGGAGATGAGGAAGTAGGCCTAGGTGTAGAGGACGTAGGAGTGGGGAAATTTGCAGCACCCAACGTTCTTTACCAACCACCCAAGCTGGTATTGACGTGGGCTTGCGCTGCTTAACTTCAGTGATCTCACGGGAACTACAGTTGGACACGCCAGTTCTCGCCAGATCGTTGAAGTTAAGCAACGCAACCCCAGTTTGTACTACAGGGTCTCCACAGGGTCCCAACTGGGTCTCCACAGGGTCCGGCTCGTTATGGCTGCTTGGTCGACTCTGCCACCCATTGAAAAAAAGTACATCGCCGGCTGCCGATTTAGTGATGCAACTTGTTGCTTTTTTTTAACGTCGGTCTATTTTCTTTTAGGCTTGAATCTCGTTCACCGTCGCCAGGGGTCAGCTCTACACCTTTGAATTTTGCCAATCAATTCGGTGTATGTTTCCCTGCACGCAGAACAGGTCTTTCATGTACAGTACTTTCCATCCGACGGAAGGCGCACTTGGGGCTCTCTCTTACCAGTGGCGTAGCTAAGGGGGGGGCAAGGGGTACATATGTCCCCGGGCACCAAGGTACGGGGGCGCAAAAATGAGGCTTACAACGTTACATTATAATAAGTGAACAAGGGTCACAAAATCACTGCAGCGGCAGTGCAGCTCCAGCAGACGACCATATCCAATGTAATAGAAAAACGTGATTAAAGAGGAAGGGGGCTCATCATTATCATCATACCCTTATTCTGCCTGTGGCAGGGTCGGGTCTGCGGGTTCTACCCCTCCACTCCCGTCTGTCTCCCACCTGATCCCCGTCCACCCCACACACTCATGTCCTTACGGACAACCTTTTCCCACGTCTGCTTCGGTCTCCCCCTGCCCCGGGGGCTACCGACCACCCGCTTTCCTGGCAAGGACTTAACGACCTCCTCCTCCTCCCCTCTTCTCATGACGTGTCCATACCACCTCAGCGTATTCTCTGTCGTTTTTTCTCAGATGTCCACCACCCCCAGGCTACCTCTAATATACGCATTCCTAATTCTATCAGCTCTCGACACGCCACTCATATACCTCAGCATTCGCACCTCGGCCACTTGCATTCTATTGACATGGCTCTTCCTTACTGCCCAACACTAGGGGGGTGCGGGTCGCACCGGGTGACGCCACTCGCACTATAAGAAATGGGGTGACACCAAAGCAGAAGAAGCGGCTTTTTTTCGGGAGAGGAGGATGACACCATGTTATCACAGCACCGGGTGACGCCACTGATACAACATAGCTGGCCTAACCACTGTCCTGTAGAAATGCACTTTCAGCTTGATTGGGACCCTCCTATCACACAGGACTCCACTTGCCTGTCTCCACTTCAGTCACCCCCATTGATTCTACGGGTGAAGGGGGCTGGGGCGCCAATTTTATAGTTCGTCCCCGGGCGCAAAGTATCCTAGCTACGCCACACACACTCTCTCTCTCTCTCACTCTCTCTCACTCTCTCTCACTCTTTCTCTCTCTCACTCTCTCTCTCACTCTCACTCTTTCTCTCTCTCACTCTCTCTCTCACTCTCACTCACTCTCTCACTCTCTCTCTCTCACTCTCTCTCACTCTCTCTCTCACTCTTTCTCTCACTCTTTCTCTCTCTCACTCTTTCTCTCTCTCTCTCTCTCTCTCTGTCATTTATATTGAAAAGAACCCTCTCTACTATGCAACAGGTTGATGTAGCGAAATTCCCAGGTGTAAGACCTCGCCCCCCTGGCGTCGGCGGAGGGGCCGGCTGCGGGAAAACACCATCCAAAAGATCGTCTGTGTGCTCATCCAGAAGGAGGAATAGAGCTGGTAATTGCTTTACAACACTTGGTGTCTCGAACTTATGTCACTCTACACTACGAAGGAGAGCGCTAGGGAATGAGGTTGAGGTTGAATTGTGTTTGCCATGCGTTGCTCACGCTTTGGAGGAATGTGTCTAATCTTTGTTCACGGTGATAAATATTATTTTGATTAGAGATCGATAACAATGTCACCGTCATGTCGCACGCTCACGCTCTGGCCTACACATTGTTATTTAGCCTGGAATTTACCCTTTGCCTGTCAACAGTCTCTTCATCTCGGTTGTGCCAAGCTGTGTCAGGTTCTGGTTCAAATCCTGTCCTAAATTTATTTACGACCCTCCTACCCTCCCTCACCTCTATCTATCGGTTGTAATCAATATTGCTCCCAGCCCACCCTTCATCAAAACACTCGTACTATTATAAATCATTATATGAAACACGTGTGTTTATTATTTCAATTATTCTTTGTTTCTTTTTTTTAATTTTATATTAATTTTATTCATTAAATTTTAAAATGATTTTACACTAATCAATTGTTATCTGGTGTATTTTTAATACGAAGGGTAACAACATTAAATGGTCGATTCAGATTGATGATTGGATGGAATAGAGAAGATGCCTACCTTGATCTACATTTTTCCGTCATTCTTTTTATTTATAGTGTTGTTTAACTAATTAATTTTTAATTAAGGGTTAGTCTAGACTAACCCTTAGCGTCACCTGTTGATTTATTGCCTAACACTGTTATAGGCGGCGTTGCTATTCTACCCAAATATGCCAACCTTTACGCAGGGCCATCTCAGGCGGCAAGTTAGATTTGTACTAAGGGATTCTGAATATTTGAAAATAGTTGGGGCCAGTTGGGGCCATTTAGATATTGAGAGGTCCTAGACTATTTCAATTTTGAGGTCCTTTTCAAGCCATTTTGAACCTCTTTTCTTAAGTTTTGAAGCCCGCTAAATGTTGAGGCCCTAGGCTTCAGCCTAATTAGCCTATTGGTAAATCCGGCACTGTTTGGGGCGCACTTTTGTTTTGAAGTGCTCTCCCCCCCCCCCATTCCGTCTCTGATAGGATGCTTTCTGAGAAGACTGGCCGAGTTGAATTTGCAAAATTAATTCAAACCAGTGAGGAGGCTTGAAAATAAATTTCAATTAGTCACGAAGAGAACTGAACCTACAACTTTAGAATCAAGCAACAATACGAAGTTGTTCGGAGAACACAGATTGAGGTTGTCCCAGTACTGTTTTTTGTTCCCTTTCATTTATTGATAGGATTTTCGACTACCGAATGCTTTTCTGCTGTTAGACGCCCTCTCGTGTCGATCATTGCCACCATTTACTTTCGAATTTAGCGCATGCGCTGCAGTCACTCTCGTGCATTAATTCCATTCGTTCGAATTCTTGGTTTTCGAAATAGGTCTTTCATTCTGAAAACTGGGAATTTCAGCCGAAAAAATGATATAATTTCACAGATTAATATAATAATCTTCTTAGTAACATGACCTTAATTTAAATATGAAGAAAGAAATATAGCAAAAACTAAAGAAATGGTTTGGTTAAGCTGCATTTCCGTTCTCATCTGAAGCAACCCATCATCAACATGTCCGACCGACTTTACGGTTTGTATTGTATTAGATTACCACAAGATGACACTGGATTAGTTACGAACTGATCTTTCTTAACTCTAAAATCAAATTAGGAATATTTATTAGCCCACAATAATTAGAATTATTGTAATGGCTTATGATTTATTTCACAGCGTAGTTATATCAGCTCGTAAATAAGGGAGGGCCCTTCGTGTCCTCTCCGCCATTTTTTGTTGTTGTTGTTTGTCTTTTGGACTCTTGAAGGATTTAATATAGAATTTACATAAATCGTAGATCTAGCCTTTGAACTATATTATTAGGTTTTCATCTCTAATCCACGAGTCACAATTTAAGGCGGGATTTTATTCATTTAAGTCTTAGTTGATTTAATAACCTATAATCAGTTTCAAAGGTAACAACAAACGCCAATAAAAGTAGTTGTAGTAATAATAATAATAATGGTCGTTTCTTCTTTCAGCTAGCATCTTGTTTTATCGGCTACTTTATGTGTTGCGTCAAATAACATTGGTATTTTTACGATAGCCAGACGTTAATCCACCATACGTAGGGTTCCATGGCTGTTAAGTACATCTTAAAGTCTTAATATTTATAAAGAAGCGGTTTCTTTTGGACCGAAGTTGTAAACAGATCTGGCGTGAGATCAGCTTAGATTAAGGATCAAAAAAACGATCGTGTCACGTGAATCCATTATTATAATTCACTTTATAATAATAATGATGATTATTATGATGTTCAAACGTTGATAACATCGCCACTACTAAGACGTGAGCTTTTCTTTCCTTCCTATGAGAGAGATTTATTATTTGATAGTCAGTCGGTGAAGTTGATATAAAGATCAGTTGGGCAAAACACGCGATTATTTCGACTATTTTAATGTCGCTTTTTTATACCTCTGTATATTGACTGTAGACGGTAGTTACTGAATGGTTAGTTGAAGGATTAATTTAATGGTGGGTTATTGATTTAGTCGGTATTTTAATATTAATAGTCCACCTTGTAGGTTTCTCATTCCGTTCACTCCGATACTATTTTCTTTTTAAATTGTCGTTGTTTATCAGCTATTAGTCTAAAGATAGTGGGATTCGAACCCGTCATTGAGTTTGATGACATCATGGTATACGTTATTGTTTTGGCTCGAGTTTTCGTAGTCGACACTAAGCGTCGCTATGTTGCAAGCGGACCGTTTCTGTACCGCCAACCTAGTATGTATTACCCACGTGCTATTCATCATCATCATCTCACTCTTTTCCCTCCAGTGGCGGGGGTCGGGTCTGCGGGTTCTCATCCTACACTCTCGCCTATCCCCCACCAAGTCCCCAACTACCTGCAATCCCGCAATAAACCTAACAAGTTCCTCCTCATCACGTGCCAGGACCACCTCAGCCTATTCTCTCTCATCTTTTCAATGCTGTTCCCCATCTCCCCAAGTTACCTTTAATGGCCCCCACACACGATCAGTTTTTATGTCAGTTCGGTGTGTGCACATCGATGTGTTCAGTTTGGTGTGAAGGAATGAATTGCAGACACACGATCAGTTTGGTGTGTCACGTACTTATGTTCCTTTTCGTTAAACGTCATGTGACGTCATTTGATTGTCCACATCAACCAGTAGTTTTGCCGTTGCCTTTGTGTAATTTTTTAAAGATGACGTTCTAGCCATGTTTGTGCATGAGCAGAACCTCTAAAGCTATGTCTACACTGGTGCGCTTTCGTCTTCCACTTTCAATTCCTCTTCTGTTTCAACTTGCGTTTCATCTTTCAACATTGCATGCACTTTGGAATGGAACGTTGATGAATGCAATTTTGAACGTTGAACATTCCAATGAGGCATGCAATAGCGCATGCCTTTCGTTCCACACCCTGTGCGCTATGACGCATGCGTTTATTGAACAGAAAGACGCACCAGTGTGGACATAGCTTAATGTGAAGAACTGCTGTGAGCAAACCCCACACACGCTCACTTCTAACTGACGTCAGTCCGAACTGACACACCTATGTGATAGAATTTCTTCACACCGTCAGTTAAAATTTTTGGTGTGAGCACGCGCTTTTTTTTTGCACACACGTCAGTTTGGTGTGTGGGGGCCTTAATGTAATCGTTTCGGATTCTGTCAGCTCGTGACACCCCACTCATGTATTGCACCATTCGCATCTCAGTCACTTGCATTCTCCATTCATGGTTCTTCCTAGCTGCCGAACACTCAGAGTCATACAGCATGGCGGGCCTGACGACCGTTCCATAAACTTTGCCTTTCATGCCCACGCGCAATTCGGCTTTTTGTTTTTTTGTTTTTTAACATGACGTCCGTTATGACATTCCTAATTGTTTATGGTACCTCATCGATTTTTTTTTATTTTAATGACTGCTGTCACAATTAAATTTTATTTTGTTTTTGTCAGGTTATATGCCGATGTTTCACAACAAGAAATATACAGTAGTATAATATCACCTGTTTTGTTTGCGCAAATTCCGTTGTTATTGCGTGCCAAAATGCCAACTACTGAAATATATTACTTTGTTTAACTCAGGGGGCGTTAACGTTTTTATACCTACCGCTCAATTGTTAATATTCTGTGGCAGGGTCGGGTCTGCGGGTTCTAGCCCTCCACTTCCACTTATCTCCCACCAGTTCCCCGTCCACCCCACGCACTACCATATCCTTACGGACAACCTACTCCCACGTCTGCTTTGGTCTCCTCTTCCCCAAGTTCCTCCAACCACTTGCATTCCAGTAATGAAGAGGTATGGTATACTGTAAGTGCTAAACCTTGGTGTACTCCAACTTTCACTGGGAAGCCTCCACCCTGGCTATCGAACCATCCTAAATTTCCTGCACTATCCTAATAAACCCTTCTTCTACCCTTTTTTTGTGTAATACCTCCCAAACTACTTGCCGTGGAACACTGTCATAAGCCTTCTCCAAATCGTTGAAGATTGCATGGACATCTTTATTTCCTGCCCTATGCTTTTCTATCATCTACCTGACAATGAACATTGGTTCCATTGTGGATCTACTTGGCATGAACCCAAATTGATTTCCCCTGACATTAGTTCTATCCCGAATTCGACATTCCATTACTCTCTCCCTCAGCTTCATAGAATGGCTCATAAGCTTGATACTTCTATAGTTCCCACAGTCTAGGAATCACTTTTGCCCTTGAAGAGTGGTACTATTCAGCTCTCATGCCATGTGAAAGGCATTCTATCTCTGCTAGCTATCGTATTGAAAAATTTCCCTAGCCACCTGATTCCTAAGCAGTGGCAGATTTCACCACAGGCACATGAGGCGCTTGCCCTGATGTACTGCCCTATCATTACTAATAATTATAAATATGAGTGCACATCCACAAATTATTTGCCAAGTACTTCATAAAAATAATTTCAAGTGCCATACTCCTAGCAAAAAACAATTCCTCAGTGATGCAAACAGAGCAAAACGTATACAATTTGCAATGTAGCACCACAGTCAACCTCTTGACTTTTGGAAGAAGATTGTATTTTCTGATGGAAGTGACGGAAGGCAAGGAGTGTGGAGATCAGGTACAGCACTACAGCTTCAAAACATTGTTCCTACTGTCAAGCATGGAGGTGGTTGCATGGTGGTTTGGGGATGTATGGCTTACTCATGTTTTGGTGATTTAGTGTTCATAGATGGAATAAAGAAAAATATGTGGCTATCTTAATTGGACACACCAGTTCTCATCTGCCCGCCGTGGTGGCGTAGTGGTTAGCTCACTCGGCAACTACGCCAGTAGTTCTAGGTTCGATACTGGACCATGGTGGGTCGGCTTCTTTCGGGCGAGAGAGAAGCCGCGAGTGTACCTTCTTTCGGATGAGAAGTAAAACCGAGGTCCCGTGTGGGTGTACGATGGCGCTTGCACGTAAAAGAACCCTCTCTACTACGCAATGGGTAGATGAGGTAAAATTTCCAGGTGTAGGAGCTCGCCCCCTGGCGTCGGTAGCATTCCCCAACGAACACTAGACCGACGAAAAATAAGCGTAGGGGTGCAGCTTTGGCCGGCAACCGGCTGCAGCAAAAACTATGTCCAATATATCACCCTGTGTGCATTCAGAGGGACAAATGGGTACCCGACCCTGCCATAGGCGGGAAAAGGGTTAGGAGTTGCTTTTTTGCTTAATTAAGAGAATATTAAAATCCTCAGTTGGAAAGTTGGGCCTTAATGACACATGGATGTTTCAGCAAGATCAGGATCCAAAACATATGTCATATCTGGCCAAAGAATGCTTTTATATAATGTCCCCAAACAATTACTCTCACCTCCCCAAAGCCCAGATTTAAATCCAATTGAACATTTGTGGGAAATTTTAGAAAGGAAGGCCCATAAACACAAAATTTCAAGTAAAAATGACCTAAAGACAGTTTTGCCCCTTGACTGGAAGAAAATAAGTTCCACCACACAGCCGCTAGTGGAATTGATGCCTCGATGACTGAAGGAAGTCTTGAAAGGATTCTTTGATGTGCGAATGCCATCGTGCAACACACGGGACTTCAGTTTTGCTTCTCAGTGTGCCAAAGGAAGGCACACTTGGGACTACTCTCACCCAAAAGAAGTCAACCCACCTCGAGTATCGACTCTGGAACCAGCGCATGCCTCGGAGCATGCCACCGAGGCATATCTGCCTGATGTCACATTTAACTGTTATAATGGTAAGTTTACTATGAAGTGCCCATTTAGTGTATGGCTGCCATAGTTGTCGGACCGCCAACCGGGACACTCCGCTCCCTTAAAACACATTTTTCAACAAAATAGCAAGAGTTCATATAAACATTCATAGCTTTATTATAAAATAATTGCTTAATCCAGTGATTCTCAACCACTGTGCCGCGAGATTCACGAGAATGTGCCGCGAGGTCGGGTACCCATCTTGTCCCTCTGACTGGACACAAGGGCGATATATTAGGCAGTGTTTCCCCACAGCCGGTTGCCAACCAAAGCTGCAACTGCAATGCTATTTATCGTCTTTTTACTGTTCGTTTGGACATTCCACCGAAGACAGGAGGCGAGCTCCTGCACCTGGAAATTTCAGGCCTTTACCCATTCCATAATAGAGAGGGTTCTTTTACGTGCAAGCGCCATCGTACACCACACGGGCCTGCGGTTTTACTTCTCACCCGAAAGAAGGTGCACTCAGGGCTTCTCTCTGGCCCGAAAAAAAAGCGAACCCACCTCGGTACAGTATTGAACCAAAAACTACTGACAGTTACCGAGCGCACCGTGGCAAGTTTTTGCATAGGGTTAAGTTACAACTTATATATTTTCTTTGGCGTTTGTGTGCCCCGAAATGTGTCGTTGTTAGTGTGCCGCCAAATTTTGAAATTAGTAAAAGTGTACCGTGGCGAAAAAAAGGTTGAGAATCACTGGCTTAATCCCTTCACTAACCCATTGTTCGTTCGTTGGTGTTTTAGGGCCCTTCAACTACAAGGTTATTGACTCGCCGCGGTGGTTAGCTCACTCGGCAACTACGCCAGTAGTTCTAGGTTCGATACTGGACCGTGGTGGATCGGCTTCTTTCGGGCGAGAGAGAAGCCGCGAGTGTGCCTTCTTTCGGATGAGAAGTAAAACCGAGGTCCCGTGTGGGTGTACGATGGCGCTTGCACGTAAAAGAACCCTCTCTACTACGCAACAGGTAGATGAGGCAAAATTTCCAGGTGTGCCCCCTGGCGTCGATAGCATTCCCCAACGAACACTAGACCTACGATAAATAAGCGTAGGGGTGCAGCTTTGGCCGGCAACCGGCTGCAGAAAAAACTATGTCCAATATATCACCCTGTGTCCATTCAGAGGGACAAATGGGTACCCGACCCTGCCATAGGCGGGAAAAGGGTTAGGAGTTGCTTTTGCAACTACAAGGTTATTAGAGCCCCGTTCACGGTGTTCTTCTAATGCAGCGACTGCACAGACACTACTCGAATCAGTTTTCCCCAAGCTAACATCGTGACGTATGGCAACCTTAATTTAGTGTCAACTCATGTTGAGCTTGTTTTTCAGAACCATTGCGCTTTGGAAATAAGTAACATGACCTACCGATGCGAAAATGAGATGCAGAATGTTAATTTTTAACTAAGGATTTTCAGAAGTTTTACGCCAAAAACCCACTTAATCAAAGTCATGTCATCACTTTTTTTTCTCTCTGTTTTGTAAAATTTGTGTTTCCTCTTTAAATTGAATAGGGTCATTATTTTTGTAAGACAAAGTTGGTTTGTCGTGAATTAAATCTTCTCTTTCCTTTTTTTTTGACCTATTATACACACACACAAGTTTCTTTTCCTCTTTCTCACTTTATTATTTTCAGAAGAGGAGACGAAAACTAATATTTCTTACCTGTTCTTTGTATTGTTGCTGTTTGCTGCTACTGCCGGTGTTGGTGTAAAGAGAAAAAGAAACGAAAACAACTCACTATCCACCAAACTATTGTAAGTTCCAAAGTGTAAGTATCTAGTTTATATGATCCAATTTATGGACCCTCAGTTTCTTTCACTTTTTAATGAGGTACGGAAATACCTTGAAAAAAAATATAAAATATTAGTTGTCTTTCTTGTAGGGGTCTTGTACTACCACCATCATCAACGTCATCGATGTTTTGTGGACCTATAAGAAGTATGGAGTAACTAGTAAGGCTTGAAATATTTTTGTCTATGTGGTTTTTTTTTCGGCCTTCTTTTACAATTTCTTTGTTAATTTAATTTTTTGAAGAAGAAGAAGGAGAAGAAAAAGCCACACGCAGGAATGGTGGTCGCCGGAAGTTATTTGGAATATAGTCCTTTTGTCTTCTTTTAGTGATGGATGTTTATCATTATCCACTGCAGGACCTGTGGAGTCATAATTCACTTGGAAATGATTGTTAACGAGGTAGTCGTTAAGAGTAACGTGTTATTAACATGATTAGTTGCAGGACCTACCCCACCACCGCCATCATGATCATCACTATCAGGAATTATGTCCTATGCACGGACCTATCATTAAGGACAGGTTTGGTGTTCCTTTTACGTGGTTGGATGAAGGACGTCGCTCGGTCACGAATGACTCAAGATTGAAGCTAATGACCACTTTAACTAGGTCTTACTTGCCTCGCGCTGCAATACCTGCGGTTCAACAAAGATATCCTTTCCACTGTATGTCTGGTAACGATTTTTTTTTAATTAAGGATACCGTTCATTGTGGAGTGGGGTAGGCCGGCATCACCCCCACAGACAACCCAGCCAATATTCCTGCGGGTTACAGACGGGATAAGGATGGGAGCGGCGAGTTGCGTTGGACACACCAGTTCTCGTCTGATCACTGAAGTTAAGCAACGCAAGCCCAGTTAGTACTGACATGGGTGGTCGCTCGGGAAAGCTGGGTACTGCTAATACCCAATAATCGTCGCATTAGTATAGTGTCTGTGCAGTCTCTGCATCAGAACTATACAGTGGACGGGTCTCTAATGACCTTGTAGTTGACGGGACCTTAAACTCCAACAAACAAAGGGATAAGGGTATGATGATGATAATGATGTTCATCCTGGTGAGACCTGATTGCGGGGGAGCGGTGAATTGCGTTGGACACACCAGTTCTCGTCTGATCGCTGAAGTTAAGCAGCGCAACCCCAGCAAGTACTGACATGGGTGGCTGCTTGGGAAAACTGGGTACTGCTAATACCCAAACATCGTTGCATTAGTGCAGTGTCTGTGCAGTTTCTGCATAAGCACTATGCTGTGGACAGGGCTCTAATGATATTGTAATTGAAGGGCCCTAACACACCAACAAAAAATCGTCTGATTACTGAAGTTAAGCAACTCAACCCCAGATAGCACTGGCATGGGTGACTGCTTGGGTACACTGAGTGCTGCTAATACCCAGATAGACGTAACAGCGTAGTGTCTGTGCAGACTACATCAGAAATACGCAGTAGACGATACTCTAATGACAACTGTAGTTAAAGGACCTTAAAACACCAACAAGACAAAAACATACCCATTGGGGCACATGGACAATCTGTTGGACGGCCTGGTTGAAACTTGGTATAGTGTTGACACTTGGCTGAGGTTGTGATTTCTTTCGGGTGAGAAGGAAGCCCGAAGTGCACCTTTTGTCGGATGGGATGTAAAGCCGTGGTTCCGTGTGGAAAGTCACCACTGCACTATGGCCTTTCTCTAACGAATCATCATCATAGCCTTATCCCGCAGGCAGGCTCCGGTCTGCGGGTTCTAGCCCTCCACTCCCACCAAGTCGCCGTCCACCCCACACTACCATATCCCTACGTACAACGTGCTTCTACGTCTACTTTGTTTTTTTCTGCAGAATAGCCGCTGTACAATAGTTTTCCTACGCTTTAAAATATTATTTAATTCCTCTGTTCGTGTAAGGGTCCCCCATTCCACGTCCCTAATTTATTATTAGCCCCTTTGCTTGGTGAGACAACTATGACTGAGGGCACCCCAACGAGGTGTCTGGAACCCACAGGAATATCGGACGGGTTGCCTGTGGTGGATGTTGACCTACCCCACAGAAGACTTTTCCACCCAAAGGCATTGCGGCATGATGACGGCGGTCCAGGGCTCGCTTGTTCACCGTCTGTACTGGGGATTGGGCTCCTTGCATCGTAAGTTTTAATCTTTAATTTTTGGGTTGAGTTTGGAGCTATTGGTTGATTATGCAGTGAACCCCTCCTTATGTAGTGAGGAGACCCCCATACGCCGCTTCCGGACCAGCCACGTGGCAGTTTGCTGTGTCCGAGGGACCACTTTCCTTAGAATGTAAATGGTCGGTGTGGCAGGACGACGTAACTCACGCACTAGAAAGACTAAATCTGGAACGTTCCATAAATACCAAAGTGAAGACAAGTAAAGACCCAATGAGCAATGAACGTCCCGTTGTCGTATGTCAACAGTGTCCTTTTCTGGATTTCGAATTATAGGATTCCTCCTATAGTAGGGTCGGGTCTGAGAGTTTTGGCCCTGAAATCATTGTCATTCTTCGAAGAAAATAAAATACGTCCTTAAAGAAAGAATCTCACCCGATGGAATTTTCATGGACCCTCACACAACAGAGGTATGATGTATGGCAAGCCAACTATGGATATACATATCTAGCAAAACTATTAACTCTTTTTTGGCCTACGGCAAGGTAGGGAACCCATTTTTGTCCCACTTGGACACATGGGTTATCTGTTGAAAGGTTATTTTTATGAAACCGGCTGCCGACCTAATGCTGCAACTCCTATGCGTATTCATTGTCCTACTATTTTTCCTCTATGGAGCACTCATCTTTCACCCATGGGGCTCCTACACGTGGGAATTTTGCTGATCTACTCGTTGAATGTAGAAAGGGTTCTTTTATGTGTGACATCGTACACCACACGGGGTCACGCCTTTACTTCTCATCCGACGGAAGGCCGCACTCGGGGCCTGTCTCTCGCCACAACGAGCCAATCCAGTTGGCCTATCCAACCTGGAAGCACTGGCACAGTAGTCAGGCCTAATGGGTCGGATACCCACCTATGTCCCTCTGGAGGGACACATGAGAGGGGAGCGGCGAGTTGCGTTGGACACACCAGTTCTCGTCTGATCACTGAAGTTAAGCAACGCAAGCCCAGTTAGTACTGACATGGGTGGTCGCTCGGGAAAGCTGGGTACTGCCAATACCCAATAATCGTCGCATTAGTGTAGTGTCTGTGCAGTCTATGCATTAGAACTATATAGTGGACGGGTCTCTAATGACCTCGTAGTTGACGGGACCTTAAACTCCAACAAACAAAGGGACACATGAGGATGTGGTAAGACCGCAGCCCGTTGCCGACTAAAGCTGCAACTCCTATGCTTATTTATTGTCGCCCTACTGTTCGTTAGGGCACTAAACCCACGCTACTGGGAGAGCTCCTGCGCATTGGAATTTTCTTTATTAACCCGTTACATAGTAGAGCGGGTCAGTGGAGTCACCTGGTGCGAGCCATGGTGCCACCCCCCTCTCTCTCTCTCTCTCTCTCTCTCTCGAAAAAAAGCCGCTTCTGCTTTGGTGTCACCCCATTTGTCATGGTACGAGTGGTGTCACCTGGTGCGGCCCGCACCCCCTAATGACGCCACTGGAGCGGGTTCTTTTTTACGCGCAAATGCCACACGTTGCCACGCTAAATATACTGCGGAGCGGCGAATTGTGTTGGACACACCAGTTCTCGTCTGATCACTAAAGTTAAGCACCACAATCCCAGTTAGTACTGACATGGGTGGCCGCTTGGGAAAACTGGGTACTGCTAATACCGAGAAATCGTCGCATTTGTGTAGTGTCTGTGCAGTCTCTGCATAAGAACTATGCTGTGGACGGGGCTCTAGTGACCTCGTAGTTGAAGGCTTCTAAAACACCAACAAACAAGCTAAATATACGTGATATCTGGCAGAAGGCGCACACTTGCCCCCGACCTAGTATCGAACCTGGAACTACTGCGCAGTAGTCGAGAACGCTACCCCCTCCGACGTCCTCCTTATAAGACCCTAATACTCCCCTACATAGTCTCATCCATTACTATGGACCCTATACTAACTTGGTAAGAATTTCTCCTGTTCGCCTCCCTTTAGGAGAGTATTAAGGACGTATAAAAAAAAAGTTTTTAAAACAAATAGCCACCATAGAAATTCCTCTCCCCCTAAATTTTTCTTCAAGATCTTTATTCTTTCTTTTCCTTTATGCCCTGTGTCCATTTTTTTCATAAAAGATTTAATTTATATATAATGTTTGCGTGGGTCTTTTGTTACGAAATAAAAAAAATACCGCGTTTAGACGGCAGAATAGTGGGGGGGGGTTATGATGTTATTTGATGAGGTACGCTGTAACCTCCTTTTGCGGATTTCCCACGACGAACAAGTGTCGAGGGGAAGTGAGTAGGTTGTCATTCAAGGCCCCCCCCTCCTCCTTCTTTCTGGATGGCGAGGGAGAGAAATATAAGTATATTTACTTTCTTATTATGTTTCTCGTCTCTCCAGCCCGTCCCCATGCATTTCTTATCACGGTGCTGGTATCCCTACTAGTTGCTCTCCCTCCTCCTTGCAAGTACCTGCTTCACTGATATGGCCTTGTCACTGTTGTTGAGACTGACCCACAAAAATTGCTGTTGTTGGTCTTTTAAAGTGTCACGTGATTGTGTGGCTAGAAGGTCGCCACGTGCAAGAAATGTGGTTATTCGAGTGATGCACCTGCACGCGCCGTCGTAGAATTATCGTCATGTGCATCTTGTTCCCAGAATGCATCACGACGACGACAACAACGCGACTTGTGTTGTTCACATAAACAAAAAAGAACAAAGGCGTTCTATTTGATGGTTTGGAAAATGAGGGGGGAAATGTCTGACATTTTCGTCTTGTTCATGCGAACTATTGAAATATGAACTTGTTTGTAGGCAATCTATGAATACCTACTTCGTAAGTATATCGTCATCATCTTCTTTCGGAAAAGAGGAATTTTTTTTTCTTACTATGAAATAGGATAAATGTCATATATAATAAAATGGGTCTCTAGGATCTCAATGGCGGCAGCGTCATTCGGAATCGTTGATTGTCTTTCTAATCTGTCTTTATAAAATATATGATGTCGGCTTGTGGCTGGATGATGAATTTCTTTCTTTAACCTCGACTTTAAGATTCTTTTAAGCTTATTTTGTTTTCTCGTAAGGTGGATTTTTATAGGTCGAATGATGATTCTATGTGGGCAAGTCGTTGTTTAGTAAAATGGGCATGACGGGTGATAGTTAAGGTGCGAAATGATGACCTAGCTAAATTTTTTTTGTTTTATATCAAAATTAGTATTCAAGAAGCAATTAGTCTGAGATATGCAATTGCTGTAATATGTCAAGTCAGGATTTATACTGTTGTCTTTCTTGTGAATTCTGTCAGTAGGTAGTAGTTAGGGGAGACCGGGGCAAGTTGACGATACTAAGAGTTTTCAAATTAAATTTTTACTTTTCTTTGGAGATAAAATGTTTTACTGTGCTGCGATACTTAGAATGTACCTTTATTTATAATTTAGTGGTTTAAAGTGAAACATTTTTTGATATCTTCAAGGTGATTTTATGATTTTTAACGAACGATGCAAAAGTCGTCATCTTGCCCCGGGTCTAGGGCAAGATGATGGCTGTTAAAAAGTAAAAGAAATCGTAAATTCTCCGAATTCTATTATTGCACCCTTATTTCTTTTATAGTAAAATAGGATTAGGCTTTTATTTATAACATTGTTAAGGTAAATGAAATAATATTTTTAGTTTTGTGTGAATAATAAAAATGCATTAACACTAAAAGTTAAAAATCGAAGTAAATAGTAAATCGAATTTATTGTCAACTTAACTAGTTAACAATAATCACGGATAAGCTGTCCACCGCAAAGAAGATGCCAGTTAACATTGAGGGTCAAGATGGTGAGTTCACCAACTTGCCCCAGTCAGTTTAAGTACTATAGTGATAAGATTAAAAATCATTTAATACTGAAATATAAATAGCCAGTTGTCTAAGGTAGATGAAAATGCTATTAGATATATCTATTGCTTACCTCTATATAAATTATATCTTATTTCCCAAATTTGGATTCATAGAGCACACAACAGGAAAACAATGAAACTCATGTAAATAATATTGTAATGGCAACCATGCCTTGACAACATGACTTTTTAGTGTCTGGTCATGAGGAGTGCTAGTAGTATTCCTATAGTGCTACTAATCATCATCACACCCCCATCCCGCCTGCGGCAGGGCCGGGTCCGCGGGTTCAATGAACATCCTTTGACTGGGGGCACCCCCATCCGGGCGCCTGGAGCCCGCAGAAAATATTGGCTGAATTGTCTGTGGGGGGATGCCGGCCTACCCCACTGTTCCAACACCGCATTGCACAACCAAAATAGAGAGGGAGCGGCGAATTGCGTTGGACACACCAGTTCTCGTCTAATCACTGAAGTTAAGCAACGCAAGCCCAGTTAGTACTAACATGGGTGGTCGCTCGGGAAAGCTGGGTACTGCTAATACCCAATAATCGTCGCATTGATGTAGTGTTGTGCAGTCTATGCACTAGAACTATGCAGTGGATGGGTCTCTAATGACCTTGTAGTTGACGGGACCTTAAATACCAACAAACAACCAAAATAGAAATTTTTGGCAGGTAAGTTAATGCTTTGTTGGTTATAATATTGCATGGTGTTTGACCTTTTGCACAATAACTGCAATGCAACAGGAGTCAGGCTCATGCCCCCTATAGTGCTACTAACATTCAGGAAAATTGTTAATTAAGTGATTGGTCATCTTGCCCCGGTCTCCCTTATATCCCAAGTTTTGGAATTTCCGATCTGGCACTCCGTTAATTTTGCATTTTCACCACTGTATTTTTCATCTTGCAGATTTCGTGGTCTTTTCTCGCCATCATGTCGAAGATTGGATAAATGGCGACCGCTTAATACGATTTCTTGATTTAAATGTTTTAAGGACAAAATCAACATACAGTACGCAACTTATATTTACTATGCATTATACTCTTAATGCGAAAGTCATTAGGTTTGAAGCCTTTGATATTTCAGGTAGGAAATATTTACAAATCTTAGAGTTTACATGTCTTTATTTCTGTTGTTGCCCACATTGTTGTTTGTTGGTGTTTTAGGGGCCTTCAACTACTAGGTCATTAGAGCCCCGTTTACTACGTAGTTCTAAGGCAGAATCTGTACAGACACAACACTACTGCGACGATTTTTGGGTATTAGCAGTACCCAGTTTTTGGAAGCGGCCACCCTTGTCAGTGCATGCAGGGGTTGCGTTGCTTAACTTCAGAGATAAGATGAGAATCGGTGTGTCCGACGCAATTTTCTGCCCTTGTTGTCCACAGCACCGCTGTCTGTCCTTCGACTGCCTTAAGATGACTGGCCTTCGCTGAAATAAATTGCAAATGAAAAAGTAGAAGGTACGCCACTTCCTTTTTTTTTGTAACTAAATATCTATTTTGTGAGATTCACTTTTTGATAATGGACAGTCCACTAAAAAACATAGGCCTACGCAAAGCTTGGGTCCTATTAACATACATTCAACTTTGATTATTAATGCCGCTTAAACCCAAAAAGAAATCATATTCATGCACAAGTCGTTAGTAAAGTCATCCATCCACTAAAAAAGGACAGTATAGTAATTATTTTAGGCTTTTCTAAAGGAAAGAATTATTCGACCTCTTTCTTAAGAAAGAAGTTCACTCTTCTTGTAGTAGCCAGAGTAGATTGCAGATGATATCATTATGAATGTACGTTCTTCCCAAATTTTTTTGGTTTGTGGATGGTTGAGTGATCCAGTTTTCTTTAACGTCTGACTTCACTGTCTCTAACGAAAGTGAATAACTTATCTAATTTAGGAACTTTGACTGCACGTCGTCTCTTTCCCATGACGACGCAAAACAGTTAGTGTCCGGGCTACGGCAAATATTGTGCTCCGGAGTAACGAGTATCGATCCCAGACCGACGACGAGGGAGGGGACAAACTGAAAGTAGGCCCTACAGAATATGATCCTTTATGGCAGTGATTCTCAAACACTGGTTCAACACTGTTGTTCCGTGAAGCCATCTCAAGTGTTCCGCAAAAAAATTTAATGCACAAATAAAGCGATGGAGAGAAACTCTGATGTGACCCGCAGAATCAATGGGGGAGGGGGTCACTGAAGTGGAGACAGGCAAGCGGAGTTCAGGTGTGATAGGAGGATTCCAATCTAGTTGAAATGGAAGTTCTACAGGACAGTGGTTAGACCAGCTATGCCATATGGATCAGAGTGCTGGGCAGTGAGGAAGAGCCACGTAAATAGAATGTGAGTAGCCGAGATGCGAATGCTGTGGCACGTGTGTGGCGTGTCGAGAGCTGACAGAATTAGGAATGAGCATATTAGAGGTAGCCTGGAGTGGTGGACATCGCCGAAAAAAATGAGGGAGAATAGGCTGAGGTGGTATGGACACGTCATGCGAAGAGGGGAAGAGAGCTCGTTAGGATAATTCCAGGAATGCAGGTGGTCAGTAGCACCAGGGGCAGGGGGAGACCAAAGCAGATGTGGGAACAGGTTGTCCGTAAGGATGTGACTGTGTGGGGTGGACGAGGAACTGGGGGAGAGATAAACGGGAATGGAGGGCTGGAACCCGCAGACCCGACCCTGCCACAGGCGGGATAAGGGTATGAAGATACACAAGGTGTACAACCTGCTTTAAAGTTTATGTTGAATTGAAAGTGTTCCGTGCTAGTAAAATGTCACAGTTTAGTGTTCCCCGACTTCTCAAGCCCTTTTTTGTCTCATAGAAGGGTCGGATACCAATTTGTCCCTTTAGAACCAGGAACACACCGGATATTACTTGGCTGAATGCCGACTTAATTAATACAGCCTTCCTTGCTTATTTCAGGGTTCGTTTACATGTAAATGACGTCGTTAATCCCAAGGGGGCGACAGCTTTAATTCCCATCCAATGGAATGAGCACTAGGGGCCTCTCTTTAAGCCAGAGCGGCTGTATTGCGTTGGACACACCGGTTCTCATTTGGTCTCTGAAGTTAAGCAACGCAACCCCGGCTAGTACTAGCATGCGTGACCGCTTGGGAACACTGGATACCGCTAAAGCCCAAAACTGTGCACAACTCTGCATTAGAACTACACAGCGGGAAGGGCTGTAATGACCATTGCATTTGAAGGATGCGAAACATCAACAAAGCAAAATAAAATTGAATGGACACAAAGGCGATATACGCGGTGGCGTATAGTGGGTTAGCACGCTCGGCAACTGCGTCTAGTAGTTCTTGGTTCGATACTGGACCGAAGTGGGTTGGCCTCTTCGGGCGAGAGAGAGGTCGCGAGTGTGTCTTCTTTCGGATGAGAAGTAAAACCGAGGTCCCGTGTTGGTGTACGATGCCGCTTTTTGTTGTTTGTTGGTGTTTAAGGTCCCGTCAACTGACAAGGTCATTAGAGACCCGTCCACTGCGTAGTTCTAATGCATAGACTGCACAGACACTACACCAATGCGACGATTATTGGGGATTAGCAGTACCCAGCTTTCCCGAGCGACCACCCATGTCAGTACTAACTGGGCTAGCGTTGCTTAACTTCGGTATCAGACGAGAACTGGTGTGTCCAACGCAACTCGCCGCTCACTACGATGCCGCTTGCACATTAAAGAACCCTCCCTACTGAATAACGGGTAGATGAGGCAAAAATTTTCAGGTGTAGGAGCTCGACCCCTGGCGTCGGTAGAATTCCCGAAACAATGCACGGTAGACAGACGATAAATATGCTTTAGGGTTGCAGCTTTGGCCGGCAACCGGCTGTGGAAAAACAATGACCAATAGATCGTCCTTGTGTCCAGTCAGAGGGACCGGATGGGTATCCGACCCTGCCTGAGGTGGGAAAAGGGTTAGGAGTTGCTTTTGTTGGACACAAAGGCGATATACTGGACGGAAATTGAAGCTGCACCCATTGGTTGGCAAAATCAGTTACACTGACCCCCCCCCTAGGCTGCCCTCTCCCCAGGACTGTCAAAACGTTTTTTATAAAGGAAAAAGACAAAAAGATGAACAGGAAAAGATTGGATAAAAATATTTATTGTATAGTTTTTGTAGCTGACCCGGCTCGCGGGCGCAGTAGGTGGCATGCTCGACTTACTGCGTCAGTGGTTCCAGATTCGATACTGGATCAAGGTGGGTTGGTTTCTTTCGGACGGAAGAGAGGCCCCGAGTGCGCCTTCCTTCGGATGAGAAGTAAAACCGAGGTCCCGTGTTGTGTACGATGGCATGGCACGTAAAAGAACCCTCCCTGCTATGCAACGGGCAGATGAGGCAAATTTTCCAGGTGTAGGACCTCGCTCTCTGTCGATGGTGGAGTACCCTATCTGCCCTAACGAACAGTAGACTGACGATAAATAAGCATGGGTATTACAAGTTTGATCGGAAGCCGGCTGCGGAAAAACACCATTGCAGTATATTACCTTTGTGTCCATTCAGAGAGACAAGATGGGTACCCGACCCTGCCGTATGAGGGAAAAGGGTTAGTAATAGTGTAATACTGCTTGTGGTTGAAAAAGATATCAGGGTTAATCCTCTTCCAGAGGCCCGGTGCACACATGCGTTTTTTACTCGTGCGGCGCCCTTGCGGCATGAGATACATTATTTGCAATGGGGGAGTGCACGCATACCTCCGGCGCCTCTGCGGTCCCGCAAATCGGAGTTACGTCTAAAAATGCCCGCAGATCCCTACCGAACCGCAACGGCGCCGCACCCGCACATCCGATCGCGTATTACCTCTCGGTCTATTGAGTGGTTCACATATCCGCGCGGTTTCTTAGTTTTGGGATTTGGTAGGCAAAAAGGTCACTTGTTTGTTGGTATTTAAGGTCCCATCAACTACGAGGTCATTAGAGCCCCGTCCACAGTATAGTTCTCATGCAGAGATAGCGCAGACACTACACGAATGCGGTGATTTTTGGGTATTAGCAGTACCCAGCTTTCCCGAGCGACCATCCATGTCAGTACTAACTGTGCTTGCGTTGCTTAACTTCAGTGATCAGACAAGAACTGGTGTGTCCAACGCAACTCGCCGCTCCCGAAAAGGTCACGCCTTCCGGACAGTTGTCAAATGTGTACTGGCCACATTTCACCGCATGTGTGCATTAAATTGCGGCGGTGTCCCTGCGGCACCCGCACGAGCAAAAATCGCATGTGTGCACCGGGCCTTACTAAACGATTTTAAATTTGAAGACGATTTCAACTTGTTTTAAAGTTAACGTCAATCCCAGAATAGAAAATAAAAAGGCCATCAAAGTATTTTAAGGCCATTCCTGGTTGGTGCTCAAGCTACTTATCCTTATTGATAACTTTGACGAAGTGCGGCAAAAGAAAATCGTCCTGGAGGTGCGGGGTATCGATCCCCGTACCTCTCGCATGCTAAGCGAGCGCTCTACCATCTGAGCTACACCCCCTGTGCGTTGGGAAGTGTCTAAAATAATGCTGATATTCACAATTTTTTATACCTTTCTTTTAATGCATCGTGTTCAGAATTTTAAACGCAGTTAATTGACCCTTAATTAAAAATAATCTCTCGACGCCAATTTGTAGAGGACATGGCGATTTATTACTTACCTGTTACCATCCATCTTAAACTTGCCGGTGGTTTAACCGGACTGAAAATTCACAGCAAAATACTCCGAAAACGGGTCACACTATTTAACTCTTAAATGTTCGGAGAGTAGTCGTGACTAAGGCACCCCTCCATATTCTTTTGAATGCCTAAAATAGTTGTAATTTGATGCTATTTTACGACAGTCCTAGATTACTCGAATCCCGTTTCGGTGGCCATTCATTTGTCACTTCACCTTCGTGGCATCGGAACTCATTATAACCACCGTTCATTTTCGGCAACTTTTAATATGAACAGCTGACATATTTATTATAACTTGACATTGCGTTATTATCCTTTAATGAATGATTATTATCACATACTGAATGTAAGGGCGATGTATTGGTCATTGTTTTTCCGCAGCCGGTTGCCGACCAAAGCTGCAACCCCCTATGCTTATTTATCGTCCGTCTACTGTTCGTTTGGGGGGGGGGACGACGCCAGGAGGCGAGCTCCTACAACTGGAAATTTTGCTACATCTACCCGTTACGTAGTAGAGAGGTTCCTTTACGTGCAAATGCCATCATACACCTTACGGGACCTCGGGTTTACTTCTCATTCGAAAGAAGTCGCACTCGGGGCCTCTTTCTTTCTCGTCCGAAAGGAGCCAACCCACCTAGATCCAGTATCGAACCTAGAACTACTGCGACGTAGATACCGAGCGTGCTAACCGCTACCCCACCGATAGATATGGTAGTGTGTGGGGTGGACGGGGATCTGGTGGGAGATAGGAGGGCTAGAACTCGCATATCCGACCCTGCCACCGGCGAGATAAGGGTATGTTGATGACGATGGTACCGAATGGAAGTAGCCAAGATGCGAACGCTGCGGTGTATGAGCGGGGTGTCCGGAAGCTGGTAGAATTAAGATTCTTCGTTTCGTTGGTGTTTTTAAGGCCCTTCAACTATAAATAAGGTCATTATAGCCCTGTCCACTGCGTAGTTCTAATGCAGAGGTTTCACAGGCACTACACTTATGCGACGATTTTTGGGTATTAGCAGTACCCAGTTTTTCCAAGCGGCCACCCACGTCAGTACTAGCTGGGGTTGCGCTGCTTAACTTCAGTAAGCAGACGAGAACTGGTGTGTCCAACGCAATAAGCCGCTCCCCTTAGAATTAAGAGTGAGTATATTAGAAGTAGCCTGGGGGTGGTGGACCTCGCAGAAGAAATGGGGGAGGGTAGGTTGAGGCGATATGGACACGTAATGAGAAGAGAGGAGGAGAGTCTCGTTAGGTGAATTTCAGGAATGCAGGTGGTTAGAAGCACCCGGGGCAGGGAGAGACCAAAGCAGACGTGGGAGCAGGTTGTCCGTAAGGATATGGTAGTGCGTGGGGTTAACGGGGACTGGGTGAAGCGGCGAATTGCGTTGGACACACCAGTTCTCGTCTGATGACGGAAGTTAAGCAGCTCAACCCCAGCTAGTACTGACATCGGTGGCCGCTTGGGAAAACTGGGTACTGCTAAGACCCAAAAATCGTCGCATTAGTGTAGTGTCTGTGCAGTCTCTGCATCTGAACTATGCTGTGGACGGGGATCTAATGACCTATGTAGTTGATGGGCCCCAAAACACCAACAAACAACAACATTAAGGATACCTGGTGGTAGATAGGCGGGTGTAGGGCTTGAACTCGTAGACCCGACCCTGCCATAGGTATGATAAGGGTATGATGATGATGATGATGAAAATATACAGAAGTGGGCGGTAGGAACAAAAAGGTTGACGACCCCTGAGTTAGACAAAGTAATATATTTCAGTAATTGTCATTTTGGCACGCAATAACAGCAGGAATTTGCGCAAAAAGAGGGGGGGTAAGTTCTACAGGTCAGTGGTTCGGCCAGAGCTATGCTCTATGGATCACAGTTTTAGGCACTGGGAACGAGACTGAGGGTAGCTGAAATGCGAATGTTGCGGTACATGGGTGGGGTGTCGAGAGAAGATGGAATTAAGAATGAGTGTATTAGGGGTGTGGAACAAGAGTAGATTGAGATGGTATGGGCATGTGATGAGAAGAGGCGAGGGGAGCTGGTTAGGCCCTTCACAGGGATGCAGTTTATTGGAAGCACCCGGGGCAGGGGAAGACCTAAACAGACGTGAGAACATATTTAAGGAAGAGATATGTTAGTGTGTGGGGTGGGGATCTGATGGAAGATAAGAGGGAGTGGAAGGCTAGAACCCGGAGACCCGGCCCTGCCACAGACGGGCAAGAGTGTGATGATGATCTTGATGTCCCATCAGGCAAATAACATGAATGTTGATTACTGAAACACTTTTATTGTTTTCGTACAAAAAACATTTTCGTACATAAAATAATATTAAGCACACGGTGCTTTTATTTCTTAAAAAACTTATAGTGTTATCAAATTCCAAATATTGGAAATTATTAATAATAATATTAGCAGCTTTTTTATTTGGCAAAACAAAACTGGCACCCACTCATTGGTTACTATACATTTGGCTATGTGCCTACATCTGCTGGTTTGCGCATGCGCGGAGTGATAGGTTCTCGGAAGGCTATCAATGGAAGACATTTGATATAAGAGCGACATCAAAATCAAATTATGTACATACACACGTGTATATAAATACTCAGTGTCCGGAGGTCAAAGGTTACTGTTTTTATCAATTTCACCAAGGTCTCCATGGTCCATTTTTAACATCTTTGCAGGCTGGCAACTCACTGTGACTCTTTTCATTATCGTACATATAGTTATTGCCGGAAGTGACGTGTTGGTGGTGGTGATTATGATAATAGCCGCGTCTGAAGACCCTGGAATCTGCGTGATGAGCCTCCGTGTTGACCAGTTCACGAAGTGGCGGTGTTCCTACTGTCGTCGCTGTTGGTGGTGACCACCGTGATTTGTAGTCGGCGGTTCGAAGACCACTCGTCAAGTCTGATGAAAGTTTAGTGGGCGTCGTGGAAAACGAAACGGATGTAGGCGTGGTGACGTTACCGACGGTAAGTGATGATAAAAGAGTAGTTGTTAAGCCCGGGGACAAAGACGACGTCTCACCAATCTGCTCCTTTCGGCGTCCAACCTCCGAGATGGGGGTCAGCGGAGGTGTGATGACGGATTTTCTGGTCTCACCCACGCCTGTCGTGGCTGTAAGTGGGTTCGCCACCGTTGATGACGTGGTGCATGTATTGATGGTGAGCGGAGATAACATGGAGGTGGTAGTTGAAGGCGACGAATTCTGTGTGGGGGCACCCTCGTTGAGCGGGATGGCGTAACTGGCCGGAAGAAATAGCGCAATATCACCATTGGGCAGTCGAGTGGGTACAAATTGGAGCCCTTTCACCACTCTGGTATTCTGCAATGTCGTCGGTGGAGAGAGTTTATTATTTTCTACCGGGGATCGTCCATGGTGCGGAGAACTGGTGACTGCCATGACAGAGGTTGAATTTCCTGCACCAGGTGACGGGACGTGAACGTTAAGAGGCTGCATTGTGTTGGGCAATATTGACATGGGCGTCGATGGCGCTTTGGTTGTCGGGGACGTTGTTGTTCCGGCAAGAATTCCGTTTCCCAAGTGGTAGGCGGAAGGAGGTGGAGGTTGTTGCTGCGAGATCGAGCCAGGTCCTGCTATACCGGTCAAACAATTGGCCAAGTGTCCCATCAGACGTTGTTGCACTGACTGATCCACAGCGTCCATGCGGCTCAAGAATCGAGTGACCTCATTGGCACACTCGTTAAATCCGGCCCTAAACTTGTTGGCGACGTTTGGATCTGTGGCTTGTGACAGCGCCATCTGTTGACGTTGTAAATTTTGTAGGTGTTTCACAGTCATTTCTAAAATGTCGGCTTTTTCCAGTTTGGAATGACGAGCGGGCTGCAAGAAAGAAAAACACAATTTTGAGATTTGGGGTGAGGAACTTTTCTGTTCTCGTTCATCTTTTGAGCAACACCACCGAAGTGGATCTCAACCATAATATAGGCAAAAGTAACTATCAACCTTTTCCCCGCCTATGGCAGAGTCAGCTACCCCTCTTTGTACTTCTGGCTTTACAAATTTGCGATCTGTTGGTCAGTATTTTTTGCGCAGCCGGCTGTCGACCAAAGCGACAACTCTCATGTCTATTAATCATCGTAGGCCTGCTATCCTTTGGGGCACTCCACCGACGCCAGGGAGCGAACCCCACCTGGGAATTTTGCCGCCTCTATCCGTTGCATAGAGGCCGCCTCGGTGGCGGATTTGTTTTGTTTGTTTGTTGGTTAAAGTTTTAGGGCCTCGTCCACAGCGTAGTACCCACGCAGACTGCAAAGACACTACACTTAGCAGTACCCAGTTTTCCCAAGCGGCCACCCATGTCAGTACTAGCTGGGGTTGCGCTGTTTAACTTCAGTGATCAGACGAGAACTGGACCACCGCAATTCGCCGCTCCCTCGGTGGAGGAGTGGATCGCGTGCTCGGTAACTGCGTCACTGGTTCTAGTTTCGATGCTGGACCGAGGTGGCTTCTATCGGACGAGAGAGATGCCCCGAGTGCACCTTTCGGATGAGAAGTAAAACTGAGGTCCCGTGTGGTGTACGATGGCATTTGCACGTCAAAGAAACCCACTCTACTAGGCAACGGGTAGATGAGACAAAGGTTCCAGGTGTAGGAGCTCGTCCTTTGGCGTCGGTGGAGTGCCTCAACGAACAGTAGGCCGACGATAAATAAACATAAGGGTTGCAGCTTTGATTGGCAACCGGCTGCGGAAAAACACTGTCCAATATATCACCGTTGTGTCCATTCAGAGGGACAAGATGGGTAGCCGACCCTGCCATTGGAGGGAAAAGGGTTAGGAGTTGCTTTGCTACCCGTTGCAAAGTAGAGAGGGTACTTTTACGTGCAAATGCCATCGTACATCACACGGGACCTCGGTTTTAATTCCCATGCGACGGAAGGCGCACTCGGGACACCTCTTTCTCTCGCTCGAAAGATGCCAATCGAGAACCACTGAGGTAGTAATCAAGCACGCTACCTCTCCTGCGCTACCGAGGTGGGGGTCCTGAATCACAATCTAGGACAGTGTATTACCCGTTATCAGTTTTAGAATTGCCCTCTTACTGGAATTGTTTTTTTTAATCTCATTATGATCGAACAGGACCCTTTGTTGGTGTTTTAGGACCCTTCAACTACAAGGTCATTAGTGCCCCTTTGGTTTGTTGGTGTTTAAGGTCCCGTCAACTACAAGGTCATTAGAGACCCGTCCACTGCATAGTTCTAGTGCATAGTCTGCACAGACACTACACTAATGCGACGATTATTGGGTATTAGCAGTACCCAGCTTTCCCGAGCGACCACCCATGTCAGTACTAACTGGGCTTGCGTTGCTTAACTTCAGTGATCAGACGAGAACTGGTGTGTCCAACGCAACTCGCCGCTCCCTCATTAGTGCCCCGTCCACAGCGTAGTTCTAATGCAGAGACTGCACAGGCACTACGCTGATGGGACGATTTAGGGGTATTAGCGGTACCCAGTTTTCCCAAGCGGCCACCCATGTCAGCATTAGCTGAGGTTGCGTTGCTGAACTTCAGTGATCAGACGAGAACTGGTGTGTGCGCCGCAATTTGCCGCAATCCCCAACAGGACCCTGCTTCTTCCTTTTGTTGGTGTTTTAAGGCCCTTCAACTACAAGGTCATTAGACCCCCGTCCACTGTGTAGTTGTGATGCATGGACTGCACAGACACTTCACTAATGCGACGATTTTTGGATATTAGCGGTACCCAGGTTGCGTTGCTTAAGTTCAGTGGTTAAATGAGAACTGGTGTGTCCAATCGCAATTTGCCGCTCCCTGCTGCTGCTCCTTCCTTCGTCACCTGCTTTCCCCACCACCCACCCGCGTGCTAATCAGGACCAGAGCTACCCTAATCAAGTGACAATTTCGTCGATGTTGTTTATTCCTAATTTTCCACTCCCTGCCACCCATTGGAAGATGACACACGACCTGTGACGTCACATGTCGGCTTTGAAATCGTTCCACCACGACTGAAGTGCCCTCTACCGACTAAAAATAATTAGACAACTTACATCTTTCTTCAGAGCCTCCAAGATAAGGGCTTTCAAATCATTTAAACAGCTGTTAATTCGGGCCCGCCTCCGCTTCTCCATTATTGGCTTGTTGCTCTGTACAAAATTAAAAAAAAAATATAATAAAGATTTGAATAGATGATCTTAAGGATATAAAATGGGTGTCCCCCGTTGGAGGGGGTAGCGCTTCCACTGCCCCCCTGCACCCCTTCTCTCCTCTGGGCTATTGATACGAGGAGGAACCCAACTGGTGTTGTTCAAGTCCATCTTCGTCGGACTGTGAAAAGTGAGACGGCTCACATCATCCACTCCCACACATGGTGTCCCCTTCTCCCACTTCCTCCCTTTCTCCCTAATAAAAACAACAACCACTGCTTCCCTCTTCCTCTCTGTGGATATTTGATATTGAACTTGAGACTTCAGATCCGGTTTATTATATTTTGTGGACATGTCCTCTCCTATCTTCAGCCCCTTGTCCACACAGACGCCCCCGTCACCCCTCCCCCACCTCCCCCAGAAAGTTACTTGTCACTTAATTGGTCAGTAGAACAAGCACCTCATAGACTGGAGCTGGAGGACATCCTTCTGCCTTCGAAACCTTCTCTACAGGCCGTTAAGGAATACATGAAAGATGACTGTCAACCATCTCTAGTTTAAGGTTCAATTGCGACAACTCTGACCTCCCCTCACCCCCTCCCTGTTGCACACTCTAGATCCTGAATTTCAGAAAGGGACGAATTTAGTAAACGGACGGGATGGGGGGATACCCTCAATTTCCCCTCTACGAATGACCACCACAGAAGTCCCATTCAGAGAATTGTATTTAATGTGTATTTTACTTACGCGTCTGTTTTCGCTACTTTTCGTAGCTGGTTTTTCTGCCGGCATGATGATGTTGATGAGGATGACCACCACAATTTGTATTGGTACCAAAACACGGCTTTCTAGCCCCAAAAATACACTGTCCGGTTGTCCAGTTATACGTTTATAAAACTTAATGTTACGTTTGTATCAACTGAGTTCCAGGTTTGTTTTAACTGATATCCATTCATTCACACGCGTAAGTTTTTTTTTTCAAACAGTCTTCTGAAGAAAACGTTTCAGAGTGGGAGTGTACTTACGCGATTCTCCTCTCCCTTCGTAGTTGGGAATTGAACTCGGGCACCAGGATTATGGACGCGAAACAATGCGTAGAAACCTTCGGTTATGCCGCAGCAATTCATCCGCCGCGCGGCGATGTTTATCGGGTAATGGAATGCTTACTACGCCGTAGATCTCTCCTTACCATCACCGCCAACAACCTCTCAGCTATTGACGTCCTAACGCATCGACTTGTTTAAGCCGCTGTTTTGAACAACAGCGCCGCCGCCTACTGATGTAGAAATGCCCGTATAGAGTAACATACCACCGCCGCCAACACCACCACAACTACTATTACTGCAGCTCATTCACTCAGTGGTTCCGTCCTCTTCCCTTCCTCCTCCTCCTCCTCCTCCCTGAGCGGTGAAGTTGCCTCGCCCTCTTTTATCTTCCCCTTCCACCTACCACTTACCTCCTCCTCTTTCTTCCTCCCCCATCGTATCACCCCTTCACCCCCGGTCCTCCCAAGAGGAAAAAATAGCGCTACGTCGTCCAACATTCCCTCGCATGGTGGTGATTGTTGACTCCCTGCCTCTGCCTCTCTCTTTCTGCTCCCTTCTCCTCCTCCTTCCTGCCCTCTCTTCAAGTGGGACGATGATGGCCACAACGATGTTCGACCCCTCTCCCTCTCTTCTGGGAGTCTGGCCCACACGCCGTCGTATACATACACTGCCTCTTCTCCTCGATCTCTCTCCCTCTCTGTCGCTCCCTGTGTGAAAACGTCCCCCCTCCTCCTTCTTCTGCATTCCCCCACGTCACCGTTTATCTCGATTTCTCAAGCGCTAGGTGCGTGGGAAAGCAGCACTAGACGCAGTTCCCACGCGCTGGCGGCCCACTTTGCACCAATCAGAAGAGTGGTTGGGTTGCTCTCGAGTCAGGCGTGACTAGAGTGGCATGCGCCACGTGGATGCTGATTGGTGGTGGCCAAGCGCATTCCTCCACCCTGCGGGCAAGGGGGAGAGAAAAAGGGAGGGATGTCATTAATCACGCCGAGACCCGTCAAGGCCTTTGACACGTGCTGGCAGGCGTGCACGTGCCGCTGTGTGTCCGTCACGCCGCTCCGACTGTGGGAAAACTCCGCCTCCTTTCTCGGCGGCGGCGGCAGCGGCCAACAGCGATGGTGATGGTGGTTGGTGGTGACGGCGGCAACTGCACGATTGCGTGACTATAGTAGAAAGGGGTGATTCACAAAATTCTCTCGAGGCGGATTCACGATTTCTTAAGTCGTCGTCGTCTTCTTCTTGTTGATTTTTTTTCTTTCCTCCCACCCTCCTCCTCTTTTTTTTTTCTTCGAACCGCCACTTTGTCTTCTTGTCTGGATTGCGTTTCCTTACTTCGCCAGGAGGCTTTGGATGTCACAGGCTCATTTAACTTGCCAAAGCGCGTAGGTAGAATTTAAGCACTTAGAAAATACACACCTCTCTATGTTATTCGTAATGCTTAATGTGCACCTTTGTGCGCCATTCGCATGGTAAAACGGGCGTACTAGTCCTGAGCGAAAGTACACGTGTGAAAACCCCTGCCAATGACAGGCTCGGGTATCCATTTTTGTCCCTCTCGATGGACACGGCGGACCGGACAAATCCGCCCCGCGCAACCCCAGCTAGTACTGACATGGGTGGCCGCTTGGGAAAACTGGGTACTGCTAATAGCCAATAATCGTCGTATTAGTGTAGTGTCCGTGCAGTCTCTGCCCTAGAACTATGCTGTGGACGGGGCTATAATGACCTTGTAGTTTATGGGCCCTAAAACACCAACAAACAAACCAAAATCGATGGACACACTGGCGATCTGGTAGACGGTGTCTCTCTGCAGCCGCGGGGGATCGGCGAATTGTGTTAGACACACCAGTTCTCGTCTGATCACTGATGTTAAGCAACACAACCCCACCTAGTACTGACATGGGTGGTCGCTTTGGAAAACTGGGTACTGCTAATACCCAAAAATCGTCGCATCAGTGTAGTGTCTGTGCAATCTCTGCATACGAACTATACTGTGGACGGGGCTCTTAATGACCTTGTAGTTGAAGGGCCCTAAAACACCAACAAACAAACAACTCTGCAGTCGCCTGCCGACCAATGCTGCAGCCCCTATGGTTATTTATCATCAGTCTGCTATTTTTTGCGGCCACCCCCCCCCCACCGACGCCAGGGGGGGAGAGCGCCTACACCTGGAAATTTTGCGTCATCTGCCCGTTGTTGCATAGTAGAGAGGGTTCTTTGACGTGCAAATGCCATCGTACACCACACGGGATGTCGGTTTTACTTCTCATCCGAAGGAAGGCACACTCGGGGGCCTCACTCTGCCACCCGAAAGAAGTCAACCCACCTCGATCCACCAGCCACTGGCGCAGTAATCGAGCACGTTACCTATTGCGCCACTGAGGCACGTTCGACCTCAGGCTCGGGCACCTGGCAGAGTTCGATACCAAGTTGTGATTGTTGGACACTATTTCTATTCAGTCGGCTGCCGCGACCGTATCCCACAGCCTCTGCTTGTTATTTGACGTTGGTCTATCTTCTTTATAGAAACAATTTGTTTTACCGACGCTAGGGGACGAGCTCTTTTAATCCGCGTATAAAGGGTTCTTTTACGGTACAGTGATGACATCCTGCGCTGTAAACGGAACCACGGCTTTATTTCGGCCTTTAGCCGAGCTTCCCCTCTTGACTGAAAGATGTTATCGACTTCAACCAGGATCGAACCTCCCATCTCAAGAGTTAGACACCCATCTCGCACCCTGGCGTCGGTGAAAGACATTATCCCAACGAAAATAATAAGCCGACGTTAACGGTTGCAAGTTTACGTCGGAAGCCAACATCTCAGTACTTCAACCATGTAAATAAATGAGGCAAGATTCCCAGGTGTAGGAACCTCCAATGAACAGTAGGCCGACGATAACTAAACATAGGAGTTTCTGCTTTGGTTGGCAGCCTGCTGTGTACCCGACCCTGCCATAAGCGGAAAAGGATTAGTGATAATGTGAAAAGATAATGTGCACCTGAGATCACAGTAACCCTTAACCTTTCTTTGCGCTTCATCCTTTCTTCTCACCTCTTCTCTGAGACATCATTAAGGCTTCATAATGAGGTGTGCAGTTCAGGCTCTTGGATACTCAAGCACGATTTCTCAATAGCTATTGGAAAAATCTGATTTTTTTGGGTCATTTTGACCAGTCCGATGTGTCCAAGATTTTCTTTAGGCCCGGCGCGGAACTGCACTTAATGGTCCATTCATGTAGGCCCTATATAACGTTGTGTACAAAGATAATAGAGAGCTTGAGTGATCCGTTTTCGAACAACGCATGTTACGCAAAGCAGACGAATATCTTTCTGCGCATGTGCAACATTCCAAAGTAAAATTAGAAACGTGTGTTTGAGCGTATGCTGAAGTAATCATACGTTCTACATAGGTTTAAACGAACGTTACGATAAAATGGCGGACCCATTCAAAATAACTAAAATTACTTCGAAAGGAACCAAGTTTCATGTTCCAACCAATAGAGGGCAGGACGTTAAAGGTAACGTGTGGTTCCAGAGCACTCAAGCTGTGTTTTTCACAGAACCATACGTTCTACTGTGTTTTTATGTTGTGTAACACACGTTGTTCTATAACGGATCACTCAAGCTCTCTAATGAGAGACCCCCGCCTCGGAGACGCAGGAGGTAGCTTGCTCGTCAGTAGTTCTAGGTTCGATGCTTGACCAAGGTGGGCTGTCTCCTTTCGGGCGAGAGAGAAGCCCCGAGTGCGCCTTCTTTCGGATGAAAAGTAAAACCGAGGTCCGGTGTAGTTTACGATGGTATTTGCACGTAAAAGACCCCTCTCTACTATGCCCCGGGTAGCTGAGGCAAAAGTTCCAGGTGTAGGAGCTCGATAAATAAGCATAGAGGTTGCAGTTTTGGTCGGCAACCGTCGGCGGGACATTCAGAGGGACAAGATGGGCACCCGACCATGCCATAGGCGGGAAAAGGGTTAGGAGTTGCTTGCTTGTACAAAGATCTGAGATGGGGCATCAGTATTGTGAGTTTCGATTGCTTTAGAGCACGTCTATCTCACATGGTATGCTAAACATGTTTTTGTGTGAAGCGTCCTCTTGGTCATCGTTTGTCCATCAGAGTGGTCACGTTGCAACAAACATTAATTAATAGCGCCGCTGTGTTGGTGAGGAACAGTCATTGACTGAGTGTCGTCAGTGTGTCGTTACAACGGCGCGAGAGGAAAACAAGCTAATGCGCTGTTGTCATGGTAACGCGAAAGTTTACATACGTGCACGTTCACTATCACGTGTTTGGACAGTGGGCATGTGGCTACATTTTGGTTTAGGGTTCGGTCAGGTCCAAATGTGGAAACGTTGCCACCCAAAATATATTTTTTAAAAAAAATATCGAGTCCAAATTCCTCATTAGTCTACTGTGTATCATATTATATAGAATGTCATTTCTATTTCTGGACTCTGTAGACAGGATGACCGACTAACTGGACCGGGTCTGGTTTGTTGGTGTTTTAGGGCCCTTCAACTACAAGGCCATTAGAGCCCCGTCCACTGCGTAGTTCTAATGCAGAGACTGAACCGACATTGCACTAATGCGACGATTTTTGGGTATTAGAAGTACCCAGTTGTTCCAAGCAGCCACCCATGCCAGAAGTGGACCGGAAGGAACTATCTAGAAAGGGGCAGTCAATAAGATAGGGCGTCTATATTAGGACACATTGTTCAACGGAAAGTGTTCTAGGAATTCGCCAACAATTTTTTTTTCGTAGCCCTTTCTGGGCCTGGGCTCCCTTTCTCCTTCATTCGACGCTTTTCCCTCTCCATATTGAGTGTCCCACATGCAGTTAACATTTGACTACCCCTCCTTTTTTATTTCATTATTTTGATCCGGATTGGCACCCATCCCTCTTTTCTTCCTCCTCTGTGCCTCCACCTCTCACTTTCTTTTCTTCCCTCTCCTAAGATGCTTTTGTTTCTTGAGTTACTTTTGATCCTTGTTGCTCCGCCCGCCCCGCGCGACGACCGTGAGAACGGGGCGTTGATTGTGTGCCAAACCGATATATCGTAGTGTAGGATGAGAGAAATGTAGTCTGCCCGCCCTACACCCAAATGGGTGCCCCTATTAACCTTTCTTAACCCTCCCACCCTCACTTTCACTCGTTTGTGATATTCATCTCTCTCTCTCTCTCTCTCTCCCTCTATCCCCAACTCTCCTTCCTTTCTCCCAACTCCGTTTAAAGGAGTGAGGGAGTGAAGGAGGCTATTTTCTAACCCCAGTCACCTCACCCCGCCATTGGTGCTGTTTGTGTATTTGTCGACTGAGTAAACGATTTTTAAACGTATATTTGGACCGACCCTCCCTGTATCATGACCTTTCTTTTATCTCTCGTCCTTTCTCTATTACTCCCTCTTTCTCTCTCTCTCTCTCTCCCTCTCGCGCGCGCTCACATCTCCCCCCACCCACCCCTCTTCAAATCCCTGTGAGCCCCTCGTCCGTCTCCCTCCACGCCTGAACCTCACCCTGTTCTTACTACCCATACTGGGCTACACTTGCTACGTATTCAGTTAGGCGCGTGCTAAAAAATTTCTATTGTTGTAGACAAGTCACGTGACAGGTCAGGTGTCAGGGCGACTGACACGTGATTGACTTCTTGCCCAACTATCCTCACCCCCACCTCTCTCTCTCTCTCTAGCTCTGAAGAATGTACAATATGGTGGGAGGGTGATACGGGAAAAGGTTTAGATCGTTTTATTGTGGTGTTATTAAAGTAAGTTAGCAAGTCTTAAATATGGTCAGAGCGATACTGTTGTGTTGTAAATGGCTAGGGATATGGTGGGAGGGGGCGTGGAGTTTCCGCCATTTATTTCTCCCCCCTCCACACGCTATTTATTGCCTTTCTTCATCTGTAGCCTCCTTATCAGGATCGAACCTGTGTCGATACATTCACCTAGTAACGACGCTCCCTCCATCTCATTCACCACTATATACAGTATAATATTCATTAAAGATGTCGAGAGGTTGATTGATACAGGAGACCAACAAAGCAAAGCAACTCCTAACCCTTTCCCGCCTATGGCAGGGTCGGGTACCCATCTTGCCCCTCTGAATGGACATAGGACGATATATTGGTCAGGGTTTTTTCTGCAGCCGGTTGACGGCCAAAGCTGCACCCCTACGCTTATATATAGTCGGTCTAGTGTTCGTTTGGGAATGCTACCGACGCCAGGGGGCGAGCTCCTACACCTGGAAATTTTGCCTCATCTACCCGTTGCGTAGTACAGAGGGTTGTTTTACGTGCAAGTGCCATCGTACAGCCACACGGGACCTCGGTTTTACTTCTCACCCGTAAGAAGGCACACTCGCGGCCTCTCTCTCTCCCGAAATAAGCCGACCCACCTCGGTCCAGTATCGAACCTAGAACTACTGACGCAGTTGCCGAGCGTGCTAACCACTACGCCACCGCGGCCGGTGATTGATACAGGAGAGCAGGAGCCTAAAATAAACTATAGGCAGGCCAAGACCACAGCTTGGAGAATCATTACCTTGGCCAAATACTAGAAGTATGAGGCCCTGTATGGGTTGGGAGTAGATGGGAGTCGGGAGTAAGCCTAGCAGCCATAATAGGAGATGAGGAGGTAGGTCAGGAGGACGTAGGAGAGGGGAAATTTGCAGCGCCTAACGTTCTTTACCAACCACCCATCTTGGTACTAACGTGGGCTTGCGCTGCTTAACTTCAGTGATCTCACGAGAACTGATCTGTCCAACGGAACTGCACGGTCAGTTACAAACAAAGCAAAGGGAGAGACAAGTTTTTAAACTGGCCAAGGCTAGAGATAGGGCAGCTAAATATATACCCCAAGCCATAACGGTGAAGGATAGCAAAGGTAGGGTCCTGCTTCTCCCTCCTGAGGTAAAGAAGAGGTGGTTTTGAGTATTGTGAACAGCCTCTTGAATGCTGCAAGGAGAGAGTACGACATTGATACTCATCCTACTTCTTCTGGGGTGGTGGACATGGTAACAGAGGAGGAAGTGGTCGGGGCCCTTAAAAAATTGAAAGGTTGAAAAGCTGTAGGGCCAGGCAGAGGTTCCATTGAAGTGTGGTGTACCCTAGAAATCTGGTGGCTATGAAAACTTTTCGATACGATAGCTAGCGGAGAGAGAATGCCCGTTCTGCATGGCGTGAAAGTTGGATAGTACCACTCTTAAAGGGCAAAGGTGATGCCCAAAATGGTAACTATAGAGGTATGAAGCTTATGAACTAGTGTCAGGGGAAATCAATTTGGGTTCATGCCAAGTAGGTCCACAGTGGAACCAATTTCAGGCAATTGGTAGAAAAGCATAGGGCAGCATTGAAAGATCTCCATGCTGTTTTCATTGATTTGGAGAAGGCTTATGACATTGTTCCATGGCAGGTAGTTTGGGAAGTATTACAAAAAAAATGGGTAGAAGAAGGGTTTATTCGGATAGGGCTGGATGGTTCGATAGCCAGGGTAAGGACTCCTTCGGGAAATGCTTGAGGCTTCATAATGAAGGTTGGAGTACACCAAGGTTCAACACCAACTCCATGCCTCTTCATTCTGGTTATGGAGGATGGGCCCCTCAGTGCATTTTAGCTGCAGACAATGTAGGGAAACTTAGTGACTCCAGAGACCAAGCACAGAATGGCAGAAGCATATGTGTTCCAGCTTTGGTCGGGAGCCGTCTGCCTGATTAAAAATGCAGTCCAGCAGCCAAGTTGCGTTGGACACACCAGTTCTCGTGAGATCACTGAAGTTAAGCAGCGCAAACGCGCGTTAGTATCAGCATGGGTGGTTGGTAAAGATGGGACCCTCTCCTATGTCCACTACCTACCTCGTCATCTCCCGCGAGCAGCCTCCTAAGAGTTCGTCCTGTTATGGCTGCTTGGCTAACTCCCCAACCCATTAAATGAATCCAGATCTTTGAATGGTCCATGCAGAAGAACAAAGATGGATACCCGACCCTGCCATAGGCGGAGAAGGGTATGTTTAATCGATATTAGCCACCAATCGATCATGCGAACACTTTGTTGCGCATGCACCAAACCCAAGTAGAGTTGGCTATAGGGCTAGCTATGGTCCCGACTTTCAGAAGTCTCCGTTAGGAGGAGAATTGAACTCTAAGTCCTACTTTGTTTTACCGATTTGTAAGCGGGGTTTTACCCATACCAGTTGAATTTGTTATTGAACTTTCTTATTCATTAGGAAATCAGCTCGGTCGGTTTGGGGGGAGCGGCTGTATTGCGTTGAACACGCCCGTTCTGATGCTAGCAGGGGTGACCGCTTGGGAACCCTGGGTACTGCTAATATCCAAAACTGGTCGTAACAGCGTAGTGTCTGTGCAAACTGCCTTAGAACTACGCAGTGGCCGGGGCTCTAATGACCATTGTAGTTGAAGGGCTCGTAAAACACCGACGTGAAAAAAAAAGCCTCGGTCTGGGTCTAACCTGGGAGCGGCGAGTTGCGTTGGACACACCAGTTCTCGTCCGATCACTGAAGTTAAGCAACGCAAGCCCAGTTAGTACTGACATGGGTGGTCGCTCGGGAAAGCTGGGTACTGCTAATACCCAATAATCGTCGCATTAGTGTAGTGTCTGTGCAGTATATGCATTAGAACTACACTGTGGACGGGTCTCTAATGACCTCGTAGTTGACGGGACCTTAAACTCAAACAAACAAACAAACATGGGTCTAACCTGACTTGTGAAGGAATACATTTGAGGATACAGTGGTCGCTGGTTCGATTCGCGACTGGAGTCCTTTTGTTCCTCCTGTTCCCCGTGCACAGTATAAGAAGTAAGTGGTATGATGATGCATATTGAAATGCTGGTGCCCAACGCAAAGACGCGGTATCTGCCTCCTCAGTCATCTACCGCCCTACTATCTAATATTAACAGGTGGCACCTCTAGTGACTAGTTAGGGGAACTACACTATTTAGTGATTCTTATGAGTGTTAATCCTTATTATTCGGAAACCTCTTAATGTAGAGCCCTCCAAATTTGTGACTATTCATTACTGAAAAGAATCTGTAGTTAGTAACCTTTGCCCTTAATTCTCCCACTACATCTACCTCAGCCTCTCTTTCTCTCATACATCCTGGCTATGAATAGGTGGGAGCAAAAGGAGGAGGGGCGAACAGCCCCAGGCGCGCATCATTTCCAGGGTTTGCAAAGTCATTGTTGCATGCATGATGATGATAACGGTCATTCAGGTGTATGTTGTTTGGAAAATTGAGCCGACTATTGAAATGGAGGAGGGGGAGAGGATTGTCGGCCCGGGAACTCCAGTAGAGCGAACAGACTCCTCTTTAACCCTTCAAAAAACGGAAACCAACCGAAAATGCATATTTCTACATCCGATCGCCAAGCGTGAAAAATACCAAATTTGCTTCCCGCCCCCACTCTTTTTGATCTTTGTATGAGACAGAATGATGAAGAGAGGGGGTGGAGACATTCCTCTGTTCCACGGCCGTCTTTTTTCCCACCTGAATCATTGACAGGTTAATAATTATCGATACAGGTAACAGGGTGGAATGAACAGGCATCTCCTCATTTAATAACAGGAGGGGCGGTTGTGTTCTATGCAGTGAAATAAAAAATGAAGCATTTTTAATTGTGTCTATATATACAGCATATGTAAAAAAAATAATTTGGGAGTGGTCCATCCTCTTCCCACACACCCTCTACTTCACCTCCATCCTTATTATTTACTACCCTGTCGATGTCATGTCTGGCTGACTGCCTGTTCCATCATCGCCTATTCGTCCTAGGTTTTCCTCCGCCCGCCGAGGTTCAGTGACCCACTTGCGACATTTGCCATCTCAGTCCCCCTACCCTAGCCCCACAGACAGGCAACGGGGTGAGGAGTGCGTCAGTAATACATTGAACAATCGCATTCACACATCTATGTATTTCGGCGCATCCACACGGAGTCCCCATGCGATTTAAAGTAAGTGGCGGCGGAAGTACAGTGGTGTACAGTGGCGTCACTAGGGGGGGGGGGTGCAGGCCGCACCGGGTGACACCACTCGCATCATGACAAATGGGGTGACACCAAAGCAGAAGCGGCTATTTTTTTCGGGAGAGAGGGAGCGGCGAGTTGCGTTGGACACACCAGTTCTCGTCTGATCACTGAAGTTAAGCAGCGCAACCCCAGTTAGTACTGACAGGGTGGCCGCTTGGGAAAGCTGGGTACTGCTAATATCCAAAAATCGTCGCATTAGTGAAGTGTCTGTGCAGTCCATGCATCAGAACTACACAGTGGACGGGGCTCTAATGACCTTGTAGTTGAAGGGCCTTAAAACACCAACAACAACAAAAGGAAGGAGCAGGGTCCTGTTGGGGAGCGGCAAATTGCGGCGCGCACACACCAGTTCTCGTCTGATCACTGAAGTTAAGCAACGCAACCTCAGCTAATGCTGACATGGGTGGCCACTTGGGAAAACTGGGTACTGCTAATACCCAAAAAATCGTCGCATTAGTGTAGTGTCTGTGCAGTCTCTGCGTAAGAACTATGCTGTGGACGGGGCTCTAATGACCTTTGTAATTGAAGGGCCCTAAAACACTAACAAATAAAATAATAATCGAGAGAAGAGGGGTGACACCATGGTGTCACCGCACCGGGTGACGCCAACCCTAGCGACGCTACTGTGTATAATACAGTATTTTGAATAGCTCGATCGTTCAATGATAGCGTGTCGGACTTCAACCGACGCCAGGGCCGAGGTCCTACACTTGAGAATTTTTCATCATCTATACGTCCCCTGTAGAAAAGGGTTCTTTTACCGCAAGTGACACCGTAAACATCACACGGGGCAACGGCGTTGCCTCCCATTCCGACGGAAGATGCACTGTTTTCGCTTCTCTCGCCCGAAAAATGCTAAACCACAGCGTTCCTGTATCGAACCTGAAATTACTTCCCTAGGAATCGAGTACCCTACCTCTGGGTCAACATGAAATAAAATATACGTGTAGACCGGCAAATTCCCATTTAGGAACTTGGTTGGTAAATTTTCTTTAGTAGGGCGGAGGCCGACGTTAAGTAACAAAATTGGCGAGCTGTTTGTCAGTAGTTGACTGTCTGAGATCGGTCGACACCAAATTCGGGGAGGGTGCCAGGATATCGAGATGGACTATGTGGTGACTGACCTCGTTTTCACAATACACAGATTGTTTCACACCAACACGAACATGTGACAAGGACAGAGAGTAATGACGTCATCCTGACATCAAATGCAATGACTCTAGTCTAAATGCTGTGGTCACATTTCAACAGTTGCAAATTTGGTTCTGGCCGAGGTCGAGCAGCTTCTTTCGGGCAGGCGAGGAGGAGGAGAAAGGTAGCCTCATATGCACCTTCTGTTAGATGGAAAGGCAGTCGGTGCCCTACCGCGGGTAATTATGGATTGGACGTAAAAGAATCCTTGAGTACGTACGTAAGGAGATCGCCTCCTGACGTCGGTAAAATAGAATGCAAGTAACCGATATGCGAATGCTGCGGTACGTGACTGGGATGTCGAGAACTGATAGAATTCGGAATGAGTAACCTATATTGTTGTTGTTTGTTGGTGTGTTAGGGCCGGCCCTTCAACTACAAGGTCATTAGAGCCCCGTCCACAGTGTACTTCTTATGCACGACAGCATGAGGCTGCGCAGACACTACACTAATGCGACGATTTTTGGGTATTAGCAGTACCCAGTTTTCCCAAGCGGCCACCCATGTCAGTACTAGCTGGGGTTGCGCTGCTTAACCTCAGTGATCAAACGAGAACTGGTGTGTCCAACGCAATTCGCCGCTCCCCCGTAACCTATAGTAGAGGTAGCTTGTGGGTTGGGGGGGGGGGGTCATCCCGGAAGAAATGTGTCTCTGCAGTCCCTGCATCAGAACTACACATTAGACGGGGCTCTAAGGACCTTGTAGTTGAAGGCCCTAAAACACCAACAAAGAACAACAAGCGAAGAGGGGTGTAGGAGGTAGTTAGGTCCATTACAGGAATGCAGGTGGTTGAAAGCACCCGGGGCAGGAGGAGACCAAAGGATATGGCAGTGGTTGGGGAGGGGACGGTGACCTGGTATGAGATAGGCGGGAGTGGAGGACTATAACTCGCAGACCCGACCCTGCCACAGGAGGATAAGAGTATGATGATGATAATGTGTAAAAGAGGGACCATCTGTCCATGAATTTTATGGAGTTGCCGTCCAGAAGGCTCGTGGGAAATTTTCCATTCAAAAATGGTGGGTCGCCTCACTTTCGAAGAAGATGGTAGGTGACAGTGATGGCGATATTTCCCTACGGCCGTGTTTTTACGTTTTTATTCCTAATGACGAGGTTAATTGGGGATTTAATCTCTTGTCCTGTCTTATTAATTCGAGTATAATGTTTCTTATTAAGATAAGGACAATTTTCCTTCAGTTTTTTTTTATATTAATTTTATAAGCGTTATGAATCGCCTCGATGGCGAAGGATGTAGCGTGCTCGATTACTGCGTCAGGGATTCCAGGTTCAATATTGGATCAAGGTGAATTGGCTTCATTCAGGCGGGAGAGAGAGGGCCCGAGTGTGCCTTCTGTCGGATTGGAACTAAAGGCGGTGCTGTACCTCATGGTGTACGGTGTCATTTTTACGTAAATAAGACCCTCTCTACTACGCAACGGGTAGCAGCAAAGCAACTCCTAGCCCTTTTCCCGCTTATGGCAGTGTTGGGTAGGCTTACTCATCTCCTTCTGAATGGATACCAGGGTGATACATTGGACAGTGTTTTACCGCAGCCGGTCGCCCACCAAAGCTGCAATCCCTAGGCTTATTTATAGTCGGTCTACTGTTCTTTGGGGAACTCCACCGACGCCAAGGGGCGAGCCGCTACTCCTGGGATTCTTTTACGTGTAACTGCCATCGTGTAGACCAGGGGGTGGCCAACTTTTGTGTACATAAGATCTACTTTTGATCTTAACAAAGTGTCGCGATCGACTTTTTATCCTAAAAACGTGTCGCGATCGACTTGTTGTCATAGGTGTAGTCAAGGTGTGGGGGGGAGGTTCGATACTGGACCCACCTCGGTCTGTTATCGGACCTAGAACCACTGAGCCACTACGTCAACACATCGCGAGTGATCGACCAAAATTGGCTTCGAGATCGACCGGTCGATCTGGATCGACAGGTTGGCCACCCCTGGTGTAGACTACCGTACTGAACCTCGGTTTTATTTTTCTACCGAAGGAAGGCGCATTCAGGAAATCTCTCTATCTCGCCCGAAAGAAGGCAACGCACCTCGGTTCAGTATCGAACCTAGAACCACTGACGCAGTTACCGAGCACTCTATCCACACCAGCAAAATTTCCAGGTGTAGGAGCTCGGTGGAGTGTCCCACGAACAGTAGGTTGACGACAAATAAGCATATAGGTTGCAGCTTTGGTCGTCAGCCAGCTTCGTAAAACATTCCGTCCAACAGCTGGCCCATGTGCCCATTCAGAGGAGACGGAGCCCCGTCCACTACGTGGTTCCAATGAAGAGACTGCACAAACACTACATTATTGCGACGATTTTTGGGTATTAGCGGTACCTAGTTTTCCCAAGCAGCCACCCTTGTCAGTACTAGCTGGGGGTTGCGTTGCTTAACTTCAGTAATCAGACGACAATTGGTGTGTCCCACGCAATACAGCCGCTCCCTCCATTGAGAGGGAGAAAGATGGGTACCCGACCTTGCCATAAGCGGGAAAAAAGGTGCGGAAGCGGCAACTTGCTTTGGACACACTAGTTCTCGTCTGATCACTGAAGTTAAGCAGCGCTACCCCAGCTAGTACTGACGTGGGTGGTCGCTTGGGAAAACTGGGTACTGCTAATACCCAAAAGTCGTCACATTAGTGCAGTGTCCGCATAACAACTACGTAGTGGACGGGGCTCTAATGACGTTGTAGTTGATGGGCCCTAAAACCAACAAACAACAACGGGAAAAGGGTTAGTACTCGCACGGCGAAAAATGAGGATGCCGCCGCCCTGCCCATTTGTTGATAGATTTTATTATCCCGGAGACAGTCCCAAACAACAAAAGAGGTGATAATATTTAAATTAATGAACTCCTTTTGTAAATGGCGGCGGCACCGAGGTTGAGGGACGGAGAGGAAAAATTGAAGTTTATGATGTGAAAATAGCAGTGGCACCCTCAAAGTTTGTTTTGATAGCATACAGGATGAGAAGGAAATTATTTTGTGTATCTTTTCTTGTCCCAACCCCAACATTTCTTTTTTTGAATCGTTAATTTAAAGTTACGACTTAAAAGCACACACGACATCTACCCACGAAAACCAAAGTCAAAATTCGGCTAATCATTAGAAATTTAATGAAGCGTGTATCCCGAAATTTAAGACGACCACATATGGGGGCCACTACGACTGTCCAGTTTTTTTTTTCCTCTCGCTCTCTTTTTATGTTGGTCAGTTCGAGAAGAAGGAGTGGCAGATAGAGTAGAGGAAGGAGAGAGAGGTGGCAGGCAACGCTCTCTCTCTCTCTCCTTCATAAATCTCAAATTCTACAAAGCAGGTGATGCATTTAAAAGCGATGAAATTAAGAAGAGAAACTAATGGATGGTCATCCATCCATTCATTGATTATTTCGACCACTTCTTATCCCCACCCTCTCATCCAACCCTTCCACTCTGCTGTTTCTTTAATTTGCGATCAAACGGTTGACTGAAATACAATGAGGAAGTTATGCGCTGCGGTGCAACGAACGCCTTTTCCGGCATCCAACTTGGGCTCACACGCACGCCGCATTAGGTTCTGTTGTTATGGCAACAAAGATTGTTTACAGAGCTTGAAACACGTGATCGTCCACGTGGTGTCGTGTCATCTTTCATTGCCAGACTTTTGCCTGTCCTCCTAATTTCCAAGGTTCCTAGCAGTGCCTGATTAAAGATTTTAAGAGCCCTAAACAGGAAAATAGAACGAGACCCCCCCCCGTAAGATAATATTTTAGCTATTAAATAACAGAGGACTCTAGATGGTATGAATAATGATTCAAACCTCTTCGGGGGTCCTGGGCTCGAATCTACCTGGCTTATATGTAAATCTAGCACGGGTTCCTCACATGGGTTCGCCAATTGCGTCTGGTGGGAGATAGACGGGAGTGGATGGCTAGAATCCGCAGATCCAACCCTGTCACAGGCGGGATAAGGGTATGATGATGATGATGATGTACATAGTGAGTTCTTTTACGTGTAGTGGGGTGTCATCGTACACCCCTTAGGATCATCCTCTCGCCTGGGAAAAAGCCACACTCACCTTGGCCACGATCGAACCTTGCAACCATGGACGCATGAATCAATTGTTGTTTGTTGGTGTTTTAGGGCCCTTCAACTACAAGCAGGCCCTTCTACTTATGCAGAGACTGCACAGACACTACACTAATGCGACGATTTTTGAGTATTAGCAGTACCCAGTTTTCCCAAGCGGCCACCCGTGTCAGTACTAGCTGGGGTTGCGCTGCTTAACTTCAGTGATCAGACGAGAACTGGTGTTTCCAACGCAATTCGCCGCTGCCTTTTCGGGGGTCCTGGGCTCGAATCTACTAAGCGTATATGTAACTCTGGCACGGGTTCCTCACATGGCTTCGCCAATTGTGTCTCCACAGCTGGGAATTGAGGTCAGCCCGCCCACACACCAGGCGGATGGCGTATCAATTTCTCCACTCGCTGGGGAGTTTTCTGATATGGTGGATACTGTACGGGATCGCACCTGCATGGTGCGTACCCGTGAGCTCGAAAGTGAATGCAACGTCGCCGTTTAGGCGTCAAATAAGCCTCTCAAAGTAGCCCTTTGACCTCCCCACCTTTTATCCTTCTGAGTGATGTCCACTATGCTTACTTCTCTCAAGACATTTGGTGGTATTGAATTGATTGTGGTGGTGACATGATAGATGAGCGAAGGAGAGCCTTTTCGTGTGTCTGTCATTGAAAATTCAAGGTTTTTACTTAAAAATAAAAGATGGTCACTCAAAGAAAAAGGGAGAGGAGGTGGGAAGTTGAAGTGCACGGCTCAGTGTCCACCATTCTGAAGAGGAGCTCCACCTACTCACCCTTCCATGTCGTGGTCATCAATGGACATCCGTGATGTGATGGTGGTCATCCGCAGCACTTCTTTGTTATTGTCTTCTTATTGCTGAGATAATGCGACAACAAGTGGGTTGAAAGAATTGCCATTTAAGTGGTCATCTAAGTTGAGCTGACCATTCTTTGAAAGGTGACATACTCAAGTGATGATGGTAATGGTCCTAACCATCTTCACCTCACTTTACACCAACCGTTTTATTTTTTGTACCGGACCCAACATTTGTTCTTTCTCTTTGCATAAACTTGGAGAAGAAGAAGGTATTTATTGTTCACTGGATGGTCAAGCTGGACAGTTTCCTTTTTTTCTAGGTCAGAAAGAAGGATATAGGCAAGTAGGGTCCAGTGGTGAGTTTTGAAAATTCATATCGTTCCTATGTTACTGCACCTACTTACGATGGTTAGTAGCAAGCTATATATACCAACTGGCACCTGTCCAGTTCTTGAAAGAGGCACGCGCCACGCATCATTGCTGACCATCGGTCATTACAGGGTTGCGTAGATGAACAACACCTCGCATCTAGATTTTGACCAAGGACATAGCCAAAGATGGTCAAATAAAAAGGAATAAAAGAACACTCGGTTGGTAGGAGAGAGTGAAAGATAATAAAGCATATAACAAATGCTTCTGTGGACACTGTCCAGTGCGGAATTTATGAAGCGAAACGCAGGTCACAACAAGTGATTCACACCTCTCTCTCCTAACAGATTCGAAGGAGGGGACAAAAGAAATGCAAGATTCGGGAGGGTTGAAGTCATAGTAGTCCACTTTACTGACCATTCCTTTTTTCCTCACACCAGCCCGCTCTCTTGCTCCACCTCAACTTTTCGTGGAAATATATTTCATTCAAAGCATTCTAGGCAACTGGTCAGTTATGCAATCCTTCGTACCACGAAGTATAAGGATCATAGCTGGACGTTCTCACGAGTACATCTCTCCCCCAATCCCACCTCCATTTTTCCGTGGTCATCGCGGCCTCATTTCTGTCCCTCTCTTAAACAAAACCTTTAATTATTGTAAAGTCGGCGAATGCTCAATTCAAAATATAATTACTGGAGCGCGCGAACGCTGGTCACGTCCGAGACGTGGTCACTCATGAGGAAAAGGCCTCCTACTGTTATTACCACGTTAATCAGTCACTCATTTCGAGGGTCATTCTTTAAACTGTCGCCGTGATGATGTTTTACGGCGAAATAGTTTAACTAAAAAGATGAAGCGAAAGGGGTGAACCAGGATTGAGGAAGGGAGGGGGCAGTCATAAAATTCGTCTATCGGTAATTCGTTAAAGTGAGGGTTAGTGGGTACAACAAGTAATGAGGCTCGAGGGACAGGGGAGGAGACAAATCCGGTTACAGATATAATTTCGGTTTTATAGAAGAAGTTTTTTTATTTTGTGAGGACCCCATTTTATCCGGCCTCGGTTGCGCAGTGGGTAGCGTGCTCGGTAGCTGCATCAGCGTTTCTAGGTTCCATACTGCATCCACCTCGGTGCGCCTTCATTCGAATGACAGGTAAAACCGAGGTCTCCTGTGGTCTACAATGGCATTAGTACATCAAAAAAACCCTCCCTCTCTACTATGCAGCGGGTGCATGAGGCAGAATTTCCAGGTGGAGCAGCTCGCGCCTTGGCGCCGGTGGAGTGCCCCAACGAACAGTAGATCGACGATAAATAAGCGTAGGGGTTGGAGCTTTGGTTGGCAACGGGATGCGGAAAAGCAGTGTCCAATAGATCACCCTTGTGTCCATTCAGAGGGAAAATATGGGTACTTGGCCCTGCCATGGGCGGAAAATACGTTAGGAGTTCAAAATTCGCAGGGAAAGACAATGGCGCTTTCGCTCACGTGGCCTGATATTCTCATAATTACATAACATCTTCAGTCCTAACCCTGGGCACCCTAACTCCGGACACCTAGTAATCCTATGTACCGGTAGGTTAAATGCGTTTATGCACTTTGTGTCTGGCTCCCAACTAAAACACCTGCCATTTTCCACTGGATACTAGCCCCGAACCGCTTAACGCCCGCTAGACGTTTTGTTGTGCCCTTAGGGCTTCATAGGTTAACGTGGGAATTAGCGTGAGCCTGGGACGCTTCTGGATCCATCTCCCTCTTCTTTTCACGTATTATGGTGCCCTCAACATGGCGTGACACTGCATTCCAGGAGTCCTTGCCCCTCAACATAGTATCCACAATATTGTCGGGGGCCAAGTAACCCACCTCCCTGACGGGCGGTCCACCTGTTACGGGTAAAACAATGCATGGCGAGCATCGTCATCCTTCCCCGAGCAGGACAGACCCGCTGACGAGTGCACGCTTCCCATTGCACCGTGTGCAGGTAGGTGCGGAGGTACCCGTGCACGCTTAGAAATTGGGTGACGTAGTACCAATTGTTTGTCGGTGTTTTAGGGCTCTTCAACTACAAGGGCATTAGAGCCCCGTCTACTGTGTAGTTCTGATGCAGAGGCTGCATAGACACTACACTAATGCGACGATATTTGGATACTACCGGTGCCCAGTTTTCCCAAGCAGCCACCCAAGTCAGTACTAGCTGGTATTGCGTTGCTTAACTTCAGTGATCAGACGAGAACTGGTGTGTCCAACGCAATTTGCCATTCCCACGTAGTACCAAACTGCCCGTGTATCCTCTTCTAACGTTCCGGATGGGCCTTACAGTCCCGATTTTAAGTTAACCGTAATGTTGACATTGTAATCCCGAAACGGGACCATGGCTTTGTTTCCCATCCAACTGAAGGCACGCACGTCCGAAAGAAGACACTGTTCGCCTTGGCCGAGAATCGAACCGACAGCTACGGACTCACTAATGAAAAGCGCACCTCAGTGAACCGCCGATACCCATTCAAATTTTTTGGATAGCCCGTTACACTTCATAAATCAAGTTTATTTCTCCTTCTCTCTATCACCTTGAGAAAAATGTGATGCTGATCCACCTGGCCGAAATGAACTCCAAAAAAAACTTAGCGATAAAAATCAAATCGGGATGACAATCGGGACATTTAAAAGGTGATAGTTTTTTTTTTGTTGTTTCCTCCCTCCCAGACACGTGACAATTGCCAAATTTGTGTTAACCTTCCTCTGTCTCACTCCCCCTTAATGAAATACAGGGTGACACCTATCTTAGGTGTAAGACCTGTTGTGTTTTCAACTGTACTCACTTCCCGGCCTTTACATAGACTAGAGCGTGGGAAGAGAGACAGTCGGAGGTGGTGGGATTGTTGGAATTTATATCATCATCATCCTTGTACCCCTCCTGCACCTCCTCCTCCTCCTAGTCCTGCCCTCACCACTAGCAGTAGTGATGCGCTACCCAACTTGTTCGTGTTTATATTTGTACAAAATATTTGTTTGTGAAATACGCGGCGTGGGGAGGAGTATGAACTGTTCAATATCAATATTAGATTTACAATATTTTCTTTCTACTGTACTTGGTATTCTAATATAACCCGAATGTGTTTTACCAGGTAAAGTTTAATGTGTCGACCACAAATGTCTTCCCTTGACCCTGCCATATAACCGTGAGAAATTCGGCAGCAGCCACAGACACATGTACACTACGAGGCGTTGCCGTGTTTTTCCTTATCCCTCTCTCTCTCTCTCTTTTTAATTTTAGACATAAATTGCTAAAGAAGAGATGAAGGAAGAGGGTTGTAGTCAGGTATAAACTTTGCTCTTCGATGTTTTTGCCCTTTCGTCACCACCTCTCTTGCTCTTAACCCCCCCCCCCCCCCCCCCCCAAAAAAACAAAGGGGGCGGCGAATTGCGTTGGACACACCAGTTCTCATCTGCCCGCCGCGGTGGCGTAGTGGTTAGCTCACTCGGCAACTACGCCAGTAGCTCTAGGTTCGATACTAGACCGTGGTGGGTCGGCTTCTTTCGGGCGAGAGAGAAGCCGCGAGTGCGCCTTCTTTCGGATGGAGGGCTAGAACCCGCAGACCCGACCCTGCCACAGGCGGGATAAGGTTGCGATGATGATGATGATGATGATGACACCAGTTCTCATCTGATCACTGAAGTTAAGCAGCGCAACCCCAGCTAGTACTGACCAGTGGCGTTCCTGTAGTGTCTGGCGCCTGTGTGCAAAACTTTATTCGGCGCCCCTATCCCAGCCCTCTCGCCTTAATTCACGTAATGCACCACCAATCATCAGTCGGGTCGGCAGGGTCGGGTCTGTGATCTCTAGCCCTCTACTCTCGTCTAACTCCCACCAGATCACTGTCCACCCCACACGCTGCCATATCTAATCACCCCTCCCCCACAAAGGTCCACTTTTTTATAGAATGGAAAATCCCTGGTCCGTGTACTGTATTTTGGTTAACCACCCTAATCGGTCCATTCCTCTGATGGGTCGGTCCACTTTAGTATATCCACAGGGTTGGCCCGATGAGGGAAGTTTCACTGGACAGTATGCTGTACTACACACCTCTAACAGCACATGTCTAGAGCTAAAAAAATATTTTCTTCTCCCCTGACATTTAACACCTGTAATATCCTGGCACCTGTGTGCGATGCCCACATTGCACACTATGCCGGCACGCCAGTGGTACTGACATGAGTGGCCGCTTGGGAAAACTGGGTACTGTTAATACCCAAAGAAAAGTCGTCGCATTAGTGTAGTGTCTGTGCAATCTCTACATACGAACTATGCTGTGGACGGGGCTGTAATGACCTTTGCAGTTGAAGGGCCCTAAAATACTAACAACATCCACACTCAAAAAAGCAAGTTGCATTGGAGACACCAGTTCTCGCGAGATCACTGAAGTTAAGCAATGCAAGCCCACGTTATCACCAACATGGATGGTTGGTAAAGAACGTTGGGTGCTGCAAATTTCCCCTCTCCTACATCCCCTACACCTACCGCCTCATATCCCGCGAGCAACCTCCTAAGGGTTCAGCCTATTATGGCGTTACCTTGGCTTACTCCCAACCCCTTAGTATTACATAACATAGCCCCTTTCCCACCTGTAGCAGGGTCGGGCTGCTGTCGTGGCAGCCGGATGATGACCTAAGTTACAACCCCTATGCTTATTATCATCGACCGACCTACTGCTCTTTGGGGCACTCCACCGACCTCCTACACCTGGGAATTTTGCCTCGTCTACCCGTTTCATAGTAGACCCGCCTGGGTGGTGCAGTAGGGAACGGGGAGCGGCTGTATTGCGTTGGACACTCCAGTTCCCGTCTGATCACTGAAGTGATGCAACGCAACTCCAGCTAGTAATGACATGGGTGCCCGCTTGGGAAAACTGGATACCGCTAATAGACAAAAATCGTCGCATTAGTGTAGTGTCTATGCAGTCTCTGCATTAGAACTACGCACTGGACAAGACTCTGATGACCTTGTAGTTGAAGGGCCCTTAAACACCAACGAAACAAAAAACTGCAGTAGGGAGCGTGCTCGGTCAAGACCTCCTAAACAGAAGGCCTTTTCACTCATACGTGACGTCATCCTTAGTAGTGCTAAAACCTACTGCAAATGAATACTAACGCTTGCCCTTTCACAGCAAAGTAATGAGTTATTTATTAAAAAAATATAAAACATTTTAAATGTACATTTAAATATTGGTATGAAAATAATTAATTAATTTCCAATAATTGTAAGATACACATGCAAATTAAAAATACACACTATCTATGCCACATACCTAAATACACACTACAGATGTTTTTTTTCAATAGCCATAGAAGTGTCTAAACCCTGGTTTAAACTACATGAAAAATTTAACTACCCTAGTGGATTGTAGTGCTCAATTAGCACATTTATTAAAAATGTTTAAAACTAATTTCACATTTTGATGTTTTACACTAGTAGTAGATAAAGCTTTTAGTGATAATTTTCAAGGCATGAAGTTTCTTAAATGTACTAAATTTTTTCTGTTGTGGCATTAAAAAAATCTCCAGCCGTAGGAGCTCACCCCAGGGACAGATCCAGAGGCAGATGAGGGGGAGCACTTCAAACAAAGTGGACCCCAAATACTTTTAATATTCAGAATCTCATAGTATAAATATAGCCCCATAGACAATGTCCTAACTTCAGTGGTTTAGCCAACTGCAGATTGGACTGGCAGTATGGAAATGGGAATAGCAAATGCAGCAATGCCTCATCAGTTGCAAAGCTGAATCATGCATCAGTTAAAATATGTGCCTCATTGAGGCACTGTAGGGGCAGTAATTGGGCACTTCTCCCTCCTCTTGATCCACCCCTGGCTCACCCACTGGCATCAGTGGTGTGCCCCAATGAACAGTATACCAATGATAAACAAGCTTTGTGGAAAACCATGTCCAATATAGCACCATTGTGTGCATTCATGAGGACAAGACTGGTATCTGATCCTACCATAAGGAGGAAAGGGTTATGAGTTAAACAGTGCAACCCCAGCTAGTACTGACATGGGTGGCCGCTTTTGAAAACTAGATAGTGCTAATACCCAAAAATCGTCACATTAGTGCAGTGTCTGTGGAGGTTTTGCATAAGAACTATGTTGTGAATGGGGCTCTAATGACCTTGTAGTTCAAGAGCCCTAAAACACCAACAAACAAACCTGTCCACCCCACACATTGCCATGTCCTTAAGGACCACCTGTTCCCACGTCAGCTTCAGTTTCTCCTATCCTGGGTGCTACCAACCACCTGCCTTCCTGTAATGGACCTAACAAGCTCCTCTTCCCCTCTTCTCATGATGGGTCCATAGCACCTCAGCCTATTTTCCCTCACTTTTTAGCGATATGTTAGAAGTATAATACATAGAATTTAAATATATAAGCATATGCCCTAATTTACATAAGCCTAATACCACTCATTAAATATTAAACCTGCTTACCTTGCTATGTTTGGTCAGTGCAAAATCCTTTCTCTTAATAGCTACAGTATAATCCATTTTGGGATGTTTTGGACAACAAAACACGTGAACTTTAGGTCCACTTCTGCAGTTTTCCTTTCATCTAGGCACAACAGAATTATATGGCATTTTGCTTAAGCAAATCCATAATAATTTTATTTAGGTAGGAAAATGATTAAAGTTAAAAACGCGACTGAAATATCACTTAAAAGCCTGCCTGAAATACAGACAATATGGTCGTTTTCAAGCAGGCTAGCACTACTTTGTGTGACGTCACTAGCTTGTGACGTCATACTGCAAAGGCCTTGTTATCTAGGAGGTCTTGGCTCGGTAACTATGTCAGTGTTTTAGGTGCGATACTAGAAAGAGGAAGGTTGGATTCTTTCGGACTAAAGAGAAATTCTCCGAGTGTGCCTTCTGTCGGATGAGAAGTAAAACCGAGGTCCCGTGTGGTGTACGATGGCATTTGCACGTAAAAGAACCCTCTCTGCTATGCAACGGGTAGATGAGGTAAAATTCCCGGGTGTAGGAGCTCTGTGAAGTATCCCAACAAGCAGTAGGCCGATGATAATAGGCATAGGAGTTGAAGGTTTGGTCAGCAGCCAGCTGCGGAATATGCCGTCCGATAAATCACCCGTGTGTTCATTCAGAGGGACAAGAGAGGTACTCGACCCTGCCATAGGCGGGAAAAGGGTTAGGAGTTGCTTTGTTGCTATCCGTTGCATAGTAGAGAGGGTTCTTTTATGTATAAATGACATAAAGTTGTACCCCACGCGGTAGGGAACCGGCTTTCCTTCCCATCCGACGGAAAGCGCATTCGGGACCTCTCTCTCACCCGAAATAAGCCAATCCATCTCGATCGTTGAACCTGGAATCACTGACGCAGTAATAGAACACTGTATCTCTTGCGCTATCGAGGCCAGTAGCTTTTCAAAGCTCATCATCGTGCCTTAAATTTGGAAACTCATGCTGTGGTCAGTACTGGTCATTTTATGCAGAAGATATTGAAAAAACAACAACAAAGCAGCTCAGAAGGGATGGTGACTACGATTCTAGAAAATTCGAAGGCACGCGTTTGTGGGATGCTGGTTTCACTAAACTGTAGGTCTACACTATCAGTAGCTCAGTAACAGGTTCTGAGATCGATTCTGACTTTTCCTAATGATTTCTTTAAGGAAAGCCCTTTTCGTCATCTTCTATTTTGGGACATGAAACAAAACCCTTTATGGTATGATTGACATAATTTTCATTATTTGTGCAGAGGTAGTGTGCGACCCGCCGCGGTGCCTTAGTGGTTAGCTAGCTCGGCAACTGCGTCAGTAGTTCTAGGTTCGATACTGAACCAAGGCGGGTCGGCTTCTTTCGGGTGAGAAGTAAAACCGAGGTCCCGTTTGGGTGTACGATGGCACTTGCACGTAAAAGAACCCTCTCTAAATTTCTCCGAATACCTCAATCAAAATTTCCAGGTGTTCCTGGAGCTCACCCCTGGTGTCGGTAGCATTCCCCAACGAACACTAAACCGACGATAAATAACGCGTTGGGAGTTGCAGTTTTGGCCGGCAACCGGCTGCAGAAAAACTACCACCAATATTTAGCCCTTGTGTCCATTCAGAGGGACAACATGGGTACCCGACCCTGCCATTGGCGGGAAAAGGGGTAGGAGTTGCTTTGCTTTTTTTGGTGCAGAGGTAGTGTGCTCCACTACTGGATTAGTGGTTCCAGTAGTCGATACTGAATTGAGGTGGATTGACTTCTTTCGGGCAAGAGAGAGAGACCCATAGGGAGCGACGAGTTGCGTTGGACACACCAGTTCTCGTCTGATCACTGAAGTTAAGCAACGCAAGCCCAGTTAGTACTGACATGGGTGGTCGCTCGGGAAAGCTGGGTACTGCTAATACCCAATAATCGTCGCATTAGTGTAGTGTCTGTGCAGACTATGCACTAGAACTATACAGTGGACGGGTCTCTAATGACCTCGTAGTTGACGGGACCTTAAACTCCAACAAACAAGAGACCCATAGTGTGCCTTCTGCAGTAAAAGAATTTATTCTACTATGCAGCGGTTGGAGTAGGTAAAATTCCCAGGTGTAGAATCTCGCCCCCGGCGTCAGTGGAGTGCCCCAACGAACAGTAGGCCGACGATAAATAAGAATAGGGGTTGTAGGTTAGGTCCGCAGCCGTCTGTGCAAAAATACCGTCCAACAGATTGCCTGTGTCTCAGAGGGACAAAAGTGGGTACCCAATCCTGCCACAGGCGGGAAAGGGGTTAGTTGTTTATTTTTGCATAGGTCCACTGTCCTGGATTGGGGATACCTTCCCGCCGCCTGCTTTTGTTTGCGTGCTGTAGCTATTAGAACCCGCGTTAAATAGCATTATTTCAAATTTTCATCAAATTTGAGGTTGCATTAAGGAGCCACACAGTTTGGGTAATCGAGCCTGTTAATGTTTACAGGCCGTCCGACAACATGTAGGCACTTGCAACACAGGGTAGGAGGTAGGCAAGAAGAGGAGGGAGGAATAACATGGGACTCTTTTTCGATATTTTTTTTCAAAAGGTCCATTGATTTCGTTTAGGTCCAGTTTGGCTTTCAGAGTGCTAAAGAATAAAGTGTTTTGCACCTGCAAATAGTTTTAGGTCAAGATGGGTGTGGACCGAAAGTCGTTACGAGTTAACAATACTGAGATTTGAGAAGGAGGAGGAGGTCCTCTTTTATTTACTCCCTCTCTCACCTTTATATGTTGATCACCCCCACACCATCCTTTTACCACCTACTTCCTCGCTTTCTCTAGTCTCTTTTCCTTTTTAAAAGGGGTACCACCTCCTTCTCCCTCTGTCCCTGTCGAAAATGAGGAGATTCTTCAATCAGGTTACCTGTTGCCAACATCTCAAGCCTTCTTTTTTTTCAGAGAGGGGTTAGATGTTAGTGGCTCTTCCTAATGGGACCCCTGGCCCGAAAGAAATACTTAGGAAGAAATGTACCCCCCCCCCTTCCCTGCACACCCTCTCTCTCTGGTCAAGCTTTCCTTTTTTTTTGTCTTTGAAATATGTATTACACTGAAGAGGGTCGAGAAGAAGGGAGGTCAGCGCGAAAAGTGAGACGACAGGGCGGGATATGTTGTTAGACCCCCCTGTGATGGACCGACCCGTAGAACGTTTTAAAACCAAATATTTTAAAAGGGGTAAGAAACAGTGGGGGTGACAAGAGGGCAGTATTACTAGTGGGTTTAAGAATGAAATCGGCAAAAGGAGAAAGAGTGGACACACTTGCCTACCTCCTCCTCGTCGTCGTCTTCTTCTTCCTAATAATGATGATAGGGGGCAAAGGAAGAGGGGATTGAAGGAAACGATGGATACTAGAAGGTGTCCCACTGAGCTTTTACACCGTTGTGTGGAGCCACAATAGTTCCTAACGTAAACTGTTCAAGAGCTGGTTTAAAAGGGTGTCTGTGTGTGTGTGTATGTTTGCAGAAGGGAAAGAGGAGAGTTGTGTTGTCATGGGCAGTAGAGTGACCACTAGAACCGTTTTTAAGGCAGTAGAAGGTGGTAGTGGTGACAAATGGATGAGGAGGGAGCGGTCGGGACTGGGAAAGAACGGCCTCTTCTTCTTCTTCAGGAAGGCTAGTTTTCATCCCATTGGAGGGTAAGATGAATGCGGGATTGTGGGTGGAGAATAAAGAAAGGTGCTTTGGTCATATTTCTTCTTCAGCTCTGCTCTCTACTTTGTCTTCCCTCATCTCATGTCCACCTCCTCTTTTGTTCTTATACCTGCCGGTTAAGATTATGGGAAACTAAGCAGGGTTTGGGTGTAAAGTCACATGATGCTCCCTGCTCTCTCTCTCTCTTGGCTTGAAATGCTAAACAGCTATCATTGACCTGTTCACACTTTAGTACCAACGTCATAAATCCTAGTTCAGTTGTAGGACAGAAATTCCTCTTTCTTTCCTCTCCTCCCATCGTCTTTTTCTTATTTTGTATCCTTATAAAGCAAAAGAGAGTTCTGGGGTGGACAACAGATCTCGAATAGAGGACACGTAAGTTGAGATGTGGAAAACAACATCGCAAACATCTCATCATATCAGTTTCTTTCTGAACATCCAAATCAAAATGCTGTCATTGAGCGTTGCTGTCGTTGGGTGGCGCGCACTGATGAACCCAATTCAATTGCATTCGAATAGAAGGATACGTTCTCTGCTGTTTGAATTGTCCAATGAGAAGAGAGCGAATGCGACATACGGAAAGAGCACGTGATAGACATCAGCTGACTGATCACCTGAGGGGCCAGTCGGAACATGACGCTGACGTATCGCAGGCTGAAATGAGCCAAACGTATCTTGACGGAAAATGACATTTCATCATCATCATATCCTTCTTCACGCTGTGGCAGGGCCGGGTCTGCGGGGTCTAGTCGCGAGCGGCGAATTGCGTTGGACACACCAGTTCTCGTCTGATCACTGAAGTTAAGCAGCGCAACCCCAGCTAGTACTGACATGGGTGGCCGCTTGGGAAAACTGGGTACCGCTAGTATCCAAAAATCGTCGCATTAGTGTAGTGTCTGTGCAGTCTATGCATTAGAACCATGCAGTGGACGGGTCTCTAATGACCTTGTAGTTGACGGGACGTTAAACACAAACAAACAAAACTCGTCTGATCACTGAAGTTAAGCAGTGCAACCCCAGCTAGTACTGACATGGGTGGCCGCTTGGGTAAACTGGGTACCGCTAGTATCCAAAAATCAAAAATCGCATTAATCTAGTGTCTGTGCAGTTTCTGCATCAGAACTATGCAGTGGATGGGGCTCTAATGACCTTGTAGTTGAAGGGCCCTAAAACACCAACAAACAACAACAACAAGGGGGCTAGTCCTCCACTCCCGTCTATCTCCCGCCAGGTCCTTGCTTCTCTTCTTCTTGTTGGTGTTTTAGGGCCCTTCAACTACAAGGTCATTAGAGCCCCATCCACTGCATAGTTCTAAGGCAGAGACTGCACAGACACTACACTAATGCGACAATTTTTGGGTATTAGCAGTACTCAGTTTTCCCAAGCGGCCACCCATGTCAGTAAAACTGGGGTTGCGTTGCTTAACTTCAGTGATCAGACGAAAACTGGTGTGTCCAACGCAATACAACTACTCCCCCAGGTCCCCGTCCACGCCACACACTCCCATATCCTTACCAACAACCTGTTCCCACGTCTGCTTTGGTCTTTCCCTACCTCGGGTTCTTCCAACCACCTGCATTCCTGTAATGGACCTAACGAGCTCCTTGTCCCCTCTTCTCGTTGCATGTCCATACCACCTCAATCTACTGTCCCTCAGTTTTTTTTTTCCGCGATGTCACCCTTTTCAACTGAATTTTTTTTTTTTTTGTAAATAATTGGGTTTAGACGAAAATTTAGTCAGCTTGTCCCGTGCAAATGAATTGTAATTGTGTGTGGAATAGTACAAAAGCAAGCAACTGCTAAATCGTTTACCCACTAGGCCTGGGTCGGGTACTTAACTATGTTCCGCTGCTGGATGGACACATGGGCCAACTGTCCCTATGCTTATTAATCGTCGGGCCTACTTCGATTCTTTGGGGCACTCCGCAGACGCCAGGGGGCGAGCTCCTACACCTTGGGAGCGGCTGTATTGCGTTGGACACACCAGTTCTCGTCTAATCACTGAAGTTAAGCAACGCAACCCAAACTAGTACTGACATGGGTGGCAGCTTGGGAAAATCGGTTACCGCTAATACCCCTAAAATCATTGCATTAGTATAGTGTCTGTGCAGTTTCTACATTAGAACTACGCAGTGGACGGGGCCCTAATGACCTTGTAGTTGATGGACCCTTAAACACCAACAAAACAAACAAAACCTACACCTTGGAAACACCTTCGAATTTTGCGTCACGTACCCGTTGCATAGTAGAGGGGTTACTTTGACACCGTACACCTGACGGGGCCACGGCGTTACTTCCCATTCGCAGTATCTCGAAGCCCTTCCTCTCTCTCTCGCCCGATAGAAGCCAACTCACCTTGATCCTACATCGAACCTGGAACTGCTGACGCAGTAATGTAGGGCAGCGGTTCTCAACTGGGGCTCCTTGGCAGGATTTTCGGGGCTCCGCGGCACAAAGTGCTGTGGATCCCAGGGAACTACAAACACCAGTCGTCTAACTCCATTTCTGCATATGTTTAATTTTTCAATATTTCTTGAATCAACTAGGGGCTCCAGCGAACGTACTGGGTGCCAGGTAAGGGCTGCGCGACTCCAAACGGGTTGAGAACCGCTGATGTAGGGAATAGTACGAATTTAAGATTTGCTTTAAATCCATGTATACTGTAAATTCACGATAAGAAGTCAAAAGGGCTACTCGATCGGCAACTTATTGCCTGCAACGTAAGAGTCGGATGGAGAAAATGGGGTAAAAAAGGATGTTTTTACGATTTTAATCATCACCCTATTACTATTTCGTGAACGACCCTTATTATCAGTAATTTTCGAGCGGCCCCTCGTCTCGTTTACCACAGCCACCAGGCGCCCTTTGAACCCGCTAGAAGGCTTGTAACTATCACTTCTTGACCTCCTCCCCCCCTCATCCAATTGGTCCTTCCTTTCTACACTCTGCTGCTTTGTAGACGTTGACCTTTCACCCCGATTTCCTCTCCTTCTGAACCATTGACTGACCCGAGTAATGTGACCAGGCCTCCATTGTTAGCGCTGCCCTCTACCGGCCGTCGTCATAGTGATGAAGTACGCCAGCTCTGTTGTATAATGAGCGCACGTGAAGGAGGCCAACTCAAGAATTCCCGAGTCAGGTCAAACCAATAAGTCCGTGTCAGAAGGGTGGATGGGGGCATAGCATTCAAATAAGAAGAGAGGGGGTCGGGGTCTAGATGTCGGAAAAGTAAACAGTGAACAACTCATGACCCTAAGAGGTCTTTCCTGTGCTTGTGACTCTCTCTTTTTCTGTGACGTGAACATTATTTGTATGTAAATTTCAAGTCTTAATGGGGCGCGGCTACAGACCTACGTAGTGTCTACGGGGGCGAAGGTTTGGCATTGACGCCGGGGAGGGAGTGTACACTTGTAGGGAATGAGGAGGGGGGCTAGACCATGAGGTCACATCTCTTCATCCTGTTTCTTTTCTCGCCTGATGCAACGTGTTGGAAAAGTTAAGAAAGATTAGCGAGGAGGGAAGGAGGTTTCATAAAAAAAAAAAAAAAGAGGTTTGTTATGTAAAATAGTTTGCGTGGCAAGAAGGCGAAGATGAACGAGGATGTCCCTCCAAAAAAAAAGGTCAGAGGGCGGAGATTTCTCATGTGCAGGCACGTGCACGTCTGGTGAGAGCCGCCAATAATCCACCAGGCGTCGCGCGTCGCCGCCAGCAACATTCCCACGCGAGTGTGTACGTGTGTGGGAATGCGCTCGCCTCGGCGTTCTCACGCGCACACGCACGCATACCTCCACCGCACGCCCTGACGTCACACACCAGTCGAAGGTTGAACCGTTCTGAAAGAGAGGAGTAGTCGGTGGTCGTCGCGCTTCGGTGAACCAACTGCGCTTGCGCGCCCGGATGGCGACCATTCCCTTTTTTGCCCATGTGAGAGGAGGGAGAAGGTAAGTATGTGATGCGCAGCTTGCTGCTGCTGTGTGTGAGCAAGGGGGTCGTCTCTCCCCCCTTCCCGTCCACCTTTCCCATTATAGATAGTACTAGAGCGGCCAAATTTAATTCCCACACATTGGTGGCGTGAGACGGCAGCATCATCTCGTCCCCTCAGATTCAACCCTCCTCCTCCTCCTCTTCTTCCTCCTTCGATGAGGGGACAGGAGGCGACTCGTCTATTAATTCGCCACTAGTTTTCCCATGCTTCCCTCTCTATGAGTGTCTTCTCATCCTACTGAGGGACGTCTCATTCTCCTCCTCCTCCTGTTGTTGCCTGCAGGGTTCTTTCTTTTCGGCCTCACCTCGATGGATAGTGACGTCACAGAGTTCCCATAACACGACGTACTGGGCGACCCTCACTTTCCACCGAACCGGACTCTTCATTAGTTTATCGTGTTGCTACTACTGCTGTATGTGTCGGCATCTCGTCTGAAATAGCGATGTACTTGAGCGACGACAGTAAATGAGGTGGGTCACCTTCTCCTCAGAATACTAAGCAGTTTTCGACCTTTTTTAGTGTTTTGCCGTTCGGGCTTGTGTCGTATTCAATATTTGGACAATTTTTCGAGGTGTACAAGAAATCATTCAGCCCGTTGATCACATTTTTCTCTCTGTCCGTCTCTCCCCCCTCTCTCCCCAACATATCGGAGAAGGAGGATAAATTTGTAATGCTGCAGCCTATGGAAAAAGGCAAATTTCGTCAATTTTCGACTTGGGCTAGTTGTCACCTCTTCCTTCATCGAGTCATCTGCCTCCTCCTCCTCATACCAGACCTGGACCTCTGAATATTCTCTTGTTGATCCCACCTCTTCAACTGACCACACTCTCGTGTGATAAGAAGTCGTAAAGAACTGCGGGTTACAAACTGTCCCATTTGGGAATCTGTTTTGTTGTGAAAGTGTTTTGTATCTGTGTGTGTCCCGATGAAAACGATGACCGCCGAAAAACCATTAAGCAAGCCTTCGGATCATCGAAGGGTAAGTTGAATTATTAATCGATCCTATCATTATTATTCGGGTGTGTGTGTCCCACCCTACTTCCCCGCCTTGTTGATTTTGTTCTTAATTTTTGGAAGGAGGCACTACTGTGATACTCTGTTTAATAATATTATTTAGTTTCTTTTTTTTTTTGTAAATCGAAGATTGGAGACGTAAATATTTTTAAAGTGGTTAGTTAGCGGGTGGTCAACATTAGTTTTATTGTATTGCATTACCGACTGTTTGTTAAACGGGTAGGGGAATTAGTGGCCACACCTCACCTTTGAATGGCGCAGTTGGAAACCCTAAAAAAGGAAGGGTTGCCTTATTGTTGATATGATTATTTTTATTTGTCCCATCAGAGAGAGGGCGGTACTGGCTTGTAAATATGTAATTTGGGTGTGATGATGATGTGTTTCACTTGTTAGTGACCCTAACCCTCTCGCCCCCCCCTTTTTTTTTACTTTTTCTAAAATTTTTATATTCTACTATTTGCAGAGTAATAAACCTATTATGGAGAAAAGGCGTCGGGCCCGAATTAATCACTGTTTGGGAGAACTCAAAGGGCTGATATTGGAAGCCATGAAAAAAGACGTAAGTATATATGGGTAGTTGAACCCTAATCTGTTTTTCGTTTGGGACACCAAATCTAATTGGACCCATCATTGACTCCTTTCTAAAAATAGCCGGCTCGACATTCCAAGTTGGAGAAAGCTGATATCTTAGAAATGACCGTGAAACATCTTCAAAATTTACAACGGCAACAAATGGCCATTGCAGTAGCCACCGACCCAACAGTGATGACCAAATTTCGGTCTGGATTCAACGAATGCGCTGCTGAAGTGGCCCGCTACGTAAATCGGATTGATGGAGTGGACCGTGCTGTTCGGCAGCGACTTGTTGGTCATTTACGCAGTTGTGTCAATGGTCTCGGTCAGTTAAGTCCAGCAACATTTGCTTGTCTGATGCCTGGAATCGGCCCTGGGACGCCTACTGCGCCGTATGTCCCACAAGTGACTCCTGTCCACATTCCGAGTGCCTCAGCGGCGTTGAATGTCTTCTCACAGATGCCATCATTTGGAGGAGAGATGACCGGTGTTGGAGCTGCAACAGCCGTTACAAGACTAGGCGTCAGTAATGGGAACAACACTGCTCTGAATTTGTTTCCTAGTCAACTGACCAATGGAGATCTTGCTTTTGTGATTCCGAACCAACAATCGTCACAAGTAGAGAGTGAAATACCTAGTGGTTTGGCATCTGCAACACCTAGGCGCCCGCCCAGTGCCACTACGGTGCCACCGCCGCCGCCCCCGTCCCGTTTACAGCCGGCATTTCCCAATGGAACCACTGCTGCCACATCAGTGCCGTGTCCATCCAGCGATCGACGAACTCCGAGTGCATTCACGTCTCTAGTCGGCCACAATGCCATATCTCCGTTTAGAGTACCACCACGCAACTCCTCCAGTCCAACTTGTTCTTCATGCGTAGTGACCAGTACCACGAGTCCGAAAGGAAGCGGAAATGCTTCTGGTTTTAGTCCACGGGACTTTAACGAAGGTGAAGATGTGACGACGATGTTTCCTTTACCGCCCGTCAAGACCGAAGATGAACAACGATTCTTAGGAATATGTTCCAAACTTCGACCTCCGACGAGTTCACCGGACAGAGGGCCTCTTCCTACTCCTAATGCTAAAGTGGTACCTAAACAGGAAGTGGCTACTACGAATCAAACGGAAGCCTATGATTTGTCCAAACCAACCACATCTAGTTTATGTTCGGTATCTGAAGCTGAAAAAATGTGGCGCCCCTGGTGAATTATTGTGCTAAATCTGGATTTTGTTGTTTTTATATATAAAGATATTAATAAAAATCTTATTTGCATAAAAATTCAATTTTTATTTCATAATCTCTTATTCATTTGCTGTGTCCGCTCCAACAAAAATGGCCACCCCCTTCATTACTGACTTGAATCACTACTGCTTAATTTCATCACTTAACATGTTAATCTCGCCTCGGAGGCGTAGTGGGTGGCGTGCTCGATGACTGCGTTAGTGGTTCTATACTAGACTGACGTGGATTGGCTTCTTTTGGGCGAGAGAGATGCCCGACGTGTGCCTTCGATCAGGACCTGCTCTAAGGGGCAATTTGTCCGGGGCGCCATTTTGGCTGTAAGTGTGAGAACAAAGCCCGCGAACAGAGCGCTGCTTCAAGGGGCGGCTTAAATGCTACAGCAGGCGCTGCTTCGATTGAGAAAACGGAGGGGCCCTATGGGATGTACGATGTCATTTACACTTAAAATAGCCCTCCCTACTATGCATGAGGCAAACTTCCAGGTGTAGGAGCTCACCCCCCCTGGCGTCGGCTGAATCCCTTCAACGAATAGTAGACCGACGATAAATAAGAATAGGGGTTTCAGCTTTAGTCGGCAAACGGCGGCGGAAAAACACTGTCCAATATATCACTTGTGTCCATTCTGAGGGACAACATGGGTGTCCGACCCTGCCATAGCCTGGGACAGGGTTAGGAGTTATTTTTTTTTGTAATCTATTCATTTGTTGTGGCCGCTGCGACAAAAATGGCCACCCCTTCATCACTGACTAGAATTACTTGCTTAATTTAATCAGGTAATATCCATAATTGCAAGTTAGATAATAAGAGCCGCCCCCCGGTGGCGCAGTGGGTAGCACAGTCAGTAGTTCTAAGTTCGATACTGGACCGAGGTGAGTTGTTTTCTGTCAGGCGATGGAGACGCCCCGACCGCACCTGCTTGCGGATGAGAAGGAAAATCGTGGTGCCTCGTGGTGTACGGTGGCATTTGCACGTAAAAGAACCCTCTTTTCTATGGAACGGGTAGAGGAGGCAAAATTTCGAGGTGTAGGAGCTCGCCCCCCCAATTCCCCACCGAACAGCAGACCGACGATAAATAATCATAGGGACAGTGCCGGAGCCCTAGGCTATTTCAATTTTGAGGCCCTTTGAATCCCTTTTCTTAAGTTTTGAAGCCCGCTAAATGTTGAGGCTCTAAGCTTCAGCCTAATTAGCCTATTGGTAAACCAAGCACAGCATAGGGGTTGTAGCTTTGGTCGGCACCCGGCTGTGGAAAAACACTGTCCAATATATCACCCTTGTGTCCATTCTTAGGGACAAGACGGGTACCTAATCCTGCCATAGGGGGGAGATGTAACTTACATAATAATATTACTAATACAGTACTAGTTTTAAAGTTGTAATGGAAACACTACAGCAATAACCAATTTTTAGCCATCTTATGTGGGAAGGCTTGAGGAGTCCAAGGAGGATGCATAAAAGGGCCTACAAGACATTAAAACAGCAATGGCAGGAGGGGGCCTTAAGGTTAACATGAGGAAGACTGAGTACCTAGCTTTCAATTTTAGTGGCCAGGGGCAAGAGGAGGAGTTACGTTGTGGGGGAGAGGGGATCCCGGTGGTGCAAGAATTTCGCTATCTAGGATCAGTTTTCCAGAGTAATGGGAAGATTGATTCTGACGTGACCCATAGGATTAATGCAGGGTGGCTTAAGTGGGGTCCTGTGTGACCGCAGGATCCCAATAAAGTTGAAGGGCAAAGTTTACAGAACTGTCGTTAGGCCCGCTATGTTGTATGGCACAGAGTGTTGGGCAGTTAGGAAGAACCATGAAAGGCAAATGCAAGTGGCGGAGATGCGAATGCTGCGCTACATGTGGGGGTGTCACGATTCGACAGAATCCGAAACAATTACGTTAGAGGTAGCATGGGGGTGGGAGACATTGCAGAAAAGATGAGAGGAACCCGGTTGAGGTGGTTTGGGCATGTGATGAGGAGGAACTTATTAGGTCCATCGTGGGACTGCAGGTAATTGGGGGCAGTAGGGGTAGAGGACGACCAAAACGGACGTGGGAACAGGTGGTGCAAAGGGATATGGAGGCGTGTGGGGTGGAGGGGGACTTGGTGGGGGATAGGCGGAAAGTGGAGGATTAGAACCCGCAGACCCGACCCTGCCTCAGGCGGGAGAAGGGTGAGATGATGATTTGTTGATAGAAAAATGCAACTTTTTGTAGACCTAATACAGGAGGGATAACGAGAAAGGTAGTTTGATGACGTCACGATTCGATCAACTAATCGTCGTTAAGCACAACAACTGAAATATCCTTGCTTGGCCGCACGTTCGACAAATTCTTCAGAATTTGACTTCAGTAGCTTCTAAAGAACTGAAAGCAGCCATTGTTTTGTGACATTTCCCACGCTCTTTGGACAGAAGGAAGCCGCCAAGAAACAAATTTTGCCGATTAATCACAGCTGCTTAAATATGTGAACTTAATTGTATGTTGTTTCATTGTCATATATATATAATGTGATAGTCGTTAATTAGAAGAAAAACTGCGTACAAAACTAAATAAAGAGTAGTTAGTGATTCAAGATGGTTGTACACTTAACTCACTCTATGTACTGTACGTAGTAAGGGAGACGGTGGGAATATGGAACGGGTTTAGTTCATTGGTTAAAAAACATGCATATTGAAGGTAAATTCCATGTATGTAACAGTGAAACTTGTTTGCAAAACAATTCATTAACAACATTTTTATTGTTTTTGAGAGAAAATCGACAGAGATATAAAAAAATTATCAACGCTGAGTATTTGAAACAGGGGTGGCAAAATGGAACAAACGTAATACAAAGCAATAACGTGTATCAATTAACAAAATAGCACTAATAACGATTGAAATAATTAAAGAGCCAATATGATATAATAATATTGTGAATTGAAAAACACAATAGTAAAAAAAGTGTTTGCAATATGGAACAGGTTTCATCTAAAGGGTGCTAATGGGAAACATTGTGTTCCATATTGCCACCTGTAGCCAATTTGAATAAGGCAAGAACATGCTTTGATTAGGACATTAGGTTGAAAAGAAAATGAATTATCATTAATTAACCTTGACACAATATCGTCATGAAAATTGAACTTGAAATTTGCTTCATATTCCCACCGTCTCCCCTATTATGGCCCCCTCTCAACAATCCATGTGTTGAAAAGTCAAAGAACTGCCACCTCAACAACTGAAGTCAAACAACGCAACCCCAGCTAGTACTAACATTGGGTGGCCGCTTGGGTACACTGGGTACCGCTAATATCCAAAAATCGTCACATCAGTGTAGTGTCTGTGCAGTCTCTGCATTAGAACTACGCAGGGACGGGACTCTTTATGACCTTGTAGTTGAAGGGCCGCCAAACACCAACGAAACAAAAATTCATGGTTATCTTTAGGCCTCCGTTTGGACCCGACCCAGCCACAGGCTGAAGAAAGGTGCGATGATGATGATAGTCTTTAGGCCTCCCTATTCTATCGCTACTCTAATAACGCTTAGGTCCTTCCCTACTTTATTTCTGGAGTCACTAAGTTCCCGGACATCGTCTGCGAATACCATGTAGTGGGGGGAGCGGCGAATTGCGTTGGACACACCAGTTCTCGTCTGATCACTGAAGTTAAGCAGCGCAACCCCAGCTAGTACTGACATGGGTGGCCGCTTGGGAAAACTGAGTACTGCTAATACCCAAAAATCGTCGCATTAGTGTAGTGTCTGTGCAGTCTCTGCATAAGAACCAGTGGCGTAGCCAGGATTTTCTGAAGGGGGGGATATGACTGTCGATAGCATGAACCAGGATTTTCTGAGGGGGGATATGACTCGATAGGGTGTATACCTCTTCGTTATATTCGAGGCCCAAGGGGGGTTTAACCCCCCTCCCCCCGTGGCTACGTCACTGATAAGAACTATGCTGTGGACGGGGCTCTAATGACCTTTATAGTTGAAGGGCCCTAAAGCACCAACAACCATGCAGTGAGGAGCCCATTCTCCTAGAGACACTGCGCCCCGCATTGCGCATATTACAAGACAAACCACTGATCTGAATTAAAACATTATAGTTGGAGCCAATAAGTAATTAATGATCGGTCATTTTATTCCTAGAAATTGAGGAAGAAGATCAACCTGTAAAACTATTCGTTTTCCGACGTCACTGTCCCAAAAGAAGAAACACAGAAGCAGAGATCAGGCCAGGTGTATAGGCTGTTAAAAACGACGTTATTTTAAGGTACACTGTAGTTAATGGTAAATGTCATAAATTATAACTGATAAAGACCACCTTTTATGTAATATTTAATTCAATATTTTGCATAGACTTGTCGTCGGGAAGTTTCATTTGTCTTCCTATCTCCTCACAATGTTTGAAGGGAGCAGAGAGGACGATGTCTTCCCTATGAGGATATAGTTTTTCATTTTCAGAGTGATCTTTGTCCACTGTGTAATCTTTTATTATCTAAATGGCAGGTGTGTGAACATATATAAAATATTAATGCAAGCTAAAAACAAGTAGTGCACTCCAAAAAAAGACACGCACAAGAGAGAGTTGTTTAGTTTTTCCTTTTTTTTGCTAACCTCTCCTTTGTTGACACATCATCTTTCTTTGTTGGTGGTATAGTAACATGTCAGTTTACAACTCTTGGTGACGTAGAGGTGTCAGTTTACTTGAGTGATAATCGTATTTACTGATTTCATAGTTGAGTCAATTCTCATCTTATCAAATGATATAATGCCCATTTCAACTTTTCTTTCCCCCTTTTTTTTTGTTTTAAAAGTCAATGTTTTGCACATAAGGTAAGTGACGCTGGCGGTGGTCATTCATACTACGATAATGTTTTTTCGCCTGCCAATTGATGCTAAAATATACATTAATTTGTTATGCAACGAGAACCTCGATACCGTACGATCAGGAAATTAAAGGCGTGTAATATAAAAACAACTTATCGTTAAAATACAGCGGTAAAACGAGATCGTGTAACTGAACGCCTACCTCAATACAGTAGAATCTCGATATATCGAACCTCAGGGGACCGTGAAAAATAGTTCGATATATCAGAGATTCGATATATCCAAATCCGGAATTATATGTAAAGCTAAAATTTACATCGGGCGGGACCGGCGCTCAAGCTTCGATATAAGCGGGAATAAGCAGGATTTCGATATAAGCGAGTTCGATATACCGAAGTTCTACTGTAGTGCGATAGGTAAGTAGCAGGATTATAGCTCTAAACCTAAAGCGCCGTTGTAGATATAGAACGCGATTACTTTCATGTTTCCTAGGGTGCGCTGTGGTTGGTGTATTCTATTTACTGTGTACGCGGGAATGGAAAGTATTTTAAAAAGTTTATGAAATGTAGATTTTACGAAAATATTATTAGTAAATTAATATTTGGAGAAAATTGAACGTAGAATATAAAGACAACAACTGATGAAATCAAATTCAGGTACGTAGTTGTCACACAAATATACTTTTTTCGTGTTATCGAACAAATTCCTAGAATTCTAAATATGAATGGCTTCTATAACGCATCATATTCACCCGCGTAATAATTACTTTTATCTTGACCATCATCATCCGCTTATCCTGCCTGTGCAGGTCAAGGCCGGCCCTAGAGTTTGCGGGGCCCAAGGTAACAGGCGATAGAGGGCCCAAGGCAGCAGGCGAGAGCGGGGCCCCAGTACCAAGTTTTTTGTAATTCACCAGCGCGGGGCCCAAGGCGGTCGCCTTGCCCTAAGGCCGGCCCTGTGCCTGTGGCAGGGTCGGGTCTGCGGGTTCTAGCCCTGCACTCCCGCCTATCTCCCACCAGATGGCCGTCCACCCCACACACTACCATATCCCCACCTACAACCTGCTCCCACGTCAGCTTCGGTCTCCCTATGCCACGGGTGCTTCCGACCACCTGCATTCGTGAAATGGACCTGACGAGCTCCTCCTCTCTCTTCTCATTACGTGTTCATATCACCTCAACCTATTTTCCCTCATTTTCGGCGATGTCCACCACTCCCAGACTACCTCTAATATACGCATTCCTAATTCTATCAGCTCTCGACACGCCACTCATGTGTCGCAGCATTCGCATCTCAGCTACTTGCATTTTATTGACGTGGCTCTTCCTCACTGCCCAACACTCTGCTCCATATACGTAGGATAGCTGGCCTAACCACTGCCCTGTCAAACTTTCCTTTCAACTTGATTGGGACCCGCCTATCACACGGGACTCCAATTGCCTGTCTCCACTTCAACCATCCTCCATTGATTCTATGGGTCACATCAGAGTTTAAATTAATCACTTTATCTTGGCCAAAATTTATAATTCTTACGTAATACTGACGTCAGCTTTCAATTTAGCGACCACAAGACAGAGTAGACACTTATTCAATCATTGACCACGTTATTATTATTTGCTGCAGTGTGTTCCACTTTTATTTTGTTAATTTCAGCTGCTTCATCATATTTTGAAAGAAATTTATATCATCGTTAAAGTTGAACATAATTAACACAATTACTCATCCTCATAACGAATAATAGTAATAAAAAATGATCGTCCAGTGCCACATTGCGGTTTTTATGAGCCCTAGGTCAGAATGATGGAGTAGGCCATTGAATTAAGGCCCCAAGCGCCGAAATCGTAGCTTTTATATAGCAGAACATCTTAAGATGGTAGGATAACCGAACTTTACGTATGTAAATATAAGGAAGGTATACGAAAGATTTCAGCATTAAGATTGAAATAACGCTTAGACTTAACACCAGGTCCCTTGATGTGGTCCCTAGGCCCGGACCTACCTGATCTCTACATAAATCCGGCATTGTTTACGACCTAATGATGTTCAAACGTGAGAAGATATCGGCAAAGAGCGGTCGTCGTTTATGCATTGACTTGGGCACATTTTGGCACGTTCACAGTCTTCCAAAGATGCTTTGCTGTGTTTTGAACTATAAAGTACGATCACTGATCTATCTTTGGAGGATTTATTGCTGTTTCTGTTCGTTCCGTTTCGCCTACTCTGATGGCGAATCCAATGCACCAACCGAGCGAGTGAGTCCCTCCTTAAGATGATGTAAATCCACGGATCCAACACTTGACTCAGAGATGTGATTCGTGTAGCGATTAAATCTGCTGTCGGATTCAATTTCTGGTCAGGCGATCTTAGTTGATTTAAAAATATTCGTACCTGAAATTATAAAACAGAATTTCACAAAAGTGAATGGATATCTGTTTATCGATCTCGGTAGCTCTCCATTCTGAGAGCTTGCTTGATTCCTGAGTTCGAAGTACGCTGGTTCGCGCCTGACCGAACTCGGTAGCTTATGATACAGTGCGCTTTCCGAGTGTGTAGTGCAGTGGTTCTCAAAGCGTGTTCCGTGAAACCACTTCAAGTGTTCCGCAAAAACATTTAATGCACAAATAAAGTTGTTGGAAAAAAATCGATACAATTTAAAATAATGTTTGGATGGGATTGTAATCAGCATACGCAAATGACATAGTTGTTCGTTTTATAGTTATATAAAGTGGTAGTAAGTACCAAGGTAGTTGGGAGGTATTGCGAAAAAGGGGGTGGAAGAAGGGTTTATTCGAATAGTCCAGGATATGTATGATGGTTCCATAGCCAGGGTAAGGACACCTTGGGGGGAATACTGGAGGCTTTCCAGTAAGAGTTGAGGTGCACCAAGGTTCAGCACTTAGCCCATACCTTTTCATCCTGGTATGGACGAACTGCTGACGGGAGTAGAAGAATAGGCCCTCTAGTGCTCGGCATTTGCCGACGACGTAGGAAAAGTTGGTGACTGCAGAGAACAGATAGAGAAGGGAATAAACAATATTAGAGGAGCAATAGAAAAGGGAGGGCTAACGATTAACATGAAGACAGAGTATTTAGCTTTCAGTTGGGAAGGACAGTATAATAACGGTGACGTACGTTCGAGGGCCAAACTGGTGACAAAGTTGCAAGAGGTAAAGCAATGGAGAGATAGACTGATGTGACCCGCAGAATCAATGGGGCGGAGGGAGTGGCTCAAGTGCAGACAGGCAGGGAGCGGCGAGTTGCGTTGGACACACCAGTTCTCGTCTGATCACTGAAGTTAAGCAACGCAAGCCCAGTTAGTACTGACATGGGTGGTCGCTCGGGAAAACTGGGTACTGCTAATACCCAATAATCGTCGCATTAGTGTAGTGTCTGTGCAGTCTATGCATTAGAACTATACAGTGGACGAGTCTCTAATGACCTCGTAGTTGACGGGACCTTAAACTCCAACAAACAAACAACAAACAATGCAGACAGGCAAGCGGAGTTCCGTGTGATAGGAGGATCCAAATCTAGTTGAAAGGGAAGTTCTACAGGACAGTGGTTAAACCAGCTATGCTATATGGATCAGAGTGCTGGGCAGTGAGGAAGAGCCACGTAAATAGAATGCGAGTAGCCGAGATGCGAATGCTGTGGCACATGTATGTCGTGTCGAGAGCTGATATAATTAAAAATGGGCATATTAGAGGTAACATGGGGTGGTGGACATCGCCGAAAAATGAGGGAGAATAGGCTGAGGTTGGTATGGACACCTTCCTCAATATCATTCCCTCCCCCACATTTTTTTGGAAAGAGGTCATTCTTGGCCTTTTTTTGTTTTGACCTAAACGTGGGCATTCAAAAGAGTCCGGCAGGATGGGCATTTTAGTATCATGGACACGTTAATCCTCAAAATTTGATTCGTAGTCAGTTGGTTAATTAATTGATGGTGAGGTCAGAGGGTGAGGTTACACTTACCAAAGTTGGTGTCCAACCGGCAGTCAGAGTGACAGATATTCCTGTCAGTAAAACGATCATATTCATTTCTGCTTTGGATACTTTGTTTTTGTGAATTCTGGCTTGTTCCCCGTGATGGTGGTGGTAGTTGCTATTGTTGTTATTGCGGACGCAGAGTCGTGGCCATAAGATGACCATCAAAGCACCGAGATTGCAAACGTTGGTGACAACCATACAAATGATCCCAATGACAGTGAACATGACGGCGAAACGGACATCCCTGGGTCTGGAATTGTTATGAAGGAATGTGCACCACGTCCCAGTGTCGTGGACAGTGTATTGTCCGACGTCGATAAACGGTAGGCACGAATAGATGGCGGAGAAGAGGATGCAGATGAGAATGACCACTGTGATGCGCGCCGAATTGATGTAATAGGCGTGAAGCATTGGATGTTTGATGGAAATGAACCTCTCCACGGCCATGATGGCGATGAGGATGGACGACTCTTGAATGGCGAAAACGGAGAGGAAGGCAAAGACGTTGCAGGTGGGTTGACCACCGATCCATTTCTTGTCGTTGATGTAGACCGCGATGCCCAGTGGATAGCATCCTAATATCCCGCTGGCGTCTACGCACAACAAGGTGGTCACCAATTTGTAGAAAGCCGTCTCCCGACGGCGATCGTGTTGCTTTCGACGAAACAGGATGAAGGAGGCGATCAGGAAACCGGACATTCCGGTGATCATTAATAAAATTGGGACCAATACAGAATGGGTCATCTCGACGGTGTCCTTCTCAAGGACACTCGAATCATTAACAACTATTAAACACGGAGCAACTTCCATCTGTCAATTGGACATTGATTGGGTACCTCACCCTCACCGATTTCGATTTTGTTTTTTGGCACAATAACTGTTCACTTCCTGTCTGTTGTCATCTCTGGACAACGAAGATGACCATCACCAGTAGCAGCTTGATAGCTGTTGTCCTCTTGGCGAATTTTAAATAATAATAATCCAATCGGAGCTTGTGTATGCCAACCATTCGACCATCAGCGCTGAAAAATATTAAGATTATAAATAAATATCCAGGCTTCACTCCACTACCGGATATTTAATAATTAAAAAAGGGGAACATGTCTGACACTCTGTCAGAGTCCCCTCCCTCGGTTGATTTTGACGTCAACTTTAACACTGATTTTCATTTTAGATTAGTGCTGTAAAGAGTGCGAATATATAGAGACATTGTTTGTTTTATATATAGCTTTATTACGCAGGCGAATTGATTTCGGTTGCATAGACATTTCATTCGGGCCCCCTCCCCCTCACCACCCTCACTTTTTATTAATAAGTTGATTGGTTCGTTTTCCACTCTTGACCACTTCCACTCTCTTTCTTCCTACCTTTTCTACAAAAACAAGTCAACAAAGAGTTGTCTGAAGCCGTACAAGGAATGTTTAATGCTGAGCATACAACAAGATCATTGACATGCATATGTTGATTATTAATTTAATGTCGAGGGATGCTCACCTTTGTGCACCGCACACAGGCACCAGTTAAAGAGGAACGATGTATTTAGCTTCTTCAGCTTGCTTGATTCATGCAGGGAGCGGCGAATTGCGTTGGACACACCAGTTCTCGTCTGATCACTGAAGTGAAGCAGCGCAACCCCAGCTAGTACTGACATGGGTGGCCGCTTGGGAAAACTGGATTCCGGATTCATTATAGGGTTGGGGAGTTAGCCAAGCAGCCATAACAGGACTAACCTTTAGGAGGCTGCTCGTGAGATATGAAGGAGGTAGGTAGAGGACATAGGAGAGGGGAAATTTGCAGCACTCAACGTTCTTTACTAACCACCCATGTTGGTACTAACGTGGGCTTGCGCTGCTGAACTTCGGTGATCTCACGAGAGCTAGTGTGTCCAACGCAACTTGGCTGCACTGGGTAGGGAGCGGCGAGTTGCGTTGGACACACCAGTTCTCGTCTGATCGCTGAAGTTAAGCAACGCAAGCCCAGTTAGTACTGTCATGGGTGGACGCTCGGGAAAGCTGGGTACTGCTAATACCCAATAATCGTCGCATTGGTGTAGTGTCTGAGCAGTCAATGCATTAGAACTATGAAATGGACAGGTCTCTAATGACCTCGTAGTTGACGGGACCTTAAACTCCAACAAACAAACAAAAATGCACTGGGTACTGCTAATACCCAAAAGTCGCTACATTAGTGTAGCGTCTGTGCAGTCTCTGCATAAGAACTATGCTGTGGACGGGGCTCTAATGACCTTGTAATTGAAGGGCCCTAAAACACCAACAAACAAACAACAATTGATTCATGGGTCCGTGGTTGCAAGGTTCGATCCTGGCCAAGGTGAGTGTGGCTTTTTCCCAGACGAGAGTATGGTCCTAAGAGGTGCACGATGTCACCACTACACGTAAAAGAACTCACTATGTACATAATCACCATCATCATACCCTTATCCCGCCTGTGACAGAGTTGGATCTGCGGATTCTAGCTATCCATTCCCGTCTATCTCCCACCAGATACCCGCCCACCTCACGTCTGCTTTGGTCTCCCCCTACCCCGGGTGCTCCCAATTCTACCTGCTTTCTTGTAATGGACCTAACGAGCTCTGTTTCCTGTAAGAAAGCTAGCCCTTTTTCTAGATGTGACTACTCTGACTGGGAGCATCCCAGCCAGGCGTCTGGAACCCGCAGGAATATTGGACGGGTTGTCTGTCGGGGATGCTGGCCTACCCCACAGAAGACACTCGATGCATTATTTGCCTTGGGAGCCGAGGTTTGCACTCCCATGACTTTGCGGGCGCATAATAACGACGGCCCGGGGCTCGCTCCCTCACCCTTGACAGCCGCCGGCACTGGGGGTTTGATCCCTTGCACCGCAGGTTTTTATTTTCAATTTTATTTAAATTTTGCATCATATTGTGAAAATTTTGAATTCCCTGTCCTCAGTCCACCCAACAAGGGGACACCCATTCAGGTCGCCAGGGTTGCTCGGACAGGTAACCGTCGGGGAGCCGTGTGCCTCCCTCCCCCCCGAGTACCAGGACCAATATGAATCGCGGCTGATCATCTGACCATATCATCTCCGAAAGTAACTTTAAGGGGCGAAAACGCCCCCTCCTGCTGATTGATCAGACCAAGTATCCGTTTGACCGCCCGTTTTCCACTGGAGGCTGTGGCCAAAGAGGTGTGTTGGGGACTTAGGGTCACATCCCCACATCTTGACGTGTTGGAGGTGTCTCGTCAGTGCAGGGCGGCCCAGAGATGTCTCAGCAGGCTCCCCATTTACAAGCAGGATCTTCTTTCCCTAGGGATTCGGATCTCCACGCACAGCAAACACGTGGATAGACGTTTTCTAATCGTCACGTGCCAGAGGAGACTACAACGACCATGGCCAAACACGATGTGCCAGGTTGGCCTCCCCGGGCTCTGCCCCTTTTTAGCCGCCTCTTACGACACACACTGGGGGAAGTGCCGTGTGCCCATTCTACCCCGGGGACACACGGGGTAAAGAATTCACTGTGTACATGGAATGAAATATACATGTAGCACAGCAGAATTTCCAGCAGGTCTGGCTCCCGGGCGGCGGTGAAGGAAGAAAAGCAGGCAGACAGTAAATAATGCTGTAGCATTAGGTCGACAACCGCCTGGGTCAAACCACTGGCCATTAATTAGATCACCCGTATTTTCTTAGTTCCACTATTTTGTTTCGTTGGTGTTTTAGGGCCCTTCAATTACAAGGTCATTAGAGCCCCGTCCACTGTGTAGTTCTAATGCAGAGATTGCACTGACACTACACTAATGCGACGGTTTTTGGGGTATTAGCAGTACCCAGTTTTCTCAAGCGGCCATCCATGTTAGTATTAGCTGGGGTTGCGTTGCTTAACTTCAGTGATCAGACGAGAACTGGTGTGTCTAACGCATTAAGCCGTTCCCTTAGTTCCACTGGGAACTGGGTTTCTCGACCCTGCCATAGGCGACAAAAAATGGTTACCGATGATGATGTATTTAATGAAAATGGAGTGGTAGTAGTATGGATGTGTGATTATTTCCGATTAGGAAGGGAGTAACGCAAACGTGTCCTCCCTGTGCGTAACTGCACAAGTGTAGGCGGAGGAAGAGGAACTATTCGTGTTACACCCTCCTCTTGATGCTTTTTCAAATAACCAAAGCAACAAGCATATGCCTTTTGCCGATTAACGAAAGCCTTGTGGATTGTGTCACACGCTACCACCATGAATTCAACCCTGTTCTGCAAAGCAAAAACGACTGCTAATCCTTTTCCAGGGTCGGGTTACCCGGACACCCATCTTTGCCGACGTAAACTGTAATCGTTATGCCTAATTATCGCCGACTAAGGCTCGCTTCACACCAAACGAATCTGGATCACTCAGAATCAGTCCGAAACAAGGTGAATCTGACTCACTGGGATTCAGCTTGGTTCTCCACCACTTAAATATACACAGATGCAGTCTTTCCTTTCACACCAGATCAATCTGATTCAATCCACCTTGATTCAAGATTGACAGTGATTCGGCTGGTCAGAATCTTCTACCTTCAGGCGTTCATGAATCAATAGATAGTTAGGGCAAACGACGTAAATGTAAACGTAAAACTGAGCATACTAAAAATTTTTTACGTTTACGTTTTACGTAGCTATAGCTAGGGCATGTCAATTTTATGTCGTGTTGCCAAACTGGTGCGCAACACTGTGGCACTTGCCGAATAAAGCATTACTCCTACAACCACGTTTGCTCTGCATGACACCTGTACTTCGTGGTGCAGCATTATACAAGGGACAGCCTATGTTTTCTTGGCATATTCTAAACAGTTGAATCATTGATAAATTTCTGTTTGGGGACAAGCTCAAATTCCTAAATATCTGAAAATTCATTTTACCATCTAATAAAAAAATTTATATTAATTAAAAAAACCATCAGTCCCCTACTAATCGACGTGCTTTAGCCTATATCTTTACCGACTCCGTTTGACTTAAAATTCAAACATAAGGTAGCGACACGCGCATGCACCAAATTTTACGTTTGACTCGGATTGAGTTGGTGTGAAAGCAATGAGATTACAAATCAGACTCACCTTCATTGGATTGAGTCTGATTGATTCGGATTCATTTGGTGTGAAGCGGGCCTAAGTGTTCGTTGGGGCACTCCACCGACGACAGGAGGTGAATTCCTACATCTAGGAATGTTGCCTCATCGACCCGTTGCATATTAGAGAGGGTTCTTCGACGTGCAAATGCCATCGTACACCACACGGGGCCACGGTTTTACTTCTCATTCGACGGGAGGCGCACTCGGGATATCGTTCTCTCACCCTAAAGAAGTTAACCCACCGTCATCTAGTATCGAACCTGGAACCGTTGACGCACTAATCGAGCACGTCACCCACTGCACAGTCGGGGCGGGTTTTCAAATAATCAACGAAATGAAATTATCATGACGTCGTAACCATTGCTACCGTCAGCGATTACGCGTGAGCGGAACGGTAGCGTAATGGCTTCCTCACACCAACGCGAAACAATCGCAGTCGCAGCGGAATTTTCGCCACAAGAACACGCACCGAACAGGAGCACGCGCTGCGACGAGGTGGATTCGCCTTGATATGTACACCAACGCGTCAGTTTAGTTATTTGTTGACCAGCTTGTTCTCATTAATTCTGTTATTTTTTAGGTGTACGCCATCTTGTTCTATCAGAATTCGAACAACGATGACGTTTAAAACCGTGCGTGCAGCGATGTTAACTAAATCGCTGCACTTTTGCAACCGCGGGCGCGATACATTCGCTTCGGTGTACACATGACCATTGCTCTTCTTGGGTAGCGTTTGATGCGAATAATTCGCCGCGAAACATCCGCGGCGACTGCGATTTATTCGCGTTGGTGTGAGGGAGCCTTAAATCGTGAATGATACTATACTTTGAATTATGTGTTGTTTACCGTGAACGAGACCCAGGGGGTTCCTCCAATTTGTTTTTCACCACTGATTTACAATTTTTCACTCGAAATTATTGTTGTTGACAATTTAAAGTATGAAAGAAGTACGTTTGAGATGTTTGTCATCCAATGGGAATCGACGACCGCCTCACCTTAGGATCGAACCTGCCACTGCAGACCGGTTTGGTTTGTTGGTGTTTTAGGGCCCTTCAACTACAAGGCCATTAGAGACTGCACTGACTACACTAATGCGACGGTTTTGGGGGTATTAGCAGTACCCAGTTTTCCCAAGCGGCCATCCATGTCAGTACTAGCTGGGGTTGCGCTGCTTAACTTCAGTGATCAGACGAGAACTGGTGCGTCCAACGCAATAAGCCGTTCCCGCCCTACAGACCGGACCCGTTACGCTATTACTGAATCAGTTCTAAGGAATCGATGAAAATGCAGCTTTTTATTCAATTTTGAAGTGTGGAAACTGCGTACAAATAAACATTACAGGGGAAATTTCTGTTTATATATTTAGGGATGTAGTTTTTCGAGATATATTTTTTTTGTTGATATGCAGTTATTATTTATTATTACTACATTGGCAAAATTGTGTTTAAAATAGTCTTGCGTGGAATGTTATATAACATCTCTTTTTTTAAAAAAAAAAAGAAATGTGGCGTATTTGAGTTGCATTTATACCTGGTATGACGTTAGTTAACGGTTTAGTTCGATATGGAAGTGAAATACTCCTTTTTCAAAAATCTAAATTTCATTTTTCTCTCCCTTACAATTCCTAACATAAATAGGACCATAAGGAGGCTTTTATGTTTTTTGTTTTATGGTGTACGGGGGTAAATAACAATACCGTTGAAAATAGTTTGAAGTTACAAGGCAGCAGCTAAAAAATAGTAACGTCGACCAACATCACAATGACTTTGGACACTTTGGAATCAAACTGGCGCCAAATAAACTAGGATACCAGCCACTCGTGATTAGCCGAAATGATGCCTCTCTTTTTTTTGGACAATAGAATAAAGGAGGCAGGACTCTGAAATATACATTCCGCCGATTAATGAAAAAGCCTAAGTTAAGCAGCCCAACCCCAGCTAGTACTGACATGGGTGGCCGCTTGGGAAAACTGGGTACTGCTAATACCCAAAAATCGTCGCCTTATTGTAGTGTCTGTCCAGTCTCTGCATAAGAACTATGCTGTGGACGGGGCTCTGATGACGTTGTAGTTGAAGGGCCCCAAAAACACCAACAAACAACAACAAAAAATGAAAAAGCCTTGTGAGGTCTGTCGCACGTTACCAACACGAATTCAACTCTTTCTACAAAGGAAAAGCGACTGCGTCAACCCATTTCCCGCTTTTAGCTTGGGCGATCTGTTAGTCCGGCTGCCGACCAATGCTGTCTACTGTTCGTTGGGACACTCCACCGACACCAGGGCGAGAGCTCCTACACCTGGATTGGTTGGTTCGTTGGTGTTTAGAGCCCTTCTACTACAGGGTCATTAGAGCCCCGTCCACTGCGTAGTTCTAATGCAGAGAGTGCACAGACGCTACAGTAATGCGACGATTTTCGGGTATTAGAAGTACCCAGTTTTCCAAAGCGACCACCCATGTTAGTACTAGCTGGGGTTGCGTTGCTTAACTTCAGTGATCAGATGAGAACTGGTGTGTTCAACGCAATACGCCCCTCCCCTACACCTGGGAATGTTACCTCGTTTATCCGTTGCATTATAGAGAGGGTTCTTTGACGTGCCAGTGCCATCGTATACCACACGGGACCACGGTTTTACTTCTCATCCGACGGGAGGCGCATCTCGGGACCTCTTTCGTTCGCCCGAAAGAAGTTAACCCACCTCCATCCAATATCGAACCTGGAACCACTGACGCGCTAATGGAACCATCTACCTCTTCCCCACCACCGAGTCGGATGGAATTGAACCCGTTCTACATACTAGAAAAATGAAATGTGTAGCTCGGTCTCGGTCTCTCTCTCCCCTCCCTGCAGTCGGGCAGTAGCCCGAATGTAGTTGGGGAGGGAGATAGCAAGCGTTTTAGACCAGATTTGAAACTCCTTTTCATCAACGAACACTCAAATGTTACATTTCGAAGAGCACTAGCAAAGTAGCCATTCATTGAATGTGTCCTAAGTGACCCATAGGTGATCAAACTGACGCCAGGAGGCGTCCTACCGAGGTTTAAAAGCGTGATTGTTAATGTTGAATAGTATTTTTAAAATGAGATGTAAAGAAGAGCAGTGTGATGCTCGCGAGCACCTGCTTTTAAAACTTACCTCCTGTGAACTTCCACTCCAATGTTGTAGTAGTTATAATTCGGAATTGAAACTCACTGGACTCGATCTCAGACTAGCGAACAGACTTCCTAACGCATGAAGTGAATTGAGGATGTACTGTAGCTTTTACTTACCATGTTTTTCAAAGGAGATGTGGGTGCTGTTAAGCGTCGACACGTTAGGCAAGCTGTACCAGATTCCGGGTTGCGATTGGCAGTCAGTACATTAGCAACACGCAGAATAAGAAACAGACGGAAATCGGTGAGGAGGAAGTCCCTCTCTCTCTTTCAGTACAGGGTGAATGGAATGAAATTGAAGAGTCATTTGAAGGCTTTTTGAAACCTTTTTCTAGTAAGAAAATAAAATAAGGCTGAGATGGAAGTGATCAGAGTGGCACACAGCGTCCTTGCCAATGCATTTCTGCTATGAAATTGTTACTGCGTTTCGAAACGGCGACGTGTGGTAGTTGAACTGCTTTTTTTATGATGTTGAGTGTATTTATGTGTTGACGTGGTTTCATTCATCTAACGGGAATTATACGAGTTTTACTTCTTAACTCTGGTGACTGACAACAGTATTTTTCACTTTTTAAATTTGTAACTAAACAGATTTCTTCCCAACTAAAGAAATATGAGTTTTAGTACCTGCGGTGTTATTTTTCTTTTTAGCATTTTCGCAATCATCGAAAAGGAAAACACTGTCTCTCATTCCCATCAACAAAGTAACCAGCAACTACTAACCCTTTCCCCGTCTATAGGGAGCGGCGAGTTGCGTTGGACACACCAGTTCTCGTCTGATCACTGAAGTTAAGCAACGCAAGCCCAGTTAGTACTGACATGGGTGGTCGCTCGGGAAAGCTGGGTACTGCTAATACCCAATAATCGTCGCATTAGTGTAGTGTCTGTGCAGTCTATGCATTAGAACTATACAGTGGACGGGTCTCTAATGACCTTGTAGTTGACGGGACCTTAAACTCCAACAAACAACAACAACCCGTCTAGAGCAGCGTCGGATATAACATGGCGTTATTGCCCCCCTGGATGGACTCCTGGACCATCTGCTGGACGGTATTTTGATGCAGCCGTCTGCTGACAAACAATCCTGTAACCAGATCCGGCTCCTGAGCGTCACGCGCCCTACGAAAGTGGGTCCATCGCCGCCGCCTCCAGTGCCGGATTTACCACTAGGCTAAGTAGGCTGAAGCCTAGGGCCTCAACACTTAGCGGCCTTAAAAACTTAAGAAAAGGGCCTGAAAATTGAAAAGCCTAGGGCTTCTCAATATCTAAATCCCGCACTAGCCGCCCCATTAAATTTAATGAAGTTAGTTCTAAATTGTCTCAGCGCCGTTTATATTTGTCCCATTGCCAGTCGATAGCTGTGGCTGTGCAACACGGCTCCTGGAGAAAGCCAACATTTAGAAAAGGCCCCCACCAATCAGAGAAGTTTGAGAACCCCAGTACTATGAACATTTTAAATGCCAGATAGACTGCATGATAGGGAAATACTTCTGAAATAAGCCGCCCTAGGCAACCACCTAGGTTTGCCCTGCCCCATGATCCGCCTGTGCCGAGGGTATGAAGCGCCTGTGGCAAGTGTCTAACTTGCGCCTCCCCGTAACCCATTAATGACTAAAACAATTAAAAATTTTATTGTAACAAGTCAAAATTTAGTAAATGCAATGTGACAGTCGGTGTTCATGTGAACCCACGTGACAGTTGGCGTAAAACCACATGTAACTCTTAACCGGGTCGGTATCCTTTGTTTTGCGCCCGTGGCGGGCGTTTTTTTCGCCACGCTCTCGTTATGGCACTGGCGACCAAAGCTGCAATCCCAATGCTTACCGGTAGTTACCGTCGATCTACTGTTTGTTGGGGGAACTCCACTGATCCCCACACCTGGGAATTTTTGCATCGTGTACTCCTTGCGTAGTACAAAAGGGTTTTTTTACGTACTGTGGGGACATCGTAGACACGACACGGTAGGACACCGGCTTGATTTCCTATCCGACTAAAGGCGCATTCGGGACTCGCCCCGAAGGAAGTCAACCCACTTCGATCCAGTATCGAATCTGGAACCACTGACGCAGTAATCGAGACACTGTTAACATAACGAAATGTTGACAGCGTTATTGATGACGTAAAGGGGCGCCATGATGGAATGACGAAGAGTTTGTTTGTTGGTGTTTTAGGGCCCTTCAACTACAAGGTCATTAGAACCCCGTCCACTGTGTAGTTCTGATTCAGAATCTGCACAGATACTACACTAATGCGACGATTTTTGGATACTATCGGTACCCAGTTTTTCTATGCGGCCACCCATATCTGTACTAGCTGGGGTTGCGTTGCTTAACTTCAGTGATCAGACGAAAACTGGTGTGTCCAACGCAATTTGCCGCTCCCTTCCTATATGGAGACCGAGGGGACAAATTCCCAGGCTAAAGGAACTTATTCCAACTTTTGAAGGCGTTAATAAAATGCCATTAGTAATGGAGAGGCCGACATTAAATAACTTCCGCTTCCGTCTATCACGGTGAGGGGCTGTATTGCGTTGGACGTAGCAGTTCTCGTCTGATCACTGAAATTAAGCAACGCAACCCCAGCTATTACTAGCATGGGTCATTGCTTGGAAACAGTGGGTATTGCTAATGCCCATAATCGTCATAACAGTGTAGTGTCTGTGCAGATTCTGCATTAGAACTACGCTGTGGACGGGGTCTAATGACCATTGTAGTTCAAGAGTTTCTTCTTGTTTGTCACCCTAGTGGGTTTGAGTAGCTTGACCTATTCTGCTGTATTCTCAGCTGCCCCAGCCTGCTGGATGGATTATGTTCCAGGAAGAACCGCTAGTGCGTAGCTGAGTTACGAGGATGCTGTCTCAGTGGTGGTAACATCAGTACAGTATGTTCGAGGATACCCTATTTTAATTACTACGGAAAGGGGCTGACCAGCCCTCTTAGTGCCCTTCATATTAGTGCACAGCAAGGGGATGGACGTGAAATCCGCGTGCCATCAAACCGGCCTGGTCCAACCTCAAGTTGCTCGGCTTCTACAACCGAATTTGCGCTACTAACCAGGACACATCCTGGTTACCTACCGTAAGACTCTTCTCCTATGTGTAATTTGCTCTGTAATTCTGTCCCGAGTGGACTTGGTTACCCTACCTCGTATCCCACCCTGTAGTTTCGCGTTCTTCCTCCGTTGGGTTTGTAATCCGTTATGGCAGGCTGGCGTGTCCCCAACCCTTTATGTAATTCAATTAAAATTAAATAAACAAAAAAAAATCCGTCTATCGCATGAAGGAAAGTTAAAGTTGCCTTGACCAGGATTTGAACTTGTGAGCCATGAGCTCAGCAGTCGAGCGCGTGCGCGATATCAATTGGGTCCCCTGAAGGGCGGATTGAATACTTTGTTATGGGTCGTACGATTTCTATTGAGTTGTTATTTTGTCCGAGAGACATTATTCAAGTGAAAGACCAATGAAAATTGTCATTTGACCACTTAAGATAGCACGAAGATGATGAAGACGACTATAGCGAGGGAGATGTTGAGGACCTTGGTAAAGATAGCTTATTATTGTGCATGAAATGGACCCCTGACGACATTGCAAGTTTATTAGGAAACTTTATTAGATTCATTTATTTTATGGTCTGCTTACAGAATTGAAAGCGGGAGGGCAGGGGGTCTAAATATATTTGGGTCTGCGGAAAGAAATGATATTAAGTAAGGATCGTGATCTTTATTGGCTGACTTCAACCCCTTGAGCACACACATTCACCGCCTACACATATGCAATGCAGGTGAGACTGACTAGTCCCTGACACGCTTTTCTTTTGTTGATTTTGTGGGGAAAAAAAGACTCGTATAACACAGTTTATGACAACAGCTACAATTTCAATATGCAAAACAAACTTTCTTAGGTCGTTAAAGAGAGTGTTGACTAGCAACTAAGGAACATGCGACTATCAACTAAAACAGGCAACATTAAATCTCCACAACCAAGTAAAAAGGAAGCAACTACTGTACTAACACTTTCCACCTTTGGCAGTCAGGTACCCATTCTTAATCCCTCCGGATAGATCGGGTCTCTAATGACCTCGTAGTTGACGGGACCTTAAACTCCAACAAACAAACAACAATCCGGATAGATCAGTGATTCTCAACCACTGTGCCGCGGCACTTTAGTGTGCCGTGAGATTCACGAGAGTGTGCCGTGAGGTCGGGTACCCATCTTGTCCCTCTGACTGGACACAAGGGTGATATATTGGGCAGTGTTTTCCCACAGCCGGTTGCCAATCAAAGCTGCAATTCCTATGCTATTTATCGTCTTTCTACTGTTCGTTGGGACATTCCACCGAAGACGGGGGGGCGAGCTCCTGCACCTGGAAATTTTGGTCCTCTACCCGTTCCATATAGAGAGGGTTCTTCCATGTGCAAATGCCATCGTACACCACACGGGACCTCGGTTTTACTTCTCACCCGAAAGAAGGTGCACTCAGGGCTTCTCTCTCGCCCGAAAAAAGCCAACCCTCCTCGGTCCAGTATTGAACCAAAAACTACTGACACAGTTACCGAGGCAAGTTTTTGCATAGGGTTAGGCTACAACTTATATATTTTCTTTGGCGTTTGTGTACCTAGAAATGTGTCGTTGTTAGTGTGCCGCCAAATTTTGAAATTAGTAAAAGTGTACCGTGGCGAAAAAAAGGTTGAGAATCACTGGGATAGATAGACACACGGCACCATCGCTTTACTTCCATCTCCGACGTAAGGCGTTACTGATCAGAACCTCTCGCCAGATAAAAGACGACGCACCTCCATCCGGTAGTCTCTGGAGCCATTGACTCAGTAGTCGAGTATGCTACCTCCTGCGCCACCGAGGCAGACAATCTCCTCAGTCAAGGATAGAGCGTTACGAAACCTTGCTTCCGCCGGGTACAGCCGAGTTGCGTTGGACACACCAGTTCTCGTGAGATCACTGAAGTTAAGCAGCGCAAGCCCAAGTTAGTACCAACATAGGTGGTTAGTAAGGAACGATGGGTGCGGCAGATTTCCTCTTTCCTACATCCTCTACACCTACCTCCTCATCTCCCGCGAGCAGTCTCCTGAGGCAAGGCGCAAAATAAGGCCGCAGGGTGACGCAGCCCTGCGAAATTCTGCTAGCAGGCAATCACTGTTACGTTGAAAGCCATTTTAGTTGACGCAAATTGCAAACCAGTATGTTGAAAAACTGCGATTCAATGTGTGGTGATTGCCTGCTAGCAGAATTTCGCAGGGCTGCGTTACGCTGCGTCTCCCTGCGGCCTCATTTTGCGCCTTGCCTAAGGGTTCGGCCTGTTATGGCTGCTTGGCTTAAGGCCGCCACACACGATCAGTTTGGTGTGTGTGCAAAAAAAGGTTTTGCTCACACCAAAAATTTTAACTGACGGTGTGAAGAAATTTTATCACATCGGTTTGTCAGTTCGGACTGACGTCAGTCCGAAGTGAGCGTGTGTGGGGTTGCTCACACCGTTTGTTCACTTTTTTTGTTCTGCGCATGCTCAAACATGGATAAACGTCATCATTAAAAAATTGCACCATGTTAACGGTAGAATTACTGGTTGATGCGGACAATCAAATGACGTCACATGACGTTTAACGAAAAGGAACATAAGCACGTGGCACACCAAACTGATCGTGTGTGACAATTCAGTCCTTCACACGAAATTGAACACATCGATGTGCACAAGCGGGGTTACACGCTCAGTCTGGCATCAGTTCAGTCCATGACTGTGGTCAGAATGACGCCAGACTGATTGTATAACATGATGACTGACAGACTGATGGAATGGATTGACGGATTTATAAATTTTTTATAATTTTCGTCAATCTGTGCGTGACTGACGTCAGATTGATCGTGTGAGCGCCTTTCATCAGTCTGGTGTCAGTCACTGCTTGGAGATACATGCGTTTTAAGCCCTCCCCAGTCTCTGGGACTAAGTGCTGGATTTACCACTATTCTCAGTAGGCTGAAGCCTATGGTCTCAACATTTAGCGGGCTTCAAAACTTAAGAAACGGGCTTGAAAAAGGCCTGAAAATTGAAATAGCCTAGGTCCTCTCAATATCTAAATCCGGCACTGCCTGCAACAATCCCTGTACAACTGTTGGAACCAGAGAAAGACTTATACGAGTACAATACATGTGAAACAATATGTGGGAGGGCTCCCTTCTGTTTTGGGCAAAAGCTGGGTCACCGGAGAAGAAACAGAGGATGGCAAAGATCACAGGTGGAGAGGAGGACGTCAGGCATGTGATACTGGCATGTCCAGCGCTGGATCACTGCAGGGGAGGGTTGTGGAACCACCACATTGGAAGAGGTTCAGGGGTCGTGGGTTTTGGGGTGGAGCGGCTGGAATAGGTGAAAAAGGCAAAGGTGTTGCCTGGGTGCTGGTGGAGATCTAGGCTTATGGGTCTAGCATGTAAAATCTCATTAGCAAGGTATCTTCTTAATGCATGTATCTTGCTTTGTCAAAAATGGCTTCACCCCAGTTGGGGCATTGAGGGTGGAGTAATTGCTGCATTGCTCCCCATATGGATCCGCCCCTGGTCCAACGTTGCCTTTTACCACTTGTGGCTAAACCTATTATAATTGCAATACAAGCTTTTTCCTTATTGCAATCCATCGTTTCTTTTGCCCAATCAGGGTTTTTGAGGAGACTGATGGTGTAATGTCATCCATCAATCCATCAGTGTGGCATCAGTCTATTCTTGATCAAGATCATGGACTGAACTGATGCCAGACTGAGTGTGTAACCCCCGCTACACACCGAACTGATCGTGTGTGGCGGGCTTTACTCCCCAACCCGTGAAATTAATCAAATCATGATGCGTTAGTTCTATCCCGGGCTCCCGTCTTGGTTGAGCAATGGTATGTAGCGTGCTTGACTGTTGAGTCCATGGATGCTGGTTCGATCTTGGCTGATCGAGAGATGGAGCACGAGAGGGAGGGAAGGAGAGCGAAAGAGAGAAGCCTCCAGTGCACCTTCTATCTGATGGGAACTAAACCGTGGTCCCGTGTGGTGTGTATGATATCACCGCTACATGTCAAAGAATACCATATACAATGATTAAATATTCGTATAGATCGGTAAAATTTCCAGGGATAATAGTGTGTTCCATTCACCATCCTGGGAGGCGCAGTGGGTAGCGTGCTCGGAAATTGCGTCAGTGGTTCGAGGTTCAATAATGGAGCAAGGTGGATTGGCTTCTTTCGGACGAGAGAGATCCCCTGAACCTTCCGTCGGATGAGAAGTAAAACCGATGTTGCTTGTGGTTTACGATGGCATTTGCGCGTCAAAGAACCATCTCTACTATGAAATGGATAACTGAAGAAAAATGTCCAGGTGTTGGTGCTGCCAGGTTGCGTTGGACACACCAGTTCTCGTGAGATCACTGAAGTTAAGCAATGCAAACCCACGTTAGTACCAACATAGGTGGATGGTAGGGAACATTGGGTGCTGCAAATTTGCCCTCGCCTACATCCTTTACACCTACCTCCTCCTCACCCACGAGTAGCCTCCTAAGGGTTCGGCCTGTTATGGCAGCTTGGGTTACTCCCCAACCCGTTAGTGTGTAAGAAACTAGCAGCTCCCCCCTGACGTCGGTGGAATTCCCCCAACGAATAGTAGACCGACGATAAATAAGAATAGGGGTTGCAGTTTTGGTCGTCAACCTGCTGCGGGAAAACACTGTCCAATAGATCACCCTTGTGTCTCTTCAGAAGGACAAGATGGATACCCGACCCTACCATAGGCGGGAAAAGGATTAGGAGTTACAGTAGTTTGTTCCATTTAGGGGCGGACCTAGGTTTCTTGGGGGCTAGGGCTTAATGAAGCCAAATAATGTTACATTGATTACAATTAAACAAATTGTACTATGAATAATCATTATTATTATATTATTAATATTTACGATAAGTACTCATTGTTAATCAACACTTATTAAAAATTTATGATAATTCCATTTTGGGGGGCCCATGGCTTCAGCCCTATTAGTTCCTATGAGATCCGCTCCTGGTTCCATTCCCCTGGCGGCGGCAAGTTTCGGTTAGCGCTAAAAATGCCGACGTTAAATAGCAAAACAACCAAACACTAGATCTTTTAAAAGAGAACGGGAAACCAATAATGTGTCGTCTGCCGGCAAGCAGCAACATTGTCATCTTCATACCCTTATCCCGTATGTGGCAGGGTCTGGTCTGGGGGTCCACTGAACATGTTCTGACTGGGAGAATCCCAGCCAGGCGTGTGGAGGGAGCGGCGAGTTGCGTTGGACACACCAGTTCTCGTCTGATCACTGAAGTTAAGCAACGCAAGCTCAGTTAGTACTGACATGGGTGGTCGCTCGGGAAAGCTGGGTACTGCTAATACCCAATAATCGTCGCATTAGTGTAGTGTCTGTGCAGACTTTGCACTAGAACTATGCAGTGGACGAGTCTCTAATGACCTTGTAGTTGACGGGACCTTAAACACCAACAAACCAAACCAGGCTTGTGGAACCCGCAGGAATACTGGCTGGGTTGCGTGCCTACCCTACTTCTTCCAACATCGCATTATACAACCAAAATAGAAATTTTGGCCGGTAAATTAATGCTTTGTTGGTAATGTTTTTTCGGCGAATTGCGTTGGACACACCAGTTCTAGTCGGATCACTGAAGTTCAGCAGCGCAACCCCACTTAGTACTAACACGGGTGGACGCTTGGGAAAACCGGGTGCTGGCCACTTGGGAAAACTGGTGTCTATGCATTCTCTGCATTAGAACTACGCAGTGGAGGGAGCGGCGAATTGCGTTGGACACACCAGTTCTCGTCAGATCACTGAAGTTAAACAACGCAAACCCAGCTAGTACTGACATGGGTGGTCGCTCGGGAAAACTGGGTACTGCTAATACCCAATAATCGTCGCATTAGTGTAGTGTCTGTGCAGTATATGCATTAGAACTATACAGTGGACGGGTCTCTAATGACCTTGTAGTTGACGGGACCTTAAACTCCAGCAAACAAACAAACAATTAGAACTATGCAGTGGACGGGTCTCTAATGACCTTGTTGTTGAAGGGCCCTAAAACACCAACAAACCAAAACAATCAACAAACAAACAAAGAGAAGAAAGGAGGAAGAGCTGTTTAGGTCCATCAGAGGGATGCAGACTATTGGAATCACCCGTGGCACAGGAAGATCTAAGCAGATGAGGGAACAGGTTGTACTAAAGGATATGACAGTGTGTGAGGTGGATGGGAACCTGGTGGGCGATAGATGGGAGTGGCATGGTATACACTCCACACGGGGAGCTATTGATTACGTTTCTGACCATTTATAAGCTAGATGGAGCAAATGAGTGACCAGGCGTTTCCAAAGGAGGGTTCTAACTGGACACTGGGGTGTTTTGGGGTGAGTGAATACAGTGATAGAGAGGAGTTGTCTGACCAAAAATGCCCTGAGGAAACCGCTGACTAGTAATGTTATTCCACTTTCCCCCTCGCCCCTGTGGGTCAGTTGCAACCCATAATTCTGTATCTATCACCCTATTTAGATTTCGATTCGATTAAAAATGACTACTTACTAATATATATTCGATTTGTTGAGGAGACGGACCTTCAAAGAGGCGGCGATGGGAAGGCGAAAGAAAAGAAGCAGTGTGTCCATTTACGCAACTCAAAAAGTGTCATTTGTATAAAAGGAAACAAGTTCTGATGAAAGGTAGTGGCGATCTTTAGATGTGTCAGGTGCGAGATTGACCACCGCACGAATTTCTCTTAGATTTTTTTTCTTCTTATTTTTCTTTCTGTTCGTATTGAATGCTAAATTGTTGCTTTCTGACACCGCGTGCGCATGCATTTCATATTCAGTAAATACGAAATCTTGACCATTATACAAGACGGAAGGAAGAGGAAAAAAAACGAGTTTTCTTTTGATGGTGAATTCAAAAAATAATATTCGACTTTGAATAGAGGTCCATTTGGTTGACTCCCAATTTCAGATTGAAAATAAAATAATGTAATCTAGTGGTTTCGGTTATGGAATGTGGTAACTGTAAGATATTCAATAGTCATTTTTGGTGACTATTTTTCTCGTGGTCACTACGGTGGTCAGAAAGAAAGAAAACCAGATGTCCAAGGTAGAAAAATAATTCAGAATCTAACAAAAATCCGTAGCAAAATGTTGAATTATGATGAAGGTGATTTGTGTGCTTCTTTTATACATTAGTAATATTTTTTTTTTGATTCAAAGAAGGAGGGTGGTAGTAGGCTGTAGTTGCCACAGGAGGAAGTTTGGTAGTGGACCGTGGAGTGACCACCGACCGTGACTGTTTTGAAACTCAGGGAGGTCCTGTGGTTGGTTTGTGCTACTTGTTCAACGAAAAAGTTGAATTTCTTGTTACTAAATATTGAAAACGAGCACACAAATACACAACACTCTTCTCGCAGTATGTGAAATAATGTTTTTCTAAGCGATTTCAAATCATACGCCTGGTGGAACACCTTCCCATCCAGATCCTTGGATGGTCACGGGAGAGACCACTAGTGCGGAACAGTCCGAAAGCATTTAAATCATTGTAAGAAGGATAACTTGACCACACTATTCACTTACGTCTTGAATGCCAGTATTTTTGTTTGATGATCAGACTAACATATGGTTAGCACGCTCGGCAACTGCGCCAGTAGTTCTAGGTTCGATACTGGACCGTGGTGGGTCGGTTTCTTTCGGGCGAGAGAAAAGCCGCGAGTGTGCCTTCTTTTGGATGAGAAGTAAAACCGAGGTGCCGTGTGGGTGTACGATGGCACTTGCACGTAAAAGAACCCTCTCTACTACGCAAAACGGGCAGATGAGGCAAAATTTCCAGGTGTAGGAGCTCGCCCCCCTGGCGACGGTACTCGGTAGCATTCCTCAACGAACACTAGACCGACGATAAGTAAGTGTAGGGGTGCAGCTTTGGCCGGCAACCGGCTGCAGAAAAAACTATGACCAATATATCACCCTGTGTCCATTCAGAGGGACAAATGGGTACCCGACCCTGCCATAGGCGGGAAAAGGGTTAGGAGTTGCTTTTGGTCAGACTCACACATCCAGTGGACAGTAGACCGACGATAAATTAGCATTGGTGTTGCAGCTTTGGTCGGTAGCCGGCTGCTGAAAAACACCGTAGAATATTATATTACCCTTGTGTCCATTCAGAGGGACATTGCCGACCTTGCCATAGGCGGGAAATGGGTTAGCTGTTGCTATGGTTAGAACTCGCACACATCATCCATATTCTTCGGCAGAACAGCTTTTAAAAATATTCTTTTTGCCAACAAGACAGTGATTCCATCATTACTTGAACCCAGCTCTAGAAATTTAATAGAAATACAGTAATTGTGGTCAGTTAACAGTAAATTGATTTGAGGATAAACGAAATCAAACTGTAGAACATCAAAATGGGGACGGCGACGTTGGATTTTGGACGAAATTCGAATTATGGCGCTCCGGGGTTCTTTGCTCGCTGCGATAGATGCCTTTTGCGTCACATATTGCATGACGTCATCAAGTGCATTCGTTCGCAGGAGTACTTCACGTGATACACAGCAAATTCTGAAATAGCGCGATCCACGTATTACGTACCATGAAACGTTTCTGTCGTGACGAGAGTTTTCTGGCTGCGGTTCGATCCGACGTACGCTACGTATTGCAGACGAATCGTGAACTTCGCAGACGCACGCTGTATCTGAGTTTGCGCAGTTGACATGCGCAGTTGATAGAACCGCAGCCAGAAAACTCTCTGATGACGAGAGCTAATATGAATATGAATATATAATCCTTTGTGACGGAAACCTTGCTAGGGAGATTTTTCATGCTAGACCAAATTGCCTAGATCTCCACCAGCACCCTAGCAACACCTTTGCCTTCCGCACCCATTCCAGCCGCTCCACCCCAGACCCCATCACCCCCAGAACCTCTTGGGAGCGGCGAGTTGTGTTGGACACACCAGTTCTCGTCTGATCACTGAAGTTAAGCAACGCAAGCCCAGTTAGTACTGACATGGGTGGTCGCTCGGGAAAGCTGGGTACTGCTAATACCCAATAATCGTCGCATTAGTGTAGTGTCTGTGCAGTATATGCATCAGAACTATACAGTGGACGGGTCTCTAATGACCTTGTAGTTGACGGGACCTTAAACTCCAACAAACAACAACAACAACCAACAAACAAACAAACAAACCCAGAACCTCTTCCAAGGTGGGGGTTCCCCAACTCCTCCTGCAGTGATCCAGCGCTGGACAAGCCAGTATCACATGCCTAACATCCTCCACTTCGTCCCCACATAATCCACAGCCTTCCTCTCCACCTGTGATCATTGCCATCCTCTGTTTCGTCTCCAGTGACCCAGCTGTTGCCCGAAACAGAAGTGAGCTCTCCCACGTATTGTCATAAATTACCTCCCTCTCTATGTTAAGCTTGTTCCCATACACCCTCAACGATTTCTTTGCCGTCCTTCCCTCCATCCCCTGTCGCCACTGCCCTAACCCCCACTCCTTAACTTTGTCCTGCACAAGTCTTTGCAGTTGTTAGCATTCTCATATTTGCTGCCCCATTTATGTATTTTCACTGCAACACTCTTAGATGCATCACAGTGAAGTTGTCATGGAAACAGAGTGGAGCACTGGAAAAAAAAAATGGAATACACTCCAAACCATTTTTGAATTCCAAACACTTTGCTACACAATGTTAGCTAATATGCGAATTGATCCGTAGATAAATTCATCATGGACCAATTTCCTCTTCCTCATACGCTTATCCCGCATGTGGCACGGACGGGTCTGTGATTTCTGGCTCTCCATTCTTGCCTGTCTCCCATCAGGTTCCCATTCACCTCTACACACCATCATTAAAATATTTACTAATTTCCATGTTTTTTCCTGTAATGGTCCCCAGATTCCTGAGATGCGTTGGACACACCAGTTCTTGTCAGATCACTGAAGTTAAGCAACGCAACCCAAGTTAGTACGGACATGGGTGGTTGGTTGGGATCATTGGATGTTGCTAATTTCCGCTCTCCTACATTGCCCACTCCTACCTCTCTCACCCGCGAGCAGCCTCCACAAAGTTCAGCCCGTTATGGCTGCTCGACCGATTCCCCAACCCGTTGGCGTAACATACTTCTGGACTGTTTACTATTCCTAATCTGAGATTAGCCCCCTCTCCATTGGTGAGACAGCTGTGATTGAGGGCACCGTATTTAGGCTTCTGGAACCCGCATGGATATGCAACGGTTCATGATGCGCTGCACTGTAAGTTTTAATTTTTGCTATGTCATTTTTGGGTTCTTAATCGGGGTACCCGCCCCTAGTATTTCGTCCGCGGGAGCTATTTCGCTCCTCCCCTCCACCCATGAGCGGACTGGCTACTTATGCAGCCAACTCCTCCGTGTGTAGTGAGGATTCCCCTATCCACCACCTGGGACGTGCCACGTTGAAATTGACTCTGCCCGTGGTCATCGTTGACCAATTCCTTTAAAATAAAATTGAACACTGCAAGTTGTCATTTGTTGATCGGTTTGTTACCTCCATAAGCAACCCCAGTAGTAGCTTGAAAGAAAACCGGAAGCTCTTACCCAAGAGTTGAACCTACATCCTTGAGCTACCCCTCATCATCTCATTGTGACCCTATGACCTTCCACCTAACGGGAAGATGTTATTTCCTTATTTTTTGTAGTGTGCATGAAATCGGTAGAGGATGAAAGGCCGTAGCCATTCATATCGTCATATAATAACCATTGGTCGAACGAAGGGAGAAAGTTCTTTTCGTGTTGACCGGTAAGAACAGGGTAGGGGGAGGGGCAAGAGTCGGCCTTATTGAAAATAAGAAATTGCTACTTGATGGGCAATGCCGAATAAAACATGTTAAAAAAGGCATTGAATGCTAGCCCAACTGCTTTCTTATTCATTAAGAGGACCTAGGAGAGTTAAGACGCCCTTTTCTTCCTGTATTTCAGGGCAAAGAAAGACCGAGTGGAGTATTGGATCCACGCTGAATGTTCGATCTCTTCCAGAATTTTATTCGTGATGAGGTTAAAGGTCTTGGGGATCAGTATGTGAGGGGTGAGGTGGATGGAAGAGAGAGAAAAACGGACCATTGGGCAGCGGCGGCCTTATGTTCGAAGAAGAGGTCCCAGAGAACCATTTCGTGGACAATAATAATACTTCGAGATCTGTAATGGGAGATGTAGCATTTCATAGGTGTCGCTTCAATCCGTCAAATACCTTTTGTCACATTTTTTATAACCAACCTCTTATTCTTATTTGGGACGTCCTTTTTCATGTATGGGATCCCCCTCCTCCCAAACATTTTCTTAGAGGAAAAAAAGAGAGAGACCATTGCTGAAAAAAAAAGAAGGGAAAGAATATTTTAAGGGACACCTGAAAAGTACTTTGGCTGCATGAAATTCAACACACACACGCCTCAAACGGTGCATGTCTCTTGTTCTGAACTGACCTCTTGTGATCTTGAAGCATGCAGCTTCCAAAATGACCATTGAATTGACCCCCAACATTTCTCTCTACCCGTGCTAAACTCCTCCCCTCGTCCACGCCACTACTACCACTAAGGATACAAAACGCAATTGTATCCCCACAAATATTTACTTCCACTTCACTATTTAAAAATTGGGTTTCCACCTGAAGAAACCTGTGAATACAGGTGCAAACACCTCAGCTACTTATTTAATGTAGTCCTTGTGAATATCATTGGACACGTTGACCATTTCTTAAGACTATTCCCTTCTAAATCGTTTAGTGATAAATTTTTTTCACACCACAGTCTTGCCATCGATGTCCTTTCCACTGCACCCCCTTACCCCTCTCAAGAAGGTCTTTGACCAGCTCATCATTATAATATTTTTACTAGTGGCGGTAGCCAACTCAAAACACCTCGGTGGGGCAGGCGGTGGCGTGCTCGATTACTGCGTTAGTGGTTACAGGTTCGATACAGTATCGACAAGGTTGGCTTTTTTCCAGGTGGAGGGCGCAACGAAAACGAGCCCTCTCCGCTATGCAACGGGTAGGAGCTTACCCCTTGGCGTCGCGTCAGTGGAGTGCCTCAACGAACAGGCGACACAGGGGTTGCAGTTTTGTTCGACAGCCGGCTGCGTAAAATATCTTTCAACAGATAGCCCATATGTCCATCCAGAGGGACAAAGATGGGTATTCGGCCCTGCCACCGGCGGTAAAAGGGTTAGGAGTTTCTTTAGTTAGTGGTCAACTCATTCTCAAGAGGCCATTGGATCGACTACAGAAACATTTCGCATCGTCCTTTCGCACCCCCTTTCTCCATGCATGACAGGTTCTGGTTTTGGTTTGGGCCCTTCAACTACAAGGTCATTAGAGCACCGTCCACTGCGTAGTTCTAACGCAGATACTGCAAAGACACCACACTAATGTGGTGATTTTTGGGTATTAGCGTTACCCAGTTTTCTCAAGCGGGCACCAATGTCAGTACTAGCTGCGGTTGCGTTGCTTAACTTCAGTGATCAGACGAGAACTGGTGTGTCCAACGCAATACGCCGCTCACATGTTCTGGTTTAGGGCAACATTTTATTTTTTTTTTCGCGTGATTCGCTGCCGACATGCCACAACACCATATTTGATGGCGGACTACCTTCTTTCTGTAGCAAAATTTCGGTTTTCCCGCCACCAAGGAAACAGAACTTGAACTATTGAGAATAGTGCCCCCACCCCCTCCACGGTCCGCATGTGTCGGTGCCGTTGATTCATTCGGGAGTCGAGGGTTGCAGATTCGATCCTGACCCAGGAGGAATTACCCCGTGAAATGCCGACCTGGGATTACACAAGAAGTTAAATAAGCAGGGGCCGTCCGTTTGTCTTAGTGAGTTACATAGGTGACTCGTTAATTCAAGGTTGCAAGTTCAAACCCGATCTGACTCGGATGGCTTATTTCGTATTGATTTTTTTGTTTCGTTGGTGTTTTAGGGACATCAACTACAAGGTCATTAGAGCCCCGTCCACTTTGTAGTTGTAATGCAGAGACTGCACAGGCACTACGCTAACGCAACGATTTTTTGGTAGTAGCAGTACCCAGTTTTCCCAAGCAGCCACCCATGTTAGTACTAGCTGGGGTTGCGTTACTTAACTTCAGTGATCAGACTAGAACTGGTGTGTCCAATGCCATACAGCCGCTCTCCTATTTCGTATTGAGATCCACCCAGAAATAAGTTAGACCGCCACGAAATAAGCAGGGGTTTATAGCCTTAGGTCGGTAGCCGGCTGCCTAAAAATGACCACCCAAAAAATTCTCCCTTGTGTCCCTGATTCCAATGGAACAGATCAATAGCAGATCCTAACATAGGCGGGGAAAAGAGTGAAGAATAATGATTATGAATGGATGTTCACCCAGTACCTTAGGCATCCATTCCTCACCTGTGAGTACTTTTCTCCACTATGCTACCTGAGGTCATCATCATCCCGCCTGTGGCAGAGGGTTGGTTTCGCGTGTTCCGGCCGTCCAGGTATAAGATATCTGGTACCGGGATATTTTTCTTACAATCTGCTCCCTTTCGTTCCCCCTCTCTCTGATTTCTAATTCTAACTGAATACATTGCAAGCAGCCCTGATGAGCCATTTTTTTCGTTTGTTTGTTGGTGTTTTAGGGCCCTTCAACTACAAAGGTCATTAGAGCCCCGTCCACAGCATAGTTCTTATGCAGAAACTGTACAGACACTACACTAATGCGACGATTTTTGGGTATTAACAGTACCCAGTTTTCCAAGCGGCCGCCCATGTCAGTACTAGGTGGAGTTGCGCTGCTTAACTTCAGTGATCAGACGTGAACTGGGGTGTCCAACCCAATTCGTCGCTCCCCTGATAGGCCAAATTGGCAGTGGAGAGAATAACACTCACTCCTACTTTCCAACTCATTGAAAACCCCAAGGAACCTGAAGCATAGCATCTCTTCTGCCATGCATTCCCTACCTGCTATAATGGCACCTTCTTTCAGAAAGTTCCTCACATTATCCTCGCCGAGAGCATTCCATTGCTGAATGATCCTTGGGGATCCTTGATATGAGTCTGCCCGTGCCCTGATCTCCTTCAATTTAAATGGATGGTCATTTCTCCCCCTATAGTCTGCCAGGGATAAGGGGGCTACCAACTGGAGGACCCTCATACCCTATTTTCACTAGTCTGTTAAAATGACTAATTCTGTGAGATACCCGCCTCTGACTTAGCGAGTCTACCCTAATTCTCAGATCATGTCTGACACACTCAGTCTACGAGTGAAGCGATGTAGCATCTCCTTTGGTGTACCTCCTTCTCCTGCCCTCCTTTGGTGTACCCCCTCCTCCTGCCCTCCTTTGGATCATTTCAATTCCCAAGATAAGTCCTGCCTTAAGGGAACCCAAATGGTGTCATCACATTTCGAGCCTGGAATCACTGAGGCAGTAATGCCCCTTTGTTTTTGTTGTTTGTTAGTGTTTTAGGGCCCTTCAACTACAAAGGGCATTAGATCCCTGTTCACAGCATATTTCTTATGCAGAGACTGCACAGACACTAAAGAGACGATTTTTGGTTATTAGCAGTACCCAGTTTTCCCAAGCGGCCACCCATGTCAGTACTAGCTGGGGTTGCGCTGCTTAACTTCAGTGATCGGACGAGAACTGGTGTGTCCAACGCAATTCGCCGCTCCCCAGTAATGCCCCACCGATGTGGGCTTTATAGTAAGGACATCATCATACCCTTATCGCACCTGTGGAAGGTTGAGTCTGCAGGCTCTAGCCCTCCACTTTCGCCTATCTTCCACCAGGCCCCATCCATCCCCACATACTAGCATGTCTCTTCGTACAACCTGCTCCCTCGCCTGCTTAGGTGTTCCCCTGCCTCAAAGTGCTTTCAATAACCTCTATCCCTGTGATGGACCTAACCAGCTCCCCCTTCTCATCACATGCCCATACCACCTCCACAATCCAACCCGAGGTGAGCGTTGTCAAATTTTCAGAAGGCTGTGTAGGATACATGTTACCATTATTTCATTGACTTGAAAACTCCAAGATTGATTTCTTTCTTTAAGACGATGAGCGTGTGTGTGTTGTGATGCGTCCTGGAGAACGGTACAAAGAAGGAGAACAAGCTATAATGTAGAAAGACAGACCAGGCCGATCAGGTGTGTTGTTGCAAGAGTATAGAGGCACTCCTGAGGGAAAGGAGGGGGTTGCAGGTGAAGTGGAAGAGTGAGGGTGAGACGGTGGAAGTGGTAATGGGGGAGTGCGAATCGATACGTACCATTTTTCTAAAAAAGAAAAAGACAATCACATTGTCCTGTATATATATTCTTTCATGGGACACTTGAAAATTCGTCCATTAGATTTTCTTCCATCCTTAACTGCCTTCCTTTTTGCCTGCCTGTGCCTGTAAAGAAATATCCAGAGTCTAGAATTTTGGACCTTTTCGAGAAATGTTTTATTTGTTAAGAAAGCGACCCTACCTCACTTCGAGCCAACATCGTCCATCTTCTTTGCAACGTATAAATAAAAATAATAATAATAATGGGCCCCGTGGTCAGTCGAGTGCAGAGAACTGGAACGGCGACCAACGATATCCAACGGTTCTCTTCACCAAGCAGAAAATTTTATTTCAATTGGCCTTCTTGGGGGCTGACAAGAGACATGTAAGAACAGAAATCTATTTCCAAAAGGTCCCATAAGAAGAAGAGACAATTGTTTCTTAGGTACTAGGAGTAATAGTAGTGGTGATGGTGACAGAGGTGTCCTGTGTGAAGGAGGGGGTGGGGGAGGTACGGTGCGAGAGGAACAGCACAGAAAGAGAAGGAGTAGGAAGGAAGAGGTTAGGACAAGAAAGGGTCCCGTCTGAGAATTTTGACTTCAGTGAAAAAATGAAAGTCAGTGGTTTGTGGAGGGAGGGAAAACGATGCTTTGCACACTGCTGTGTCTCACTGCTAATATCCATTCATTCGGGCCTCTCTTAACACCCCTTAATGCTTTTAAATCGAAATGGGTTCCCACTCCTCTCCTCTCTTTTCTTAAAAATCTCTCCCCTCCTCCTCTTCCTCTTAGCAGCCTCTTAAAGACTGTTAATTCTTAAGATTGAAAACAATACCCGTCACGATCCACTGATGCTCTTAAGATGATCTCGCTTTCTCCTTTTGCTTTTCTTTTCACTTGTTGACCCATTCTTAAAAGCGAACAACCATTTTATAATGTTTATAGCACCCCATACCTCAATTTAGGCAGCCGTCCAATACTCCCCTCTTACCCCTACTCTAGCATCTATCAACCGTCGATCACTCACCAATTGTCAAAACCATTACCCCGTTCCGACCTCTTAGCCTGTTCATCACCTGCTTCTTAATGGGAGACTCATAGAGGATACAACCCTAAACTAGTGAAATAGAAGAGGAAAGGGGGTAGGTAAGGGCTGCATTTAACCGAAGGGGGAGGGGTTAAAGGGTAAAAGGCAAAAAAAAAGTGGTAAAGGTGGGGAGGGGGGAAATTTATTTTTCTTATCTCCACTCCTTCACAACTTATTAGTTATTAAATGTACCCCTTATTCAAACAGTTATTTTGATGAGGGGTTCCTGAGAAAAGAATATTAACCTTTATGAGATATTTGGGTGTTCAAGTGGGTCAGAAAAGTACAGAGGGAAGGGTCAAGAAGGGGGAGGAAGAGGGATAGTAAAGCATAGTCAGTATTTTTTTTTATTAACCTCTTCTTTTCCAGTGAACTTAAATGATTTAATTCAAGCGTGTGGAAAATTTGTTAAAAATCATCCACCCTTTAAATGGTCCCCTGAGCATTTTCATGGTCCATTTCTCAAAAACGTCTACCCCCAAAATACCTACAAATGTGGGACGTTTTATATACATTTGTATTTACAGTACACCATGAAACTGTTACTTAAATTGCAACTGTTTTCTTTAGTATGAGAGTTAAAAAAAGAAAGTGCTGTATACTTAGGATAAATGTCATTTGATATGCATCTCCAAACGGGACGGTTGAGTGAAAATGTGCAACAGGTGGGCTACTTCGCAACACCCTTACATTAATTTTTTTAAATAATATAGTTTTGTTTGCATCATAAGTTCTCACGTCAAAATGACGATTAGACACCCGTCTGATTTTTTTTTAAATTATTTTTTTAGAGGTAATAATAATAATAACAGCACAAAGAATGTTTTGCAGTTGTTGGTATGTGTGTGAGACATTTTTTTCTAGAAAAAAAATTGGGAAGGGGAGGGGGCCAGCACGCTATTGAGACGGAAGCAGACATGTTTCAGGGTCTGTTGCCTTTAACAACAAAAAATAAATAATAACAAATTGGTAGTGATAAAAAAAATCTTGCCCTGCATATACTGAATTTAAAATCCTCTTTTATTCCCAGCTGGGATTTTTGGATTTGGGACATTGGTGACCCAGGCTCTCTCCTAACACTGCGGAAGAGAAGGGGGGGGTGTTTATGGCCGTTCTCTCACCTTTAATCGGGAGCGGCGAATTGCGTTGGACACATCAGTTCTCGTCTGATCACTGAAGTTAAGCAGCGCAACCCCAGCTAGTACTGACATGAGTGTCCGCTTGAGAAAACTGGGTACTGCTAATTCCCAAAAATCGTCACATTAGTGTACTGTCTGTGCAGTCTCTGCATAAGAACTATACTGTGGACGGGGCTCTAATGACCTTGTAGTTGAAGGGCCCTAAAACACCAACAAACAACTACAGCAACACCTTTAATCGACACCAGGGTAGAGGGAGAGGATGCACTCTTACACACTGGGAATTTTACAAATCTGCACCTTTCTTCCGTGCAGTGAGGGTCCCTTACCCTGCATTCACGAAATCGTGAACACCATACAGGTAGGAAAGTCTCTCCTTGACTCCCAGCCGGAATGAAAACTGCCCTGGATATGTCCCCCCTTTTTTTTACTCCTAAAAAGAGCCAATAGCTTTAACGAGGATCGAACCTGCTTTCCAAACATTGCACTATCATTGTTGAGTAGGGAAGAGGGCGACCACGTCCCGCTCACCTGCCTCACTGGCTCAGTGATAACGTGCTTGATTCGTGAGTCCGTGGTTACACGTTCGATCCAGGCTCAGGTGGGTGGCTTCTTCCGCATGAGAGACAAGGTCAAGAAATGCACATGCCGTCGGATGGGAAGTTAGTTCCCTAATGTATGAGGACTGTGTGGTGTCATTTGCATATAAAATAACCCCGTTCTACAAAGCAAAAGCAGCTATTTACCTTTTCCTGCCTTTGGCAGGGTCGGGTACCCATCTTTGTCCATCTCAATGGGCACAAGGGTGACCTGGTGCTATTGGACGATATTTTTACATGGCCGACAGCTTTGCAACCTTTATGCTTATTTATTGTCTGTCTGCGGTTCGTTGGAGCACTCCGCCGACGCCAGGGGGTGAGCTCCTACACCTCGGAATTTTCCGTCATTCACCTGTTACATAGTAGAGAGGGTTCTTTTACGTGCAAATGACATCGTACACCACACGTGGCCACGGTTTTATTCGGGACCTCTCGCATGAAAGAAGACAACCCACTCCGATTGTTTGTTGGTGTTTTAGGGCCCTTCAACTACAAGGTCATTAGAGCCCCTTCGACAGCATAGTTCTCATGCAGAGACTGCACAGACACTACACTAATGCGACGATTTTTGGATATTAGCAGTACCCAGTTTTCCCAGCGACCACCCATGTCAGTACTAACTGGGGTTGCGTTGCTTAACTTCAGTTATCAGACGGGAACTGGTGTGTCCAACGCAATTCGCCGCTCCCCGACCCACTCCGATCCAGTATCGAACATGAAACCGCCGACGCAGTAATCGAGCATGCGCATTACCTCCCGCATCACCGAGGCGAGGAAAAATAGCCCCTTTCTACGCGGAACAAAATATATGTGGCGTGCCAGGGAAATTCTCAGGGGTCAGAACTCGTCCCCTGTCGTCGGTTAATTACTTTCAGTAGTAGAGAGGTCGAATTTAGATAACCAGGTATATCAAACGTCCTACTTTAAGCTATGAAGGCTACCTAATGACACCAGCGATGAAGACCAATTGTGCTTCATGCTGCATGCCATTCGGCAAGGCGCAAAATGAGACGCATGGTGACGCAGGGTGTAGCAGCCCTGCGAAATTCTGCTAGCAGGCAATCACCGCACATTGAATTGCAGTTTTTCACCAAACTTGCATCAAATAACAAGGGAACTTCTCTGCTTCGCACCGCTTTTTTGTCACGCCAACTTCACGCAGGAAACTGCGGCATTGGCACTGCGCTTCGCAGGGTCACGTGGCGCAGGCACTGAGTCACGTCACCCTGTGATTTACCATGCGCAATTACATACTGTCATGTGAGCCGCAGAAATTTATAGTGAGTCACCCTGCGTCACCAGCGGACATTCCTGTTCATTTCTTTTCCGGATGATCGACTTGGACATGTCCTTAACTTCATGACCAGACGGCCTTCTTGAACTACTTCAGTAAACGAACCTAAATAGATGAAAGAACGACTTTAATGCCCGCTAGAGGGCATTGGTGTTTAGGGGACACCCCCTGAACAGCAAGGGGAAGTGGAAAGGGAAGGAAGAGGAGACTAGAATTATATTAATCAAGAGTGACAAGAGCAGGAAAAATAACCTAGTTATTCACCTCATCTCAAAACTGCTCTTATCAAAGTATGAAACATATTGTTATCAAGGGTGGTGACCAGGGCCATGATGGTGATAATACAATAAACGATCAGCGGAAACGGCCCAACAGAGGGTGCTTCCGGTTTTTGTGTACCAGTCGTGTGGGCCACAAATTAGTCCGACTAATTTCTCATATTTCTTTGTAATGATTTGTCATAATAATTTTAGTCGATAGAGACGAGGACGACGTCGACCGTTTTTAAACAGTGGGTAGTGAGGGTCGTTCTTCTCCCTCTCCACAATGGATCGTCCCGGAATGGAATTTGAAAAGCAAATGAGCGATGAAAAAAACAGCCAAGGTGTTGGACGGGATGTTGATGATGATGTGTCGAGCACTCCCTATATCATCACATCCTCTTCAGTATGACGCTTTAATT
>JAAFCE010001036.1:47922436-47939026 GCA_013389805.1 Trigoniulus corallinus | reverse complement strand
GTCCTATAGTAAACAGACACTCAGGGTGGCGAATTATCTAAGCAATTGAAGACTTTTGCTTTCATTTTTAATTCAGTTTAGCAGAAATCATTGGATTTTCTTTTGGTAAAATGTTTTTTTTCCTCCTTTGCCTGTTGTCGCGTCTTCAATCAATGGTCTCTTCTCTAACCTTTGCTGTTGTTGTCGTTTTGCTTCTTCCCTTTTTTTTTCTTCTTCTGCCGTCAGATTTAAGCTTTTTTGCTTCTTCAAAATTTGAGATGTACCTGTGTTTGTGTCGCTTTCCCCTTCACGTTTTCACCTTTTTGCTTTTCTAATTCTTTAACGTTGACGACTGTCGTCCGTCATTCTTATCTTTCACATACTGTGTCGTATATTTTAATGGTAAAATGGTTTTTAAGGAAATAATGTTGTTAAAATTTTAGACATCACACAGAGCGAGAAGGCCAGAGAGAGAGTGGCTAATTTAATTCGTGTCAATCTTAGATATAGAGAGAGAAAGTTGACCCTTGAAAAATTTTAGTCACTTTTTTGTTAGTAAGGAGAGAGAGAGAGAAAAAAATCCACTCATTGTCCACTTTCACTGACCGTCGTCGTCGTCGTCGCCGCTATTTAGTCGTCTATTGTAACAATGTTTTTAAAAAAACAGTCGGTGGCTGCTTGGATCATATGTGGTCATTGTTCTTTGACTGTGATTTTCTTGGCAGTTTATTTCAATAAATATATACATGTAAGAAAAGTTGAAAGGAAGAAAAAGAAGAAGACGTAGGGGAGGTCTCTTAGAAATATGTAAACAAACCTACAAATAGGTTTTTCCTACGAAAATAAAACGTAAAAGGAGACAGGAGAAGGGAGGTCCAGTAACACTTTACATCAGACCCCACAAGAAGGGTAGTTTTTATATTTACTAAAGGAAAAAATATCTATTCTATATCTGAAACTGACCTGTGGTAAACCAGACGTTTTGTCCACCTTCTTTCTTACCCTTTCAAGTCCCCCTCCCTGTCAGGGAACACAAACTCACTCGGTGGCCGGCTACTATGTGAGATATATCATAGAGTCACTCCTAATTTCAATCAGTTAATTCATTGTTGGGAAACTGTGATTGACACCTTGCAATATGGATGTGGTCACGTTGAAGGAGGAGTTTAAAATATTGTTTTTAACGTAAAAAGAAAAAGAAAGCAAGTTTTGACACCTGAAAGCGAAGGACACACCAGTTGCGTTGGACACACCAGTTCTCGTCTGATCACTGAAGTTAAGCAGCGGAACCCCAGCTAGTACTGGCATGGGTGGCCGGTTGGGAAAACTGGGTACTGCTAATACCCAAAAATCGTCGCATTAGTGTAGTGTTTGTGCAGTCTCTGCATAAGAATTATGCTGTGGACGGGGCTCTAATGACCTTGTAGTTGAAGGGCCCTAAAACACCAACAACATCCACACACTGGATATTATATATTCAAATTCAGCGGATGGAATGGATATCAGAATTTCTGCGGTTTTATATTATCGACGGAAATTGTTTAAATACAGTGAATGTTGTTTTGTTTCGTTGGTGTTTTAGAGCCCGTTACCTACAAGGTCAGTAGAGCCCCGTCCACTGCATAGTTCTAGTGCAGAGACTGCACAGAGGTTGCTCATTTCTGCCTAGTATCGTTCGTATCGTCATCGTCGACGTTCACCACTAATTCTTTAGTAACAGGTCCGCTTGCGAATGAAATTTAGCGGCGTCCACTGATCAAGAACTCAACCTTTTGCTCACCTTACAGCCACCCTTACTGGGAATTGAACTCTGTCGGCCAAAATATTTTTGTGAACTGGAAATAATCGAAAATGCAATAATAATAAAATAGTTTACTAGAGTTCAACTCCAGGAAGAATGAAGTGTTCATTTGTTGTAATCGATTACATTTATTATCGATAAGACGGTTATCGATTCCAACGACGTAGTAGATAAGGGCCTAAATTATATTCGACCAGCGAGAGAAAAGGAGACCTGAAGATGAATATGAAGAAGATGGCCAACGTAGCTTTCAATGGAGAACAGGCGACCAGTGGCGTAACTTGTAGGGGCAATGGGGTCAAATTGCCTCGGGCGCCTGACAAAGCGCCATCATGGGGGCCTAGTCCGCGTTGCTGGAAATCAGCCGCCGCGATACAATGCCTGTGCGACGACTTTATGGCAAATAAAAAGTGCCTACATACGTGTACCATGTCTGTTCAGGACAAGCAACAGTCGATAGGGGGGGGGGGGTGCTTCGAATGCGTCTTGCCCCGGGTGCCACTGGTGGTGACAAAGGTTTAGGAGTTTGGATTTTTTTTGTTGGTGTTTTAGGGCCCTTCAACTTCAAGGTCATTAGAGCCCCGTCCACAGCATAGTTCTTATGCAGAGACTGCACAGACACTACACTAATGCGATGATTTTTGGGTATTAGCAGTACCCAGTTTTCCCAAGCGACCATCCATGTGAGTACTAGCTAGCGTTTCGCTGCTTAACTTCAGTGATCATACGAGAACTGGTGTGTCCAACGCAATTCGCCGCTCCCATGAGAAATGGGAGTCCTTAACAAGGAAGCACCCGGGGTAGGGAAAGACCTTTGTTACTGTGCGGTGGATGGGAATCAGGTGGGTGAAAGACAACGAGTGGACGGCCAAACCCCGCAGACCCGTCCCTGCCACAGGTGGGATAAGGGAATGATGGTGAAGACGATTATCGATTCGCGTCCGGGGGTAGGGAGAGCGGCAAATTGCGTTGGACACACCAGTTCTCGTCTGATCACTGAAGTTAAGCAGTGCAAACCCAGTTAGTACTGATATGGGTGGCCGCTTGGGAAAATTGGGTACCGCTGATAGCCAAAAGACCTCGCATTAGTGTAGTGTCATTAGAACTATGCAGTGGACGGGGCTCTAATGGCCTTGTAGTTGCGCATGCGCTAAATTTTCGTGGCGCCACAACTTCTGACACTTTGGTATTAAATTTTTAATGTTTAATTATTTAAAAAAAAAAAACAAGAAATAAAAGTGAAGTATTTATTCAAAAATGTTTATTTCAATTTACAAACAGTGAAAGACAAAACAAAGTCCCATACAGAAGTGTAGTTTAAAAATTGTCCTATCAGAAGTATTATTTTAAATATTATGAAAAATATGCAAATGATAATTAGTGATTTGTTGTACACTGCAATAAAGTCAACGTTTTCATTTTTGGAAAGGGTGAAAGGTTAAATATATGTTTCTTACAAAGACTAGGACTTTTAATACTCAAAAGCGATATTCACAAAGTTTGTACCGTTACAGTAGTCGTAACCGAAGCGACCCCAGTGAGCAATCGTAAAACTACTAAAGAGGACAAGAAAGATTTGGTTGCAGTGGTCAAGAAAAGGTAACAATAATGGACTTGACAATGAAGACGATGATTATTTAAAGATCACCAGGGTCTCCACACAGCTTCTTCTTTAATCATAAGACAATTTAAATCGATAGATTTAGAAGGAGAGCCTACAGCAGGCTGTTGAGTGACCAAGGCAGCCTGACCAACAATAGCCTTGCAGTTGTCACTCTCTGAAAACTGATGTCCAACAACGTCTGAGCTTGATGACGATGTGGACGCATCATTTGATAGCATCAAGTCCGTGGAAGACGTTGGTAAGACACAGTCTTCAAAACTTCGACCAGAGCCCGGTGACACCGGCCTCAAGAGATCCGCTTTGGACACCGGCTCACAAGAAGTAGCCGCCACATCGCTGTCGTCCGAAACAGCAGCTGAATTGGTGGTGGTAGTGGCTACTATGGCAAACGATGGACTGGTGGACAGTCGCTGCTGTTGAATGAGAGGATACTGATGAGGACGATTAACAACTCGACGATGGTCAGCACTGTCCATAGACTGATGGGTTTGAGGAGGTAACACGAAAGCTATTTCTCCACTGGAAAGTTGAGTAGGAATTAAGTGCAACCCGTGGACGATGGTCGTAGTCGTTGTCGACGAAGTCGTGGTCGTGTCGTCGGATGACGACGTATCGGACGAAATTGAATAGCCCAAAACTGGGCCTCCTCCACTTCCTCCTCCTCCGCCTCCTCCACTTCGAGAAATTAAATTAATTGGAATGGACGTTGTTGGAATGTGTACTTGAATGGGCTGTAAAGTGGTCGTCGGGGGTGGGTGAGTCATGGACGTCACGCATCGCGTAGGACAATCCGACGATGTCAATAGGTTAGTTGCAGCACCGTCACAACCGTTGGCCACTACTTTTGTCCAGTTTCTCGTATCACCAGCGACCAATTTGGGCGGTTGATGATGATGATGACCACTGACGTTGTTATGATTGTTACTACTCACAGATGTCGTCGTCGTCGACACGTGGTCAGGCACTGAATCGAAATGTGTCGAATCACAGTGCAATTCGTTCAAGCAATTCACCAAATGAGTCGATAATCGAGCCCGAATCGATGTATCGATACAATCGAGAGTATCCAGATATCGAGTCACTTCGTGAACACATTCACTAAATCCAGCTTTGTATTTACTTCTTTGATTGGATTCCACCGATGTCGACAATACATCTGTGAGACGAATTATCAATTTATATCAATATAATAATTAGTATTAAAATTAATTTCATAATGGTCACCTATTGGTGGACATACCTACGAGTGGTGACTGTTGTTGTTGTTTCTGAAGATGTTGCATATGTTTAACTGCCATCTCTAAAATATCGGCCTTTTCTAATTTTGAGCTACGTGACGACTATTTTTTTAGATATAAAAATATATTTTAATCATCTTTATATAACTATATTAATATTAAAATATAATTTACTTACATCTTTTTTAACTGCGTCCAAAATTAAGTTTTTTAATTCCGATAAGCTCTGATTAATCCGAGCACGACGGCGCTTTTCCATTAAAGGCTTGTTACTCTACAAGAAAATTGAATTGAAAATTTTAATGGCCGGACACTGTCGGATTTCCGTACGTAGGGATGAATTAGGTGACCTACGCCACCTAGCCTAGGGTCTCACAGGGGCCTGTTGTTCAGGTTGTGTTTTAAATTCTAATTTTTACAGCACCGGGGCAATGAAACCCTCACTGAAACTACAGTGAAACCTCCCTTAATGGACACCTCTCTATAGTGGTACATGACAACAGGGCCGGCCCTAGAGTTTGTGGGGCCCAAGGCAGCAGGCGATAGCGGGGCCCCAGTACCAAGGTTTTTTTAATTCACCAGCGCGGGGCCCAAGGCGGTCGCCTCGGTCGCCTAGCCCTAAGGCCGGCCCAGCATGACGGTTTGTCCCAAAATTCACTTCCAGCAGTAAATCATTAACGTACTTCTTTCCCCAATGGCGCACACCCCCTAATAGTGGTCAGATTTCAATTCCCTTGTGCAGCCAAGTTGCATTTGACACACCAGTTCCTGTGAGATCACTGAAGTCAAGCAGCGCAAGCCCACGTCTATACCAACATGGGTGATTGGTAAAGAACGTTGGGTGCTGTAAATTAACCCTCTCCTTCGTCCTTTCACCTACATCCTCATCTCCCGCGGGCAGCCTCCTAAGGGATAGTCCTGTTATGGCTGCATGGCTTACTCCCCAACCTACGAAACTAATCCAGTAATAATCCATGGCTGTCCACTAAAGAGAGGTTCCACTGTATATAGTTGGCTTATCGCATTGTAAGGACCTCCGCGATTTCGGCATTTGGAACTTTTAGAGGCCCATTCTATCCTTTGGGCTTAAGGCTTGTGTTGGTCGTGTTTCAGCGCGCTTCAACTACAGTGGTCGTTAGACCCCCGTCCACTGCGTAGTTCTAATGCAGAGTCGGCACAGACACTACGCTTTGGCTATTAGCAGTACTCAGTGTTCCCAGGCGCTCTCCCATGCTAGTTCTAGTAGGGGTTGCGTTGCTTCATTTCAGTTTGTTTCGTTTGTTGGTGTATTAGGGCTCGTCAACTGCAAAGTCATTAGAGCCCTGTCCACTGCGTAGTTCTAAAGCAGAGACTGCACAGACACTACATGAATGAGACGATGTTTTGGGTATTAGCGGTACCCAGTTTTCCCAAGCGGCCACCCATGCTAATACTAGTAGGGGCCGCGTTGCTTCACTTCAGTGATCAGGCGAGGACTGATGTGTCCAACGCAATTCAGCCGCTGGGTTTCGATAATGATCACAATCTGGCAAAAGGACAGGCCATCAAAAAAATATCTCTTCGGACACAGAATCTTGCTCTCATGCCTGGGACTATTATTGTACCTTTTCCATTACTTGAATGGCCCACGCTCATCTAGGATCCTCCCTAGTCCACCTTGCCCAAACCCAAAAACAAAATTATAATTACCCTTCGAGTTTCACTCTTGGACGACGTCGCCACTTTTTCAGCCGGCATTTTCTTCATTTATCACTATTAATCATCTATCTGACAACTTGACCAGATAAATAATTAAATGTCCGCACAATTTCACCAATGCACCCCACTGGACATGTAAAATTTTCCAAGCAACAAGAAAGGACCAGCCCACAAGCCACTCTTGATTAAAAGGTGTGTTCTTGTAGATAGCGATACAACGATTGTGCAGTGATGTAATCCTCTGGATCAAACGAGAATGACCCTCACCAAAAGGACACCAAGGCACGTGTGCACGCGCGAGCGTACGTCGACTAGGCGAGACCACGCTCCACTCCGTCTGTGAGAGGACGTCCCATGCGCGCATCTATACACGCGTCTGTTCCACCGCCTTCGTTTTTTTTTGACTCTGCACCGACCACACTTACTCTCATGCGCCACCAAGTGACCACTTCTCGCTGCCCGGCCGCTTCAATTGGATGGGGACCCAACAACAACACTCATGCGAAGAAACAATCCATCAATGGATGGCTAGGTATGCCTCTAGAGGTAGTCACCGGACGACACGAGAGCAAGACGAATACCAAAACGACGTCGGCTGGCAGCGGCACACCAAAATGCCTATAGCTTTTTCGCACTTCACATGACCACGCACGCTTTTTATCAAAACTGACCAATAGCAGCACCTGAAAAACAGTATTTTTTGCCTGATCTTACAATGGGAGGAGGCTGTACGAGACACACCAACGTAGGGACCGGATAGACGACCGATTAACAAAGAGAAGTAGGTGGTAGTGGGTAGGTGAAGCGGTAGAACCTGGAGAGGGGGACACCTAATGAGTGTACAACCAAACCGTACCTCAATCTACGCGTGGTACGAAAACAAAAATTCATGACTGACCAATGAAGTTTGGAGAGCACCACGTGTCCACATGAGTAGCCCAGAGACACACACACTGCCTGCCTTGGTGTAAGAACAGACAGCAAAACTTGGAGAAGAAAGAGAAGTGGTAGCGGTGGAGGGGAAAGAAAATGTTGTCCCCCCTTCTTCCTCCTCCATCCCTGAAAATAGGCCGAAAGTTCAGCTGAAGGCGATTAAACTGCTTTTTAGCTGCAGGAGTGCAAGAGGTATGCTGCCTACCTGTCGGCGGCACAAGGTGAAACGCGTTGCCGGCCGTCCGCCGTGACATGCCACCACGTGCCACAGCCTCTCTCTCTTTATTTCTCGTTGGCCATTCTCAGAGTGTGGGAAAACTCCACCTACTCGTCATGCTCAGTTGGTCATGGTCAGGATATACACCTACCTATCTCTACCTACCTGCCTACCCTGAGGAGGAATATATTTTTCTAATTTTTATACACCCCCCTCCTTACTTACTCACCGTTTCATTTTGGAGAAGTTTTTCCCTCGCTTAATCCTATCACGGTTCGCATTACAGGGCGCATTCCCCAACATGAAAGATATCAAATCTATCTCTGTTACTCCATTTTTTTTGCACTGCAAAGGTGAGACGAGGAAGGAGGGTGGGGGACGGTAAGAAAAAAGAGGAGTAGAGTATATTTAAGATGATGGTGCGAGGGTGAAAACTTAAATTTTAAATTCTGCACTTCATTCTTTCCTCCTCCGACATTTTGTTAGTCAAACCGGTTCAACCACATGTTTCATTCGCACTAACCAACCACATGAAATATGTAGCCAATTAATGGGCCCCGTTTTCTCACGGGCGATTAACGCTCATCTTAATTTATGTAAATTACTTAAAATGGACTTGTGGAGAGAGTGGAAGGGTGCGTAAGGTGGTAGCAGCAACAATCAATCTTCTGGTGTTGATTTCCTCTGCCCACGTCCTAATACAATTTAAAAGTCCGAACCTGTAATATGGAAACATATCAAACAACTCCTAACCTTGGTAGGATCGGGTACCCATCTTGCCTAGACCCGCCGCGGTGGCGTAGTGGTTAGCAAACTCGGGTCAGACTGGACCGAGGTGGGTCGGCTTCTTTCCGGCGAGAAAAAGGCCGTGAGTGTGCCTCCTTTCGGATGAGAGGTAAAACCGAGGTCCCGTGTGGGTGTACGATGGCACTTGCACGTAAAAGAACCCTCTCTACTACTCAACGGGTAGATGAGGCAAAATTTCCAGGTGTAGGAGCTCGCCCCCTGGCGTCGGTAGCATTCCCCAACGAACACTAGACCGACGATAAATAAGCGTAGGGGTGCAGCTTTGGCCGGCAACCGGCTGCGGAAAAACTATGACCAATTATCACCCTGTGTCCATTCAGAGGGACAAATGGGTACCCGACCCTGCCATAGGCGGGAAAAGGGTTAGGAGTTGCTTGGTCACAATAACACGAAAAAAAAACTGAAAGTCGTCCGCGGGTCAGGTGCTAGCACTATTTAATTTTATGAATAAAAAAAAAATATTATTAATAATGAATAAATTAGCTTATTAAAGTAGTAAATGGAGAACATCATCACAATACCCTTATCCCGTCTGTGGTAAGGTCGGGTCTGCGGGTTCTAGCCCACCAGGTTCCCGTCCACCCTACACACTATGAGACGATAAACTAGATATTATTCACGTTCGGGTCACTTAAAATTGCACGGTGGGTCACAGGTTCGCCACCACTGCACTAGCACGTAAAAGAACCCTCTTTACTATGCAACGGGTAGATGAGGTAACATTTCCAGGTGAAGGATCTCGCCCCCCCCCCCTGACGTCGGTAGCATTCCCTAACGAACACAAGACCGACGATAAATAAGCGTAGGGGTGCAGCTAGGGGCAACCGGCTGCTGAAAAACTATGACCAATATATCGCTTTTGAGTCCATTCAGAGGACAAGATGGGTACCCGACCCTGCCATAGGCGGGAAAAAGGTTAGGAGTTGTGTCGGGTACCCGTCTTGTCCCTCTGAATGGACGCATGGGCGATATATTGGACATTGTTTTTCCGCAGCCCGTTGCCGACCAAAGCTGTAACCCCTATGCTTATTTTACCGTCTCTATACTGTTCGTTTGGGGAATTCCAACGACGCCAGGGGCGAGCTTCTACGCCTGGAAATTTGGCCACTGTTGCATAGTAGAGAGGGTTCTTTGATGTGCAAATGACATCGTATACCACACGGGACCTCGGTTTGACTTCTCATCCGAAAAAAAGGCTCACTCAGGACCTCTCTCTTGCCCGAAAGAAGCCAACCCATCTCGGTACAGTATGGAACCTAGAACTACTGACGAAGTTACTGAGCGCGCTACCCACTACATCACCGCGCGTAGTGAACAACTTCAAGCTTTATTTATTGTCTTACCTGAAAGAAAAAAACCGGCTGATCACAAACTCGGACTCACACCCTAATCTATCGCCTTAACAGGTGTTAAGTACTCTGGATGGTGAACTTATGGTAGCTAGCCCCTTTGCAAAATAATTTCACAGGATGGCTGGACTGCCGTGTAGTTTCTGTGTGGAAAGTAACCATTTGTTTGGTTTTTTAACGTCGACCTCTGAAGGTAATTTACCAAGTTTCGGGCGGGGAGCGTGCCGTATTGTGTTGGACACACCAGTTTTCGTCTGATCACTAAAAGTAAGCTATACAACCCCAGCTAGTACTAGCATGACCCACGGCTTGGGAACACTGGGTAGTTAATATCCAAAAATCGTCACAACAGCGTAGTGTCTGTGCAGAGTCTGCATTAGAACTATGCAGTGGACGGGGCTGTAATGACCATTGTACGAGGGCTGTTTTTTTTTCAGGGTCCGTTCGGTTGCAAAATGGAAACCACACTGAAAATCCAAAGTGTTTTATTTGGAACATGTAGGTACACATTCCAGCTGTTTCTCTAGATAGTCACCTAGCCGACTGGGACATTTGTCCTAGCGTGGTAGCAACTTTCCTATACCCTCGTCATTGAAAGTAGCCGCCAGTCCTTTAAGCCAACTCTGTACATTGGTCTGCAGCTCGTGTGAGTCAAACTTCTGTCCTGCTTGCCAGTGTTTCAGCACCCACCATACAGCCTGGACTTTGCTCCCTCCGACTTCCATCTCTGTGCTAACATGAAACGCTGGCTAGGAGGACAGAAGTTGGATTCAAACGAGCTGCAGACCAGTGTACAGCAGTGGTTCTCAATCTTTTTGAAGTCGGGGAACACTAAACTGACATTTTACTAGCACGGAGCACTTACAATTCAACATAAACTTTAACGCAGGTTGTACTCGTTCTACACTTGGTATTTACTACATCATCATCATACCCTTATCCCGCCTGTGGCAGGGTCGGGTCTGCGGGTTCTAGCCCTCCACTCTCGTCTATCTCTCCCCCAGTTCCCCGTCCACCCCACAAACTCACATCTTTACGGACAACCTGTTCCCACATCTGCTTTGGTCTCCCCCTGCCCCTGGTGCTACCGACCACCTGCATTCCTGGAATTAACCTAACGAGCTCCTCTTCCCGTCTTCGCATGACGTGTCCTTACCACCTCAACCTATTCTCCGTCATTTTTTCGGCGATGTCCACCACCCCAGGTTACCTCTAATATGCTCATTCCTAATTCTGTCAGCTCTCGACACTCCACACATGTGCCACAGCATTCGCATCTCGGCTACTCGCATTCTAATTACGTAGCTCGTCCTCATTGCCCAGCACTCTGATCCATATAGCATAGCTGGTCTAACCACTGTCCTGTAGAACTTCCCTTTCAACTAGATTGGGATCCTCCTATCACGCAGGACTCCGCTTGCCTGTCTCCACTTCAGTGACCCCCCCTTCCCCATTGATTCTGCGGGTCGCATCAGAGTTTCTCTCCATTGCTTTATTTCTGCATTAATTTTTTTGTGGAACACTTGAAGTGGTTTCACGGAACACCAGTGTTCCGCGGAACCCGCTTTGAGAACCACTGGTGTACAGAGTTGGCTGAAAGGACTGGCGGCTACTTTCAATGACGAGGGTATAGGAAAGTTGCTACCACGCTAGGACAAATGTCTCAGTCGGAGAGGTGACTATCTAGAGAAACAGCTGGAATGTGTACCTACATGTTCCAAATAAAACACTTTGGATTTTCACTGGGGTTTTCATTTTGCCATCAATAGGACCTTGAAAAAAAATAGCCCTCGTAGTTCAAGAGTCCTAAAACACCAACGAAACAATCAAAATCAACGTCAGGAGACGAGCTTCTACATCTGGAAGTTTTACCATTCGCTGCAAGTGATATCATGCAAACCGCATGGGCTTTACTTTTCGTTTGATTACTTCCCAAAAGTTGCCACTCACCTCGACCAGGACTGGACTCTGGCGATTGAGGCGACGCCAAATTTACATGATAGCCACCTTGTACTTAACATTCAGTTTTCATGAACTACGGATTTCAGATTCTGTCACCCCTGTTGGGATTAATACTGTACTTATTTTTCAGCCTCTTTGATCGGACATTGAGTGACCAGGGGCACTGTTGGCTATCAAGACAAAGAGGCGGTGGGATGACACTGTGTGATCTGAAAAGGAGACGAGGACAATGCTTTTTCTCGGATTATATGCACAGTGGACATTCAGAGGACATCGACCTTTCTTTCAAGATGACCCTTTATCATAGTTTGGGCCATGACCTTACAAGGAAATGTCTAGATCTAATCGAATGACCCCACTCAAAGAGAGGTTATTTGATGGCGGTACTGATGGAATATAGTCTAGTGTCCCCTTACGAAATTCATTCTCGCTTCGTTGACCATCTCCCTTCTTCACTTATTTTCTCATCTAAAACTTCATTACCTGCCAACCAGCTCAGTCTGTCCCCCCCCTCCCCTTCAACACACTCATCTTTCTAGTGGTCAAAAGACGACGTAAACAATCTTTGAGACTTCATCCTGGTGCTCTTCCTTTGCACCGTGTTTGTTGGGCTATCTTTGGGTCTCATGTTACATTCCGTTAATTCCGTTAACCACACACTGTAATTGCATCCCTCGTAACTAGAATGGAGACAGCAACGATAACATTGAAAACAAGGAGCAAGAGAAGAGCGGATATTGATGGCATATACTGTGGATCTGGAATTCTACTTCCACCCGCCATAGGCACATCAAGTTGATTCAACTAACTTTAAAACCATATATTATCCTACATCACCCAGTCCTACCTCTCTCTCTCAACTGCCAGTAGCCTCGGAACGGCGTATTGCTTTGGACACACCAGTTCTCGTCTCATCACTGAAGTTAAGCAACGCAATCCCAGCTAGTACTAACGTGGGTGGCCGCTTGGGAAAACTGGACACCGCTAATACCCAACAAGCGTGGTGTCTATGCAGTCTCTGCATTAGAACTACGCAGTGGACGGGGCTCTAATGACCTTGTAGTTGAAGGGCCCTAAAACACCAACGAAACAAGTAAAAATCCATTGGTCATCAAGTGAATACTCTCCCCGACTCACGAAGGTAGTAGTCGAGCACGCTACCTCTGCCCCACCGACGGGGGCTTTATAGCAAAGACGTCATCATACCCTTATCTCATTTGTGGATGGTTGAGTCTGCGGGCTCTAGCCCTCCACTTTCGTCCATCTCCCACTAAGCCCCATTCACCCCCTCATACTAGCATATCTCTTCGTACAACCTGCTCTCTCATCTGCTTAAGGCCCAGCGCAAAATGAGACGCAGTCTCCGCAGGTGACGCGGGGTGACTCACTATAAATTTCTGCGGCTCACGTGATAGTATGTAGTTACGCATGTTAAGTCGCAGGGTGACGTGACTCAGTGCCTGCGCCACGTGACCTTGCGGAGCGCACTGCCAATGCCGCAGTTTCCTGCGTGAAGCTGGCGTGACAATAACAAAATGCGGTGCGAAGCAGAGAAGTTCTCTTGTTATTTGATGCAAGTATGGTGAGACTGCTATTCAATGTGCGGTAATTGTCTGCTAGCAGAATTTCACAGGGCTGCTACACCCTGCGTCACCATGCGTCTCATTTTGCGCCTTGCCTAACTCTTCCCCTGCTTGGAGTGCTTCCAATAACGTACATCCCTGTAATGAACCTAATCAGCTCCTTCTCTGATAGGCTTATTGTGTTGGGCACACCAGTTCTCGTCTGATCACTGCATTTAAGCAACGCAACCCCAGCTCGTACTAACGTGGGTGGCCGCTGGGAAACCTGGGTCCCGCTATAACCCAACAATCGTCGCATTAGTGTAGTATCGGTGCAGTCTCTGCATTAGAACTACGCAGAGGACGGGGCTGTAATGACCTTGTAGTTGAAGCGCCCTAAAACACCACCGAAACAAATACCGAGTCGTCTCCTCAAGGTTCGGCTCGTTATGACTGCTTGGCCCACTCCCCAACCCGTTGGTGTAACATATAACATACGTATATTACCTAAAATGACGGAGGTCTGTAGGGAATAATTTCACGTAGGCGGCATGTTGCTTGGACACAGATTTCAACTTCCAGCATCTTAAAAACATTTTATCAAATAATGTGAAAGAATATTCCTTAATATCACTTCAGATTTCATAGATAAGAGGTTATCAAATTTATTGTTTGTTTGTGTTCGTCTAAAAACCGTCGAGATTAGATAACTACGAAACGAAAGAGCAAAGACATGTAACTGATAATGGCGGATGACAGTGGTTGTAACTTTTTCTCGTTGAATTCACGTGCGCTAGAGAATCATCATCATCACCCTACGTTTACCCAGCCTGCGGCAGGGTCGGGTCTGCGGGTTCTACCCCTCCACTCCCCCTATCCCCCACCAGGTCCCCCGGGAGTGGTGAGTTGCGTTGGACACACCAGTTCTTGTCTGATCACTGAAGTTAAGCAACGCAAGCCCAGTTAGTACTGGCATGGGTGGTCGCTCTCAGGAAAGCTAGGTACTGCTAATACCCAATAATCGTCGCATTAGTGTAGTGTCTGTGCAGACTATGCACTAGAACTATGCAGTGGACGGGTCTCTAATGACCTTGTAGTTGACGGCACCTTAAACAATAACAAACCAACCAGGTCCCCGTCCACCTCTACCCTTACAAGCGCTGACTACATCCAGGACATACTAGATCGCATCCGTGTGTATTGCTCCACGACAAATGAATGGCCACTTTATCTATCACCGTCATTTTTGATTTGTTTTGTTGGTGTTTTAGGGCCCTTCAACTACAAGGTCATTAGAACCCCGTCTACCGTGTAGTTCTAATGCAGAGAAACTGCCCAAACAGCACACTAATGTGACGATTTTTGGGTACTAGCGATACCCGGCTTTCCCAAGCCACCACCCATGTCAGTACTAGCTGGGGTTGCATTGCTTAACTTCAGTGATCAAACGAGAACTGGTGTGTCCAAAGCAATAAGCCGCTCCCGCTATCACCCTCAAGGCTCTCTTTAGCTGGCTGGATATTTCTAACGAAATGTTAAGCCCCCTCCCCTTACACACATTCAGATGCCCCCGCGTGATTAAACAAGACAGTGCCATAGTAGTTGCTGTGTTTGTCACCCCCCCCTTCCCCAAGGCATCTCTATAAAGAGAGGGGAGGATAAGAAGACTGCTCTGTCCAGCCTCCATAAAGCCCGCTTCACAACAGCAACGGGAACGGCAACGGAAAACGTGTTTTGTGCAGAGGGGAGGGGCGACGGGTACGTCATGTGGTGGAGGTGCGCTCCTATTGGTCAAACGACTTACGTTTAACGGGAAAGATGAAATTTTTTCAACTTTCCTGTCCGTTGCCGTTCTCGTTCCCGATGTTATTGTGAAGCGGGCTTTAAGAGTTCATCTACGGACAAATGCAAGGAGGGCATTGAGGATGGCATCAATGGCGAATTACCAATTCAGTCACGAATTCCTTCTTACGAGTGTCGCGTCCAGCCTGTCGCACCAACCTCTTCAACTCTTCTCCCTTCACTGACCGTTTCTTCTCTGTCGTAAGACCCTCAGTGTGCGAACTAACACTGGGAGAGAAAGAAAAGTGACCTAACTGTGAATGTCAGTCTTTGACAGGACTCGACCCCTTGCTTACATTTACAGATGACTTACGCTAAAAAGAACGACAGTGCAGGTCTATTGGTGTTTTGGGGCCCTTTAACCACAAGGTCATTAGAGCCTCGTCCACAGTGTAGTTCTTATGCAGAGACTGCCCAGACACTAAACTAATGCCACGATTTTTGGGTATTAGCAGTACCCAGTTTTCCCAAGCGGCCACCCATGTCAGTTGTTGTTGGTTGGTGTTTTAGGGCCCTTCAACTACAAAGGTCATTAGAGCCCCGTCCACAGCATAGCTCTTATGCTGAGACTGCACAGACACTAAACTAATGCGACGATTTTCGGGCATTAGCAGTACCCAGTTTTCCCAGGCGGCCACCCATGTTAGTACTAGCTGGGGTTGTGTTGCTGAACTTCAGTGATCAGACGAGAACTGGTGTGTCCAACGCAATTTGCCGCTCCCAGTGCAGGTCAACAAAGTACCCCAGATTGACCACGAGTTTTTATACAATTTCGTATCACGACGGTGTTCACTTCGTGATTCTTCCATTTTCTAGTGTGTACGCTGTTTTCTTGCCATTCATCTCACCTTGAAAAATGACTAGGGCGACAAGGAAGGAGGTGCGGAGCGGGAGAGGGCTCAAAGAGAGACAAAGAGAATGAAAAGCAATTTGGTTCCTGATGAAAGGCCCATTTCATAAATATCTGTATCGGATCCACCACCTTTCAATCAGAGAGGGAGGCAAGTGGGAGAAGGGAGGGGAGGTGTAGGAGGAGCCATATTTTGACTGTATTCAACACATCCAGTCGCCCTCAGCCCACGGCTCTTTCACACTGCATCATTACCCTTTATTTTCAATGGGCACATTATTATACGTACTAGTAATGCTATGAAATGTCTAGTCATGGAAACGTGCTTTGTTGTCGCCGTTGATAGCTTGAAATTTCTCCGCTTTTAAGAGCTAAATAGTAATTCTGTACCAAGTACCGTCATCATGTTGCGATCGGCCCCCCAAGACAGTTTTGAGGGGAGCGGCGAGTTGCGTTGGACACACCAGTTCTCGTCTGATCACTGAAGTTAAGCAACGCAAGCCCAGTTAGTACTGACATGGGTGGTCGCTCGGGAAAGCTGAGTACTGCTAATACCCAATAATCGTCGCATTAGTGTAGTGTCTGTGCAGTATCTGCATTAGAACTATACAGTGGACGGGTCTCTAATGACCTTGTAGTTGACGGGACCTTAAACTCCAACAAACAAAACAGTTTTGCGAGCCCACAAATCTGTAGGAAACCAGTTAGAAATGCACTGACGCAGTGAG
>JAAFCE010001036.1:47870919-47911625 GCA_013389805.1 Trigoniulus corallinus | reverse complement strand
TGAAGGCGAATGCACCATGGGATAGGTCACCCACAACTTCCTATTCATTCCTTATCATCACCACCCTGTATATAGTAATAAAAACTTGACAAACTGACGAAGTGTAGCAAACAACTTACTCTGGCATATTTTCAGCTTAAATTTTATCAGCATTTATAGATAAAGTGTAATTTATTCGTTATGAAACATTTTGATAACATTTTATCGATTCCAATTTGCATTTATTTAAATGCAGTATTACAACTTCAACTACTGAATTAATGGCGACTTGCTGGACAGTCTTTAGATGGGTCCTAGATCTAAAATAAACACATTTCGGTGAGTTTCATTCAAGGTTAAGTCTTGAAATGAAGCATGTTTGGTTTTCTTGAAGCAAGATTAATAATTAATACATAATCCGGTGAATTTCTACTAGACAGGTGTCCAGTGCATATTTTGTGCAAAAATGTCAATTTTTTACATCTTTTTTTTTTCTCGTTTCCAAAATAAATGATTATGCTTTTAAATTTTTACAGTTGAAAATAAGAAAAATGAAGCTAATATATCATGGATAAAGTGACACACAATTCCAGTTGCCCTAAGTACCATCTCTTTCTTTGACTTTTTAAGAGAAATTTGATATTTGATTAACGACAAGGCTTAATTTGATTAATTTCATGAATTCATTTTGAAGGCACACACTCTGGTAAGCAATAATGCGGATTGACCATCAAATAGGAGGAGGAGAAGGGCGACTGGTCAGAAGGCGAATTAATCTTTGTTAAGAAGAAATAGGGGAAAAGAACAGTAGGCGATTGTTTCTTAGGAGTCAACGTTGAAGGAGGGAGGAGCAAAAGGTGAGGAGGTTGTTTTTGTGCCTAATATTTTATTAAGATCTGTGCTCCTACAATGTCTGTTTTTCTTTCTTCCCTCTCTGCACTCCTTAGTTTTTTACCTTCATTCTTGTCATCCACCCACAGAAGGTACACCTCGTCCCATATCAGGATTGATCATCTGAACACGACTTTTCGTGGTAATGCCATTTCCCACCATACCGATGTAACTCTGTCGTTGCTGGTGGTTTATATTTTTTTAACTTCATAATTTAATATGATTTACTACTGGTGGGTGAAACCTATTTACCTGTAAAAGAGACTCACTCAACAAATACACTGACTGACAAGAACAACCAGAAGTTGTCTGTTTCTCTACCTTGATACTCAGGTGAAAGACAGTACACTTAACCGAGTGGTTTGCTTCATGAAGCTCACATGTGTATGTGTCGCTTGTTTAACATGCAGTAAACAAATGAACTGCCACGGCACTCACCTACACCCTGCTTGGATATTTCAGGGGCTCCCACAACATTTATTTTCTTTACAGGAATCCCATCCAGTTCTCAACTTCTGAAAATTCAAATACATTTTAATGTTTAAATAATGAGTGTATTAATTCAATTTCCAGATGTTATCGTTTAGGTTATCTGCCGCCAAAGGACACGCTCCAACACCTGGTGATTTTCTTGATCAGCACATTTCTCGTCCTCCTGCAGGTGACAGGTGATATGCCACACACCATATAGCATTTCTCCAACACGAAAACAAACCTAAACCAAAACATTACATTCTGTTTCTGAAAGTGAGTCCATGATTATTTGTTCGATCCTAGGCGATTCAGATTGTTTCTTTGGGGCGAGAAATAAGCACCAAGTGCGATTTCTCCCAGATGGGAAGGGAGCGGCTTATTCCGTTGGACACACCAGTTCTTGTCTGATCACTGAAGTGAAGCAATGCAACTCCAGTTAGTACTGACATGGGTGGCCGCTTGGGAAAACTGGGTACTGCTACTAACCAAAAATCGTTTGCATTAGTGTAGTGTCTGTGCATTAGAACTACACATTGAATGGGTGCTCTAATGACCGTGTAGATGAAGGGCCCTAAAACACCAACAAACCAAACCAAAACCCAAATGGGAAGGAAAGCCGGGGTCCCCTGTGAGAGGTTTGTATGCCATCTGCACCTAACAAATTTTTTTTTTTACATGACGTAAAATACATGTTTTTTGGGGGCCCACGACTACATTGGTCATTAGGACCCAGAATGGAGTAGTACCTGTAGTTTGTTAGTTTGTTTGTTACGCCAACGGGTGGGGGAGTCGACCAAGCAGCCATAACGGAATCCTATATAGACCCCACACAGTTACGGAAATTGGGTATCAGCAGTACCCAGTATTTCTAAGCGGTCACCCATCCTGGTACTGCCTGGGCTTGCATTGCTTACCTTCAGGTAAAATACATGCGAAGGCCTGCACAAAAACTTGGTGTAGGAGCCTAGCTACGGTGAAAGAAATTGTTCCCAAAGAGAAGAGGGCCAGGCATAGGCAGCCAACGGTTCATGGCTGTGTTTCCGATTCCAATTACAGTACTGTACATTGCTGGGTATCCTATCCTGCCATAGGCGAAAATGGTAAGGAGTAATGATATGTCATTATTGATTTTACGGTGTTCATGTTACATGTTGGTCAAGGGGCGGTTTTTCTAAGCAGAAAGAAAAGGAAAGAAGGGAGGGAGCATTGCATGAAAAGTTGTAGCCCTACCGTGTAGTGCGCACCCTGCACTGAAACTGGCCCGTTTCCATTAAGAAAAGAAATGTATACATCGGTAAAACTCCAAGGTGTAGCTACGGCCCGATACTCTCCACGAAAATAAATCTATAGAGACATCAATCATCGTCATCATACCCTTATCCCGCCTGTGAAAGGTTCGGACCTGCGGCTTGATTGGTTGGTGCAAGCAGCAAGCAGCCTTATTTGGCCAATATGGCAGTGGAGAGACCAACTCTCATTCCTACATACATTACCACAAAGCTCCCAAAACCCTAGGCTAAAATTCTCGTGATCCCTCTGCAACACTAGTAACGGTGAGGTTTCTTTTTAGGAGGCCCACCACCTTATCCTCTCCAAGGCTATTCCATTGCCGAATGGTCCTTGGTAAGAAAGACCAGTAATATGGGTCTGTCTGTGCCCTAATCTCCTTTAATTTATACGAATGATCCTTTCTCCATTTTTACTTAGCGAGGGACACACATCCAGCCAACCCTTCAACTGCAAGGTCATTAGAACCTCGTCCACTGCATAGTTCTAATGCTGAGACCGCATAGACACTACACTAATGCGACAATATTTCAGTATTAGCGGTACCCAGTTTTCCCAAGCAGCCACCCATGTCAGTACTAGCTGGGGTTGCGCTGTTTAACTTCAGTGATCTGACAAGAACTGGTTTGTCCAATGCAATAAGCCGCTCTCTCGGGTCTGCGGGTTGTAACCCTCCACTCCCACCAATTTCACACTAGGTCCTCATCAACCCACACACTATTATATCCCGTCGTACTATAGCGACATCAATGAGCTATGCAATTCCGACGGAAGTAGAAATTATCTTATTATCTGTCTCATGTGTGGGTGAACTGAGTTCGATCCTTGGCCTTACAAATAATGGATATGGTGGTATTTCTATTCGTTGTCTTCTTCTTTGACACGTTGAAGGGCGTTAGGCTGTTGTACTTAATATAAAAATGAAAATAATAACAAATAAGACAAAATCAACCCAGCGCACCATGAGCTCAAGAGGCAAGTGCCCTATCACCTAACCTCCTGACCTATTGGAAAAGGTTTGCATTTACCAAAGCATTTTCAATAGCTCAGCGGTAGTCCCCGATAGATACAATCGACATGATGTTGTTTATGGTTGTCGCGGGTTTACAAGATAAAAATTAATGGTTTTTATCAAATACTAGAAGTACGTTTGAGAATATGAGGATTTTTAATACATGCTGAGGAATGAATAAGTAGTTGCTTTAGTCTGAGTTCATATTTGTTGTTTACCTCCTCTGTGGTACTTGGTAAGATTAAGGAGTCTGAAGAAGCTTTTTTGAGCGTTGACTGATTACAGTGATTTAAAGTTACTTTTTTATCTTATTTGAATAGTCGAAATGTGATGGTGGAGGTCATCGCTTGGAATTTTTCATCTTTGCTTTTTTTTATATTGATTATCTCTGATGCTGGAATCCGTATGATAATGATGGTAAAAATGAGAAAGAAAATGGGGTGCTCTTCTTTATAATTCGCTACAACATGCCTTTGTTTGTTTGTTGGTGTTTTAGGGCCCTTCACCTACGAGGTCGCGAGAGCCCCGTCCTCTGCGTTGTTCTAATGCAGAGACTGCACAGACACTACACTAATGGGACGATTTTTGGGTATTAGCAGTACCCAATTTTCCCAAGCGGCCACCCATGTCAGTATTAGCTGGGGTTGCACTGCTTAACTTCAGTGATCAGACGAGAACTGGTGTGTCCAACGCAATTCGTCGTTCTACAACATGCCACATTGCAACTTGCTTTTATCAAAGCTCTGGAAACTATTTTATGCATTGCTGTTTTCATCAAAAGAATGTTTGAGCGGTGATGATTCCTTGAAGACACCATCGAGGACATCGTCATCATCATGCCCATATGCCACGTATGGTGATGATCGGGTCTACGGGTTCGGGCCCTCCACTCCCATCTATCGCCCACCAGGTTCCCATCCACCTCACACACTGTCATATTCCTTTAGTACGACCTGCTCCCTCATCTGCTTAGATCTTCCTCTGCCACGGGTGATTCCAAGAGTCTGCATCCCTCTGATGGACCTAAACAGCTCTTCCTCCTTTCTTCTCTTTGTTTGTTTGTTGATTGTTTTGGTTTGTTGGTGTTTTAGGGCCCTTCAACGACAAGGTCATTAGAGCCGCGAGAATGCATAGACACCAGTTTTTCCAAGTGGCCAGTACACGGTTTTCCCAAGCGTCCACCCGTGTTAGTACTAAGTGGGGTTGCGCTGCTTAACTTCAGTGATCAGACGAGAACTGATGTGTCCAACGCAATAATCTGCTCCCTGTTTGTTGGTGTTTTAGGACCCTTCAACTTCAAGGTCATTAGAGCCCCGTCCACCGTGTAGTCCTAATGCAGAGACTGCACAGACACTACACCAGTGGTGGCGAACCTTTGTTGAAGGCGGGTCCCAATCATACCAAAAAAAAAACCAAAAGTTGTCCGCGGGTCAGGTGCAATCACTATTTAATTTTATGAATAAAAATAAATTAGTTTATTAAAATAGCAAATAGAGTACATCATCATAAAACCCGTATCCTTCCTGTGGTAGGGACGGGTCAGCGGGCTCTAGCCCTCCACTCTTGCCTACCTCCACCATGGCTTATTGGCTTACTCCCCAACCCGTTAGTGTAACATGGCGCCCATTTCAACTCCGCCCTGAGGCAACTGTCCCCCTCTCTTTACTCATGTTATGCTAACGGTTTGGGGAGTAAGAGGAAGGAGTCGGTGTAGGGGATAAGGAGAGGGGAACTTTGCAGCACCCAAGGTTCTCTACCAACCACCCATGTTGGTACTAACGTGAGTTTGCATTGTTTAACTTCAGTGATCTCACAAGAACTGGTGTGTCGAATGCAACCTGGCCGCACGGCAACTACGCCTCTAAGTAGTGGGCTGCATATGTATGCTACATGATATCGATTGTGTGGGCCGCAACTCCAAGCTTCAAGGGCAGCATGCGGCTCGCTGGCCACCAGTTTGGCACTCCTGTTGTAGTTGATGGGCCCTAAAACACGAACGAAGCAAACAAAATACCATTGTTCATCAAGTAAAGGCTCTCCCCGACTCATGAAGTGAAGATCAACTGTGGGAGCGGCGAGTTGCGTTGGACACACCAGTTCTCGTCTGACCACTGAAGTTAAGCAACGCAAGCCCAGTTAGTACGGACATGGGTGGTCGCTCGGGAAAGCTGGGTACTGCTAATACCCAATAATCGTCGCATTAGTGTAGTGTCTGTGCAGTATATGCATTAGAACTATACAGTGGACGGGTCTCTAATGACCTCGTAGTTGACGGGACCTTAAACTCCAACAAACAACAACAACAACCAACTGTGGAGTTTGGTCGATACGACATGGGAATGGTAACCTCAGAGTGTCACTCAAATTCTCATTGAAGTAATACCATGTAGGGTTACGAAATGTCGCAACTACCTAGGGTGTGTGTTTGGGTACATGTAAGTTTTCGGCCTTAAAATCAGTTCCTCAGAACATATTTCTCTGTGTGTATGCCAAGTGGTATGACATTCAACAAGCATTCCTTTGGTTGGTTGGTTTGTTGGTGTTTAAGGTCCCATCAACTACATGGTCATTGTGGGAGCGGCAAATTGCGTTGGACACACCAGTTCTCGTCTGTTCACTGAAGTTAAGCAACGCAACCCCAGCTAGTACTGACATGGGTGGCCGCTTGGGAAAACTGGGTACCGCTAGTATCCAAAAATCGTCGCATTAGTGTAGTGTCTGTGCAGTTTCTGCATCAGAACTACGTAGTGGACGGGTCTCTAATGACCTTGTAGTTGATGGGACCTTAAACACAAACAAACAAACAAACTACATGGTCATTAGAGACCCGTCCACTGTATAGTTCTAATGCATATACTGCACAGACACTACACTAATGCGACGATTATTGGGTATTAGCAGTACCCAGCTTTCCCGAGCGACCACCCATGTCAGTACTAACTGGGCTTGCGTTGCTTAACTTCAGTGATCAGACGAGAACTGGTGTGTCCAACGCAACTCACCGCTCAAAGCATTCCTTCACGGTGTGGCATTTTTTTTTCGGTGAAGCGGTGCAGTTACGTAAAAGGGTACCATTATCTAACTTTAAAATCTGAAATAAAAAAGAAATAATCTCGTAATTTCTGCTGTTACTAAAAATTGTCTGTTTTAACTGAGGAAACATTCATTATGCAATCTTTACGATGCCATTATTACAAACACCGTTTAGAGTGGACATTGTTTTTGGAGAGGCTGTTGTAGGGCCCAGATAGAAAGAGAGAGAGACATAAATTATTTTTCTTGATGTAATATCGTATTTCTTTAAGAAGGTCATTTCAAGAATTGTCACGTGTTTTTTTTTTTATCGTAGGTAAAATTTAAGATGCTCACCTTTCGCAGTTGGTGATAACGATCATAATTACAGTAACTAAAGATTGGGCCGAGGGACATTGTAGGATCAAATACATAAAAATGTAAAATTAATGAGTTCTCATGTTTTGGTGAAGTATAATAGTTATCTGATAGTTAAAGCCGAAAAAAAGGAATATATAAATTTAACTGGATTTTTAAAGTTTTAAATAATGGTCTTACTACTAGGCTTTGTTTCAAGAATGTTAAAATTTGATATTCATTATCATGTATGTCGTTTGAAATATCTTTATGAAAATTTAATTCTTTTTTTGCGTGTCCACTTGCAGTAAATGAAAACATTTTTAATTAATGGCATTATGAACTTCATATTTAATGCTCACTTTAGTAACTGTCCCACCAATTTTCAGTGTCTTTAGTAATGGCTTGTGTCCAGCTGCAGTCATCACCCAAAGTGTGAGCATATAAAACTTGATTCGCATAAAAATTAGCTAGGTATTAAGGCAGTTGTCAATTTATTGTGGCACGTCACGATACAGTAATTTTTAAACGTCCAGTACTCCTCACAGGGAATGTCTACTAAATGATGTTTTCAACATCTCTCGCCTTTCCAGCCTATGGCAGGAGTAGGGTACCCATCTTGTCCCTCTGAATAAATACAAGGGCGATCTATTGGACAGCGTTGTCCACAGCTGGTTGCCGATCAAAGCTGCAACCCCCTATGCTTATTTATCGTCGGTCTACTGTTCGTTGGGGCATTCCACCGACGTTAGGGGCCGAGCTCCTACTCCTGGAAATGTTGCTACATCTACCTGTTGCCTAGTAGAGAGGGTTCTGCTACGTACACATGCCATCGTAAACCACACGGGACCAGAGCCGGCGCGAGGTTTTGCGGGGCCTTTTGTATGAAGAACGTTTTACATTTTGTTTGTATGTTAGTATGGCCGAAAGCACCGGGTAGATGAGGCAAAATTTCCAGGTGTAGGAGCTCGCCCTCTGGCGTGGGTAGCATTCCCCAACGAACACTTGACCGACGATAAATAAGCGTAGGGGTGCAGCTTTGGCCGGCAACCGGCTGCAGAAAAAAATATGACCAATATATCACCCTGTGTCCATTCAGAGGGACAAATGGGTACCCGACCCTGCCATAGGCGGGAAAAGGGTTAGGAGTTGCTTTGTTAGTATGGCCGAGAGCTGATAGAATTAGGAATGCGTATATTAGAGGTAGCCTGTGAGTGGTGGACATCGCAGAAAAAATGAGGGAGAATAGGCTGAGGTGGTATGGACACGTCATGAGAAGAGGGGAGGAGGAGCTCGTTAGGTCCTTGTCAGGAATGCAGGTGGTCGGTAGCAGACGTGGGAACAGGTTGTCCGTAAGGACATGGCAGTGTGTGGGGTGGACAGCGACCTGGTGGGTGATAGACGGGAGTGGTGGGCTAGAACCCGCAGACTCGACCTTGCCGTACGCGGGGTAAGAGTATGATGATGTGTATGTTAGTATGTTGCACTAACGGGTTGGGGAGGCGGCCAAACAGTCATAGCGGGTCGAACCTTGTGGAGGCTACTCGAGGGTGAGAGGGGGGGTAGGAATGGAGGATGTAGTGAAGGGGAAATTAGCAGCACCTAATGTTGAACCAACCACCCATGTGCTTACTAACTTGGGCAGCGTTGCTTAACTCCAGTGATCTGACGAAAACTGGTGTGTCCAACTCAACTCAACCACACCTGATATAGAGGCTAGCACGCGGGGCTGGATTCTGGCGAACGTAGTGAACCTTCTTCGTGCCAACCCTGCACGGGACCTTCGGTTTTACTGCTCATCCGAAGGAAGGCGCACTCTGTGCAACTCTCTCTCTCTCTCTCTTTCTCTCTCTTTCTCTCTCGGGAGCGGCAAATTGCTTTGGACAAACCAGTTCTCGTCTGATAACTGAAGTTAAGTAACGCAACCCCAGTTAGTACTGACATGGGTGGCCACTTGGGAAATGTGGGTACCGCTGGTATCCAAAAACGTCGCATGGTGTAGTGTCTGTGCTGTCTCTGAATCAGAACTACGTTGTGGACGGGGCTCTAATGGCCTTGTAGTTGAAGGGCCCTAAAACACCAACAAACAACAACAATCTCTCTCTTTCCCGAAAGAGGCCAACCCACCTGGGTCCAGTATCGAACCTAGGACCACTGTGCCGCCGAGATGGGATGCCCTTCAACTAGATCAACAAAGCAACTCCTAACCCTTTTCCCGCCTATGGCAGGGTCGGGTACCCATTTGTCCCTCTGAATGGACACAGGGTGGTATATTGGACATAGTTTTTTTTCTGCAGCCGGTTGCCGGCCAAAGCTGCACCCCTACGCTTATTTATCGTCGGTCTAGTGTTCGTTGGTGAATGCTACTGACGCCAGGGGGCGAGCTCCTACACCTGGAAATTTTGCCTCATCTACCCGTTGCGTAGTAGAGAGGGTTCTTTTACGTGCAAGTGCCATCGTACACCCACACGGGACCTCGGTTTTACTTCTCATCCGAAAGAAGGCACACTCGCGGCTTCTCTCTCGCCCGAAAGAAGCCGACCCACCACGGTCCAGTATCGAACCTAGAACTACTGGCGTAGTTGCCGAGCGTGCTAACCACTACGCCACCGCGGCGGGTTGCCCTTCAACTAGATCACAGATGTAAATTTAGTTCATTAATTAGAATATGCTGAGAAGTTAGTTTTCATTGCTGTAATTCAGCGATTCTCAACCACTGTGCCGCGGCACTTTAGTGTCCCGCGAAATTCATGAAATGTGCCGTCACTGCGAATACCCATACATCAGTGACGTCAAGACAAGTATTTCAATCGGTTCTGTCTTCCTAGGAGGGACTGGCTGAACCAATGGGCATGAAGATTATAGTTCTGACTACTGGCTAAGAAAGTTATAATGTAGTATTCAGTATACTAGTCACCCACTTGATGTGTGCGTAGGGCTAGGTACCCTCTGAGTGGACACATGGGCGATATATTGTACAGTGTTTTCCCACGGTTGCCGACCAAAGCTGCAACTCCTATGCTATTTATCGTCTTTCTACTGTTCGTTGGGACATTCCTCTGAAGACAGGGGGGGTCGAGCTCCTGCACCTGGAAATTTTAATCCTCTACCCTTTCCACAATAGAGAGGGTTCTTCCACGTGCAGATGCCATCGTACACCACACGGGACCTCGGTTTTACTTCTCAACCAAAAGAAGGTGCACTCAGGGCTTCTCTCTCACCTGAAAAAAGCCTCGGTCCAGTGTTGAACCAAAAACTACTGACACAGTTACCGAGCGCCACCGAGGCAAGTTTTTGCATAGGGTTAGGTTACAACTTATATATTTTCTTTGGCGTTTGTGTGCCCCGAAATGTGTCGTTGTTAGTGTGCCGCCAAATTTTGAAATTAGTAAAAGTGTACCGTGGCGAAAAAAAAGGTTGAGAATCGGTGCTGTAATTGTTTTCTGGAAGTGTCTGTGAAATGATGACATAACGCGAAGTATGAATGTTCAGAAACGCCTTAACTACTGAAATAAATCTCGTTACTGATGGTTATGTCAGCGTTTGCCGCAATTTTAAATTGATTTGAGAGCTAGGTGCGATTTTTTTCTTATTCTTGATATAATTTATGAGTAGCTTCAGTGACCTGCTCGCTACCTTGAATGTGCCCAATTAACATTTTATTATGATTTTTCCCTTGTTAATTGTATCATTCAGATGTTTTTATTGGGCCTTTTTACTCTTTGTCATCCTGTTTTGCAAGTGTTAATGCCTAACTCATTTTTGGGAGTTTTTTTAATTGGTTTTGAACCTTAATGTCTGTTAATGATTTTTATTTCAAGTGAATCATAGACCCTGGATTCATTTAATGGGTTGGGGAGTTAGCCAAGCAGCCATAACAGGACGAACCCTTAGGAGGCTGCTCGCCGGAGATGAGGATGTAGGTAGTGGACATAGGAGAGGGGAAATTTGCAGCACCCAACATTTTTAACCAACCACCCATGTTGGTATTAACGTGGGCTTGCGCTGCTTAACTTCAGTGATCTCACGAGAACTGGTGTGTCCAACGCAACTTGGCTTGCAGCTGGGCATGAGCCTGGCTCCTGTTGCATTGTAGTTATTGTGCAAAAGGTCAGACACCTTACAATATTAGAACCAACAAAGCATTAATTTACCTGCCAAAATATTCTATTTTAGTTGTGTAATGCGGTGTCGGAACAGTGGGGTAGGCCGGCATCCACCCCACAGACAATTCAGCCAATATTTCCTGCGGGCTCCAGGCGCCCGGCTGGGGTGCCTTCCAGTTAGAGCATGTTCATTGGACCGGCAGACCCGACCGTTACAGGCGGGATAAGAGTATGATGATGATGATGATGAACCTTAATGTCTGTTAACCCCACCTCGGTGGCGTGGTGGGTAGCGTGCTCGGTAACTGCGTCAGTGGTCTGAGGGCACTGAGGGCACCCTGTTTCGGATGAGACATAAAACCGAAGTCCCCTGTGGTGTACGATGGCATTTGCACTTAAAAGAACCCTCTCTACTGAATTGCGTCGGCAGAGCGGCTGAATGGTTATGTTTTCATATGCTTTGCATCCCAGATGCATCGACAGATTTGTCTCCGTAGTTCGCCAAATAATTGGGACGGAGCGCCCCTGCAAACATTTAGAAAACAATGTGGCCAAAACTGGTGCTAAAATATCCCCGTAAGCCTTAATCAGCAATGGGGGATCCCATCTGGGTCAGGTGAAAGGGAAGGTTTCAGCCTCCCTATTTGGGTGGTTGGTAAAGAACGTTGGGTGCAGCAAAGTAACCCTTTCGTTCATCCTTCACCTACCTCCTCATCTCCCGCGGGCAGCCTCCTAAGGGTTCGACCTGTTATGGCTGCCTGGCTTACTCCCCAACCTACAAAACTAATCCAATCCATTACTGTCCTAACTTCACAACATGATATTTCTGTAATATCCAAGGTAGACATTTAGCTCAGATTGGGGCATAAAACCCACTTGCATCTGGGCATAATGTTCCTTAAAGGCCTTACAAACTTCAGTGGGGGGTCAGAAACCAAATGATTCTTCCAAAGCAAGGTTATCCCCTCGTCTCTACCCTCCGTCAGCCCTTTAAAGTCTGCGGTGGTTTTTTTGCAGAGAACAACTTAGCCAGATACTCATGTCGCGCTTAAGTAGCCGTTTAACTGCTGTCCTAGCCTCAGAAAAACGCTGCCGTAAGTTAGGAGAGGGGCGATTTGTATTCTGCGAAGAAAAAGTCGCCTCTTTAGTTTAATTCAGACTGGTTTAATTAATCTAACAAGTTCAGAATTGAAGTACGTAACCCTAGTAAGTACCAACAAGGTTCGTCCGTTGGGAACTCTGGCCACTGGTAATTTTCTCCTCCTATCTCCCCGTCACCCGCGAGAAGCTTCCACAGGGTCCAACCCATTATGGCTGCTTGGCCGACTCCCCCATCCGGTAGGATAACAAACTAGCCACAAAATGACGTTACTTACTATGGAACAGGTAGACGAGGCCAAATTTCCAGGTGTAGGCACTCGCCCTCTGGCGTCAGTGGAATTCCCCCACAAATAATAGACCGTACCATAGGGGTTGTAGCTCTGGTCGACAATTTTGGATTATGGTAGTCCAATTTGGTTTCCCTTCAGGCACGACTTATCTTGGGAGGCTGAAAGGATCCAAAGGAGGGCAGCAAGAATTGTACTCCACAGGTTTTTTTACAGGGATAGGGTGTCAACATGATTAGGGAACTAGAGTGGAACACACTAAGCCAGCGGCGTATATCTCACAGCATTAGCCTTTTTATCAGACTGCTGATGCTGGGATGCAATGGACCTCTGGCTGGAAGTGTGTCCCTGGCTGAGTATAAGGGGAGAAAGGATCATCCATATCAATTGAAAGAGATTAGGGCACAGACAGACTCATACTACTGGTCTTTTTTACTAAGGACCATTAGACAATGGAATAGCCTTGGAGAGGATTGAGAGTTAGTCTCTCCCCTGCCATATTGGCCAAAGAAAAGGCTGCTTTCAGTGTAGTGAATTAGAATTAGACAACCGGCTGCGGAAAAACACTGTCCAATATATCGCCCTTGTGTCCTTTCAGAGGGACAAGATGGATACCCGACCCTGCCATGGGCGGGAAAAGAGTTAGGAATTGTTTTTGAACCTTGTGTCAATTTCTGAATTGCTATATTTCTGTGGTCATTCGTTATCAGTGGCGTAGCCGGGGGGATGCAGGGGGAGCTGTCGCTCCCCCTGAGCAAATTTTCAGAAAATGGCGCTTTCTTAATATGCTTGCTGCTCCCCCTGACACTAAAACCTATCTACGCCACTGTTCATTATACTTATGCTTTAACGCTGGCGTGTAATTTTAACCCGCCGCGTAACCCGTGGCGTAGTGGTTAGCCGGTTCGGCAACTGCGCCAGTAGTTCTAGGTTCGATACTGCACCGGGGTGGGTTGGTTTCTTTCGCGAGTGTGCCTTCTTTCGGATGAGAAGTAAAACCGAGGTCCCGTGTTGGTTGTTGTTGTTGTTTGTTGGTGTTTAAGGTCCCGTCAACTACAAGGTCATTAGAGACCCGTCCACTGCGTAGTTCTAATGCATAGACTGCACCGACACTACACCAATGCGACGATTATTGTGTATTAGCAGTACCCAGCTTTCCCGAGCGACCACCCATGTCAGTACTAACGGGGCTTGCGTTACTTAACTTCAGTGATCAGACGAGAACTGGTGTGTCCAACGCAACTCGCCGCTTCCACCCCATGTTGGTGTATGATGGCATTTGCACGTAAAAGAACCCTCTCTACTATGCAACGGGTAGACGAGGCAAAAATTTCCAGGTGTAGGAGCTCGCCCCCAGGGCGTCGGTAGCATTCCTCAACGAAGATAGACCGACGATAAAAAAAAGCGTAGGGGTGCAGCTTTAGCCGGCAACCAGCTGCAGAAAAAACTATGACCAATGTGCAGTCAAGTTGCTTTGGACACACCAGTTTCCGTGAGATCACTGAAGTTAAGCAGCGCAAGCCCACCTCAATACCAACATGGGTGGTTGTTAAAGAACGTCGGGTGCTGCAAATGTCCTCTCTCCTTCGTCCTCTTCACCTACCTCCTCATCTCCCACGAGCAGCCTCCTAAGGGTTCGTCCTGTTATGGCTGCTTGGCTTACTCCCCAACCCATGGGGAGCAGCAAATTGTGTTGGACACACCAGTTCTCGTCTGATCACTGAAGTTAAGCAGCGCAACCTCAGCTAGTACTGGTATGGGTGGCCGCTTGGGAAAACTGGGTACTGCTAATACCCAAAAATCGTCTCATTAGTGTGGTGTCTGTGCATCAGAACACAGTGGGCAGAACTGTTGGTACTAAAGTCGGCAGAACTGTTGGTGCAGGACTGTTGGGCAGAACTATTGGTGCTAAAGTTGGTACTAAAGTCGGCAAATAGCACCCAACGTTCTTTACCAACCACCCATGTTGGTACTAAAGTCGGCTTGCGCAACTTAACTTCAGTGCTCTCACGAGAACTGGGGTGCCCAACGCAACTTGGCTGCACGCACGGGGGGAGCGGCGAGTTGCGTTGGACACACCAGTTCTCGTCAGATCACTGAAGTTAAGCAACGCAAACCCAGTTAGTACTGACATGGGTGGTCTCTCGGGAAAGCTGGGTACTGCTAATACCCAATAATCGTCGCATTAGTTTAGTGTCTGTGCAGACTATGCACTAGAACTATGCAGTGGACGGGTCTCTAATGACCTTGTAGTTGACGGGACCTTAAACACCAACAAACCAAAATGCACGCACGGGTTTGGACGCACCGGTTCTCGTCTGATCACTGAAGTTAAGCAACGCAATTATTACAGTGGTACAGTTAGTACAGTAGTGACATGGGTAGGCAGCGCAACCCCAGCTAGTACTGGCATGGGTGGCCGCTTAGGAAAACTGGGTACTGCTAATACCCAAAAATCGTCGCATTAGTGTAGTGTCTGTGCATCAGAACTGCACAATGGACGGGGCTCTAATGACCTTGTAGTTGAAGGGCCCTAAAACACCAACAAACAACAACAACCCCCAACCCATGAAACTTATCTAGTACATGTCAATTAAATATCGCCCTTGTGTCCATTCAGAGGGAGAAGATGGGTGCCAGACCCTGCAATAGGTGGGAAATGGGTTAGGAGTTGCTTTTGCTTTAATTGTAATGGCTTTGTTTTAGTATCTTGTTGATGATTTAGGCGGTGGCCATTTGATCACGTGATTATTCATTTAATGAACATGAAAGGTTGAAGCTGTGTGTATAAACAAAGGCTTATTCAATTGGACATTATATAAAATGTAAGTCCGTTTAATTAAAGTTATACAATTTTGTGCGTGCATGGCTTTAAAACGTATCACATCTTTTTTTTTATTCCGTTTGTAGATAGTGAAGTTGAAACACGTCCCGGATGCCATGTAACGTGTTTGTCACCCCTCCCAAGTAAATCATTTTTATATAGGCATCCCGTGAATACGGGATTTAATTTTTTTGATGATGATAATGATGATGATTCGTCAAACGTGACTTGAATTGTTTTTCAAAGTGGAGTCGTTTGAAAAGTGCTTACACTAAATTATAAATATATATACCTGGTATGTTTCGTTATATACACACAGAGACTGCTGGGTACTACAGGTAGATATGCACAGGTATTTCTAGATGTGGCATTTTTTATACGGGATGGTGAGATCATTAAGTATACAAGCAAACTTTGGTCCAATGAAATGACTTTCCAAATTTTAATGACCACTTCATTTTAGTAAAATTGCTTCATGTCTCGAGTTTTTATTAAAGCCTTAACCAATCGTTAGATATTTTTTTTTTTGGTAATTGTTATTTATTTTTGAGAGAGGGTCCCTCTCTCTCTCTCTTCTTTGTATACCTTCTTTTTGAGCAGTGAATTTAACAGCTATGTTGTTAGCATAATACCTCATCAATCTTACTTATATATTGTATCTATAATGTTTTTTTTTTTGCTTAACATCGTTACAGAGTTAATTCATTACCGGTCCTGAAAGACAGAAAGAGAGAAAGTGGTCCTTATAGTGCCCTATAAACATACTTGACGCCACCACGTTCAATTGGTAAGAAATTTGACAATTTCCAAATGGGAAATCATATATCACTGTCAATCACTGACATTCAACTATTGGTTACCTGATGTTGAGGTTGATGATGAGGAGGCAAGGTGTCCTCTCTGTTTGCGTGGGGGCAGAGCAATATAGTTGGGTTGGGTTGAATAATTTCTTTCGCACCCCACTCGTCCTGTCACTCCTTTGAACACCTGTACAAATAGATGCAAGACTTGCGATATTTGACGTGTCGTTATAATCTCTTGTCGTTACAGCACAAGATCCATCATTGGATACTGACCACCGCAAATGACTTTCATTGAACTCTCACGTAAACATTTCTCCCCCCTTCTCCTCTCTTTCGGGCGTGAATCCTTTAAGGGGCAATGTCGTTTTTTTTTTCATTCTAGACCCCCTACCACCTGATATTGATTAGCACTTAGAGAGACAGACTAGGACGGTTTGTTTGTTTGTTGGTGTTTTAGGGCCCTTCAACTACAAGGTCATTAGAGCCCTGCCCACTGCGTAGTTCTAATGCAGAGACTGCACAGACACTGCGACGATTTTTGGATATTAGCAGTACCCAGTTTTTCCAAGTTGCTACCCATGTCACTACTGTACTAACTGGGGTTGCGTTGCTTAACTTCAGTGATCAGACGAGAACCGGTGCTTCCAAACCCGTGCGTGCAGCCAAGTTGCGTTGGGCACCCCAGTTCTCGTGAGAGCACTGAAGTTAAGTTGCGCAAGCCGACTTTAGTACCAGCATGGGTGGTTGGTAAAGAACGTTGGGTGCTATTTGCCCTCTCCTACGCAGTGGCGTCACTACGGGGTGCGGACCGCACCGGGTGACACCACTCGCAACATGACAAATGGGGTGACACCAAAGCAGCAGAAGCGGCTTTTTCGGGAGAAGGATTACACCATGGCGTCACCACACCGGGTGACGCCAACCCTAGCGACGCCACTGTCCTACGTCTTCTTCACTTACCTCCTGTTGCCAGTGCGGCCGAGTTGCGGCCAAGTTGCGTGAGTGCGGCCACGTTGCGTTGGACACACCAGTTCCCGTTAGATCACTGAAGTTAAGCAGCGCACACCCACGTCAATACCAACTTGGGTGGTTGGTAAAGAACGTTGGGTGCTGCAAATTAACCCTCTTCCTCCTCCTTTCACCTACCTCCTCATCTCCCGCGGGCAGCCTCCTAAGGGGTTGACGTGTTATGGCTGCCTGGCTTACACCCCAACCCACAAACTAATCAAAGAATCTGCCGTGAGCAGCCTCCTAAGGGTTCGTCCTGTTATGGCTGCTTAGCTTACTCCCCAACCCATGAAATCAATCCAACGTAATCAGACTAGGACGATCAACCGCGTGTTTCTGAGAGGGTAGGTGTAGGTAATATTTCGGTGGTGGTGATTTTTGGTTTGTTTTTTTTTTGTAGAAGTCGGACAGACAGCAGTTTGACCTCCCTTTTTCTCTCCAGGCGCGATCTCGTAGACGGCTTTGGTCATCACCCGAAAATAGATTCATGTTGAAGTGTTGATGAAGAATCAGTGAGGCGAAAAGGCGTGTTATCTTACCTTTATCGCTTTCTACTCTTCCATGACTACTCGTGTTTCGGCCTCCTCTTTCAGTCTTCATCCTTTTTCAGGATGGTGAGAGGGAGGGAGAGATGCAGGGTAAGGTACCCCATCATTATTATTTTTTTTTTTACTTGGCTCTTACTCTGCTTTGCTACTGGTAGTAATGTACAAGATAAATTGCTGACAAGTCTTTTTCGGTCACGTTCGTAGTTTATTAAACACCTCCATTTGAAAAAATGTAACCTGAAATTTTCGATTGCCTACTCGTTACACCCATCTACTCTTAACCACTTTAATAGACGCAGGTAGTAGGTAGATGAGCGGGTGCTACATCTCATGCACATACAATGCATTGGGGTGGGGATAATAATATAAAAAATATTCAACTAGTCTCCGACGTTTCACCATCTTCCTCCTCCTCCTTCAACAAATTAGTCGAAGACGTTGACGTGGGATTGCTTTCCCACGATCTTTTCGTCGTCGTTGACCCCTTTCCATTTGGCTAACGTGTTTCGTTTTTTTTTTCTCTCTTCAAATTGCCCTGCCTTCAGCTCTCAATATCTCTGTAATGCAGATTACAACGCGTGGTGCGCTGTACGAACGAACGAGCCAGAAGCGTACTCAGCAGGATGCTAAGTAGGTTGCACGAGCTAGTGGCGCGTGGTGCACTCGTTCCGGCGCGTGTCATTCAACATTCGAGTTAACCATCACTTCTCAGAGCGCCTCATTCGACGTTCGTTTTTCCCCAATTTTAGAAATTATGCTGCCAAGTTGCGTTGGACACACCAGTTCCCGTCAGATCACGGAAGTTAAGCAGCGCAAGCCCACGTCAATACCAACATGGGTGGTTGGTAAAGAACGTTGGGTGCAGCAAATTTCCCCTTTCCTACATTCTGTACACCTACCTTCTCATCTCCTGCGAGCAGTCTCCTAAGGGCTCGTCCTATTATGGCTGCTTGGCTTACTCCCCAACCCATTAAAGTATTCCAGTAATCCAGTACAGCAGGAGTGTCAAACTGGTGGCCTGCGAGCCGCAGCCGCATGCCGCCCTTGAAGCCTAGAGTTGCGGACCTCACAATTGATACCATGTAGCATGCATATGCAGCCCACTACTTAGTTGATTGTTTGTTTTTTGGTGTTTTAGGGCCCTTCAACTACGAGGTCTTTAGAGCCCCGTCTACAGCATAGTTCCAATGCAGAGACTGCACAGACACTACACTAATGCGACGATTTTTGGGTATTAGCAGTACCCAGCTTTCCCAAGCGGCCACCCATGTCAGTACTAGCTGGTGTTGCGCTGCTGCCCTTCAGTGATCAGACGAGAACTGGTGTGTCCAACGCAATTCGCCGTTCCCGCCCACTACTTAGAGGAGTAACGAGAGGGGGACAGTTGCCCCAGGGCGGAGTTAGAATGGGGCACCATGTTACTCTATTACACTAACGGGTTGGGGAGTAAGCCAAGCAGCCATAACAGGCCGAACCATTAGTGCCATATTTCGATTAGAACTACCAGTGCCGTAACGAGGGCGTGGCGAAGAAGGCGGCTGCCACGGGCGCAAATGGATTGGGGCGCAGTTTTTGTCATTATTGGGTTACGGGGAGGCGCAAGTTAGACACTTGCCACAGGCGCTTCATACCCACGTTACGGCTCTGTGCCGTAACGAGGGCGTGGAGAAGAAAGGCGGGCGCCACTGGGTTTGGGGCGCAAAATTTTTAATCTTTTTGTCATTATTAGGTTACGGGGAGGCACAAGTTAGACTCTTGCCACAGGCGCTTCATAACCCCGTTACGGCACTGAGAACTACATATTATTAAATACTATTTCGGCAATTGTCATGTCAAATAAACTCGACACCGTCAGGTCGGGCCGTTGGTGCTTTTAAAAACAAATTACGAAAAGGAAGTCAACACTGCATGGCCCTCACAACAATGCACATATTATCAACATGGCCCTCGGTGTACCTCCAGTGTGACATGCCTGGTGTACAGGGCTCTAGATGGTGTGCTCTTTAGCAGGTTGATGCTCAGTTTCTTAGGTCCTGCGCTGAAATATTTTGGCGGTCCTTGCTCATTTTTCTCTCAATCCCGCCTCGGTGGCACAGTGGGTAGCGTGCTTGGTAACTGCGTCAGTAGTTCTAGGTTCCATATTGGACTGAAGTGGTTGGCTTCTTTCGGGCAAGAGAGATGCCCCGAGTGCGCCTTCCTTCGGATGAGAAGTAAAACCGAGGTCTCGATGGCCTACGATGGCATTTGCACGTCAAAGAACCCTCTCTACTATGCAACGGGCAGATGAGGCAAATTTCCCAGGTGTCCGAGCTCGGTGGAGTGTCCCAATGAACAATAGACCGACGATAAAAAAGCATAGGGGTTGCAGCTTTGGTCGGCAACCGGCTGCGGGAAAAAATACGGTCCAATAGATCACCCTTGTGTCCATTCAGAGGGACAACATGGATGCCTGACCCTGCCATAGGTGGGAGAAGGGGTAAGAGTTGCCTTGCTTGTTCGTTTCCTCCCCAATTTGTTTCATCCTGCAACCATTTTCCGACTTCTATTTTGTTACCTGAAAGCCTTTCTATTGGTTGTTGTTTGTGTTTTAGGGCCCTTCAACTACAAGGTCATTAGAGCCCCGTCCACTGTAGTTCTGATGCAGAGGCTGCAGAGACACTACTCTATTGCGCCGATTTTTGGATGCTAGCGGTACCCAGTTTTCCCAAGCAGCCACCCATGTCAGTACTAACTGGGGTTGCGTTGCTTAACTTCAGTGATCAGACGAGAACTGGTGTGTCCAACGCAATTTGCCGCTCCCATTCTAGTGGTGAGTTATATCCCTATTGCCATTATTTTCTCCCGCACTGCAATACCTCAGGACAGGGCTGCGATGTTTATATTTAGGTGCTTAAACAGAAGCACCTGCATTAATTGGTTCCCATGCGTGTTGGTCAATAAGAAGAGCAAGCTAGCTTGTAGAGTTAGTGACCCAAAGTTATGGGTGGTAGGGTTCTGATTGGGCATTGCATTGTTTATAGACATCTAATGATTACCTGGTCCCACTTCCCTCCTGTCTTCCTACCCCCCCGTTCACCCTCAGAATTGTACAGGATCACTCCTCTCCCTCCACATTAATTTATGAGTAAAACTACGATAAACTTATGACATTACTAAATACTATTATTATACAGCCGATTAGATGTCAATAATTTTGGAAATAAAAAATATACATGGCGATGAACTCTTCTTTTGCCATCCACCTCTGTCTTCATCCTTCTTTTCTCTTCGCCTATAAAATGCACTTGTTAGCTTCAGTAGTAGGGCCGAGGAGGGGAATTAAGGGGGCAGATTCCGGTCCTTGCACGTAAGACAAGTACATGAACACGAGAATAAATAAAAACCAGTGCCATTCACTCGCTAAGAAGGTTGATCACCACTGGTCTTAGTTAAGGTATATTTCGATTCAGGTGAGTAATCATCCATATCAGGCGTAGAATAGAAAGGAATTAAAAAGATAAGGAGGATGCTTGACTAACCGTCTTATATAATTTTTTTCTTCACTTTAAGATACATATTCATGATATAGACTAGTTTGTGACCTTCTGTAGTTCATTTTCTTGATTCGTGGGGTGTTTGTTTGGTGTCTAAAGTCATCCAGTTCAGTGACGGACTAACGGACTTCACAGAGAGCGGCGAATTGTGTTGGACACACCAGTTCTCGTCTGATCACTGAAGTTAAGCAACGCAACCCCAGTTAGTATGCTTGGGAAAATTGGGTACCGCTAGTATCCAAAAATCGTCGCATTAGTACAGTGTCTGTGCAGTCCCTGCATCAGAACTGGGGATCACGTCAATTTGGCGTAGGCCTACATACACATTCGGCGTACGACAATTTGGCGTACATACCGATCTCATGGGTGCACACATGTGTTCAAAATTGCAACTGTCATAACCAGTGGCAGATCCAGGATTTTCGTCGGGGATGAGTTTAGCTAATACGGGGCTAAACCTCACTTATTATGCAAATATAAGTTTATATGTGCATGGGAGGGGTTGCAACCCCAAAACCCCATCCTAGATCCGCGCGTGGGCATAACAGTCATTGCAACGGTCCCGTATAACACAGTTGGGTTTGTTTGTGTTTTAGGGCCCATCGACTTCAAAGGTCATTAGGGCCCTATAACACAGTTATGGTAGGCATTCATTGTTCTATTACCTTGCAATGACTGTTGAAATATGCTGTTATGACCGTTGCAATTTTGAACAAATTTGGGCACCCAAGAGATAGGTATGTACGCCAAATTGCCATACGCCAAATTGACGTAGACCCATCAGAACTACACAGTGGACGGGGCTCTAATGACCTTGTAGTTGAAGGGCCCTAAAACACCAACAAAAAATTACGTCCTCTTGGGAGTCACCAATTTGGTGTGCTCCAACCTTCACTTGGAAGTCTCTAGTGCAGGGGTTCTTAACTTGGTGCCCTTAACCTTTCGGTAACCCCAGACCCCCCCAACGGATTGGCCAATATGGCCTCATACCCCTTTCACTTGTCTGTCGAAATAATCATCACCATTCCTTATATTAGTTGCCAGTTGTAGATGCGTTCAAGTTCTACCCAAGAATAAATGAATATATTAAATAAACTAAATACCAGTACACTGAGATCGATTCCCTTACCCTCAGCAGTTGGTTCCCATACCCCCGGTTAAGAACCCCTGCTGTAGTGGAAACCCTTTTTACGATTTTTAAATCTGCCTCATTTCTGTCTGGGCTGCTATTCTTGGCTGGGTTTCTGTCTGATCTTCTCTGGGTTCGGTTCTCGTTCATGCCTACTCCTTTTAGCAAGCCGTCTAATTCAAAGGATACAAAGAAAGTGGACATAAATTACGAAGAGGTCATTAATTTATTTTTTAATTCGTGCCTGGATATTTGTAGTGGGAAGAAAACTTATAGGGGGCCTACCTCCTACAAAGATAGTCTCGACATCATTATAAATGTCCTTACTTGAGGCATGAATCCCTCACCTCCAAGAATGACCCATGGTGCCAACCTCTTCGCGTGAATTTCTCACCCCGGCGACTATTGAATTATAAAACAATGGAGACATAAATCACCCAACTTCAGACTCGTTTTTATGTAATTAATTACGTAGTCGCGTTAAATCCTGAATTTGAAAATTTTATCCACCATTATTCTGTTATTCTACGATGCGAAAGGTGATGTACCATTTGATTTTCTTTGTCGCTATGATGATTTACAGTTATTTTGTTGACGTGACTACCGCTAACTAGAAATGATGCTGTTCTTTTTCTTTAAAAGACGTTATGTAGAGGCCCGCAGCTCTGACAGGATCGATCCTGTGCCACAGTCTCATAAAACATGTGCACCACTATAGAACTCCCGCTGGTTGATGAAGGTTTCCATGGTAACCGTGTCGTAAATATTCACCGCGCCACAGACGTGATGAGCACGTGGCGAGCGTTTCCATGGCGTCAGTCAGTCAGCGTGCCATTGTTCTGTAGAACGTTGACATTCCTAAACGCTGGTGATAGTCGTCACGTGACAGTTCTGAAAATGCTTACGGAGTTCGTGAATAGACAGACGTAGGCGCGGTATTTCGGCGAGATGCCTGTCTTGTCATGACCCTTTGAATTTGATGTACGAGACACAAGACGTTTGTTACTTTAAGGCCACACGCACACTACCTTTCAGTTTCCTGTAACTTTTTGTTTGTTTCTTAACCCATTTATTTCGGAAGGCTGCTGGTTCACCCTTAGGCTCCTTAAGAATTTCACTATCCTTACCCCTTCCTCCCTCTCTTCCCCTAGGGAGCGGCGAATTGCGTTGGATACACCAGTTCTTGTCTAACCCGCCGCGGTGGCAACTGCGTCAGTAGTTCTAGGTTCGATACTGGACCGAAGTGGGTTGGCTTCTCTCGGGCGAGCGAGAGGCCGCGAGTGTGCCTTCTTTCAGATGAGAAGTAAAACCGAGGTCCCGTGTTGGTGTACGATGTCACTTGCACGTAAAAAGAACCCTCTCTACTATGCAACGGGTAGATCAGGCAAAATTTCCAGGTGTAGGAGCTCGCCCCCTGGCGTCGGTAGCGTTCCCCAACGAACACTAGACCGACTATAAATAAGCGTAGGGGTTGCAGCTTTGACCGGCAACCGGCTGCAGAAAGACTATGACCAATAATCGCCCTTGTGTCCACTCAGAGGGACAAGATGGGTACCCGATCCTGCCGCAGGCGGGAAAAGGGTTAGGAGTTGCTTGGAGTTGCTTTTACACCAGTTCTCGTCTGATCACTGAAGTCAAGCGACGACGCAACCCCAACTAGTACTCACATGGGTGGCCGCTTGGGAAAACTCTGGGAGCGGCGAGTTGCGTTGGACACACCAGTTCTCGTCGGATCACTGAAGTTAAGCAACGCAAGCCCAGTTAGTACTGACATGGGTGGTCGCTCGGGAAAGCTGGGTACTGCTAATACCCAATAATCGTCGCATTAGTGTAGTGTCCGTGCAGTCTGTGCATTAGAACTATACAGTGGACGGGTCTCTAATGACCTCGTAGTTGACGGGACCTTAAACTCCAACAAACAGCAAAAAAAAATTGGGAAAACTGGGTACCGCTAATACCCATAAATCGTCACACGTGTGTAGTGTCTGTGCAGTCTCTGCATTAGAACTACGCAATGGACGGGGTTCTAATGGCCTTGTAGTTGAAGAGCCCTAAAGCACCAACAAACAACAACAGCAATCTTTTCCCCTTTCTAAATCGCGCATAGTATTGAGTGATATTCGTCGTGAACCATTCTAGCACAGGTTCGATTCTGGCAGGCTGCTTAGCAGATCACCCCTTTCCACCTGGCTTCGGTAGACAACCTTCAGACCTGAGACGACAGTGTTAAATAATTATTTAATAAATAAACAATAATATTATTCAAGTCCCCTCTTTGAGTTGTATGATTGTTTACTTGTTGAAACCAACATCAAGGCATATGCCTACACCAGTTTAGCCTGTTCACTGCGTTGAAAGGGTTAATCGACAAGTGCACCCTCTTAAAAGAAGCAGACATAACTTGAACTAGGATCGAACCTGCAAATACTGCAGTGAGACGTCACAGGCAAATTGCATGTGGTTTGATATTGGAATTTCATATTATATCCTTATTTACTAACCTGTTCTGACAGTTGTCTACATTTCTCCCCTCTTCACTTGTTGACTGGTCTGCCCACCTGTTATTATTGCAATCATGAAAGGTAATAATTCGTGGAATTCTAATTTAAAAAAGCCACCTGAATTTTATCTAGACAATTATGTATCTGTTCAGGTTGCTTGCGTCCATTTCCGTTTAGAAATTCATGAAGGTGGTAGAGGTAGTGTTTTTATACGTATGCCGTTTTTTGTTGTTCATATTCAGGGTGAAAGGTTAAGGTGTATCTACACTGCGTTTACTTCAGAGAAGAGATGATGATCATCGTCATCACCTAGGGTTGTTAGCGCCCGTAGAGCGAGAAAATGACAAAGAGGGCAGGGGCGCAACAGCAGTCTCAACCAACCACTACCACCTCTATTCACGCCACGAAGATAATTTTCTTAACGAGCTTTAAAAAATGACCATTTCTAAGGCGTGTCGTGGCGTGGTCATCAGTAATAAGTATATAGTCGTGATATTTTTTTAAACGTATGTTGTTGATGATACATTTTCAACTTTCCCTTCTTAATCTCTCTCCCTCTCTGTCTCCTCCTACACCATCTTCACCACACACGTCTACTTTCTCAACAGCATCTTGTTCTTTGGTCAAATTTGAATTTCCAATGTCTGACCTTTTGTATCACAACCTCTCATTTGTTTAATGTCTCAATTGATTAATGAATTGTATGTTCAAGGGTGGGTCTTTCGCAACATTTTTTATATTTGGACGTTTGATATTACCTCTATGTCCTTCAAGCAAAATCTGGCATCCATCGGTCTCTTTTACAACGTCTGCAGCCCAGTTCATTCGATCATTCCAATGGTTTTGGAGATCTAAGACAACTATTTGAGAAATAAACCTAAAACAAAGAAGAAAACTGTTTATAATATCAGTTTTTTGTTATATTCAAACCCGCCTCTGTGGCACAGTGGATAACGTGCTCGGTAACTGCGTCAATGATTCTAGGTTCGATACTGGACTTGTTTGTTTCTTGGTGTACCACTCGTCTCGTATACCTACCGTGTTTCCCCGATAATAAGCCACTGTCTTATTTCAATTTTGGTGCCGAAATAAGCACTAGGGCTTATTTTCGAGGAATGTCTTATTCTTTTCTATAATATACGCAGTGGGTAGCCAAGTTGCGTTGGGCACACCAGTTCCTGTGAGATCACTGAAGTTAAGCAGCGCAAGCCCACGTCAATACCAACTTGGGTGGTTGGTAAAGAACGTTGGGTGCTGCAAATTAACCCTCTCCTTCGTCCTTTCACCTACCTCCTCATCTCCCGCGGGCAGCCTCCTAAGGGTTCGTCCTGTTATGCCTGCCTGGCTTACTCCCCAACCCCCGAAATTAATCCAGTAATCCAGCACGCTCAGTAACGGCGTCAGTAGTTTTTGGTTCGATGCTGGACCGAGTTGGGGCAGATTTTTCGGGCGAGAGAGAAGCCCTGAGTGCGCCTTCTTTCTCATGAGAAGTAAACCAGCTGTAGGACCTCGCCCCCTGGGTACAGTGGAATGTCCCAACGAACAGTAAAGAGATGATAAAAAGGATAGGGGTTGCAACTTTGGTCGGAAACCGGGTGAGGGAAACCACTGTCCAATATATCGCCCTTGTGTCCACTCGGAGAGACAAGATGGCTACCCTCCCCTGCTACTTGTAACCTAGCCCTGCTACTTGTATCATGCCCATTGCTTCAGCCAGTCCCTCCTAGGAAGGCAGAACCTGATAAACGACTTGTCTGACGTGACTTACGTATGAGTATTCGCAGCGGCGGCACATTTCTTCAATCTCGCGGCACAGTGGTTGAGAAATGTGCTCTTTGCCTTAGGGCTCTCGTGGGGCTTATTTTCGGGAAAGGGCTTATATTAAGCACATCCTGAAAAATGTTGGTAGGTCTTACTTTTTGGCTAGGTCTTATTTTCGGGGAAACACGGTAAGCATTTGAATTTCCGATACTCGCATTATCTTTGCGTGGTTCTTCCTCACAGCCCAACACTCAGATTAGCATAGCTGGCCTAATCACAGCTGTAAAACTTCTCCTTCAGCTTTATTGGGATCCTCGCATTACACAGGACTCTGCTTGCCTGTCTCCATTTCAGCCGCCCTGCGGTAATATTATGGGCCACATCTTAATCGATTTCCCTCTTGCCCTGGATTACGCTTCGCGTTTACCTTTAGCCCCCACCCCCCCTCTTTTGCTATTCTAATATCGCTTAGGGTCTAGGCCCTTCTGAGCATCTTCTCTGGAGTTATCAAGCTTCCCCACATCGTCAGCGAATACCAAGCACTGGGGTGCCCACTCCTCTACTCCCTTCAGCTCCCTTGATGCAGCCCTACCTCGATTGGATTTAGTCCATGGAACCATCATACATATCCCGTACCATCCTAATGTAACCGTTGTCTACCCCATTTTAGTACCTTCCTCACTACAGTACTTGGTTTCTTACACACTATTGAGTTGGGGAGTAAGCCAAGCAACCATAACAGGCCGAACCCTTAGGAGGCTGCTCGCGGGTGAGGAGGAGGCAGGTGTAAAGGATGTACTTGTCTTGGAACACTATCATATGTCTTCTCCAGATCCACAAAGATCGCATGGAGACCCTTTTTTCCTACCCTGTGCATCTCTATTATCTGTCTCAGGATGAATGTGTTTTGTTGGTGTTTTAGGGCTGAGATGCGAATGCGTGGGTGGGGTGTCACAAGCCGACAGAATCCGAAACGATTACGTTAGAGGTAGTTTGGAGGTGGGAGACATCGCGGAAAAGATGAGAGAGAATTGGTTGAGGCGGTATGGGCATGTGATGAGAAGGGGAGAGGAGGAGCTTATTAGGTCCATTATAGTACTGCAGGTAATTGGGGGCACCAGGAGTAGAGGAAAACCAAAACGGACGTGGGAGCAGGTGGTGCACAGGGGCATGGAGGCATGCGGGGTGGAGGGGGACTTGGTGGGGGATAGGCGCAGACCCGACACCCGTCACAGGCGGGATAAGGGTGAGATGATGATGAAAAGACGTCTTATATAGTGGAACCCTGGAATTTTTGGCGGAACGTCCGCTTTCGGAATCACACTGCTTATGACAACCATTTCATGTAGAAATCCGCCATTAGAGGCAGTTAATACGTGCGCTATAAGCTACGAATTTTAGTTTAGTTATCATTCCGCTTGTTGGTTGCGTTAATTGAATTAGAATGTTGCGCGTGCGACGGAAATTCTTTCATAGAAAGTTCATGAATATTTTTTGGTTGTTGTTACGTGCTCTACAGATGTATTATTCTACAAACGAGTGATTAAACTGCATTATTGTTGAATTTTTTTTAAAATGTGAGCCTCAAAGCACTTGATTGATGCTTAACGTTTTATATTTAAAGGAAATTTCCTTAGTAATTAGACCTAACAGCACTGAATGACAAATTGTTCGAAGTGCGCCATTGCAATCACGCTATTCAAGTGCAGATTTTATCAATTTCTCTGCATTTTTTGTGGAGTTAATCGATTTTGTAAATGAGTGGCTCAAATAAAGATTTTTTTGTCCCTTCGTTTGCTGCTGCAAATCCCCATTACACCAAATAATATCTTAAAAAAGTAGTAGGTTGTTGTTGATGACTTTTGATTTGTTCATCCATATTTGATCGCAAGTGGTGACTTCGTATGTTATACACTTCAAAGTTAATGAACCTTGCAAGGTAAGAAAAAGACAATTTAATAGATAGTGAACAAAAAAAAAGGCGAAGAGCTAAATATTTAATCAGTATGTTAAATGTATTTTATTTATACTTCCTTCACTCCCTTGTGTGCACTCGCCTATCTCTCTTCTATCGTTGTGCCTCCCTGGTGGTTCTTTGAGGTTCACTAGCCATACCATCCCCCTGACTTATCAAGACGCCCTTTTTTTATTACGTCCTCGCTAATAATTGATGAATTTCAAATCATATACAATTGTCTACAGTAGGCATGAAGTTACTATTGCTACTACTATTACTATGTCATTTCATATGAATTGACAAACTCTACCTATTTCCTGTTTTGATATTTTCTAAATACACAGATAACCCTTCGGAATTATTGTTAATCACTAAAGTGCAGAACCGGAGTAGCTATCTTGGTAACAACATGAATAGTAATAATGACAGATTATTATTATTCGTTTTGAATTAATGAAATCAGGATGAAAATACACCAAAAGGGCAGACTGACATCCGCGTACAGGAAATATGAAGAATATCAATGGAGTAAATATTTTGGTTGCGATCCTATATTTTGTTATTTATTTATATAAGGTTTTATTACAAATTAGGGTTTTACTTTCAGGCTTGAAATTTGATCATTAGTCACTCTTGTGTAGGAAGCTCTTTTCGATTTTCATAAAAGTGATAGGCCTGGTGGATAAATGGAGTTTCATCCTGGAATATATATTAACGTGAATTTTGTAGACTTTGATTGAAAGTATTCGTATAGATATGTGGCTTATGGTCATTTCAAGGTGGAAGGAGACAACTCCTGGAAAACCTAACCCAGGGGTGGGGAACCTGCGGTCTTTTGGCTACTGTACTAGCCTTTACATCAGTGGTCTCAACTTCACTTTATTGGAGGGCCATATTTGCAACAGTGAAACTTTCTGTGGGCCGCATGCAGTATGCCCTATGTGGAACTACCTATATATAATAAGTGTTACATTCATTTTTAAAATGTACGAAATACAGTAACGTCTTATATGGGATTTAATACATATTTAATGTACAAAATGTTTACCTATACGTTTACTGTCATTTTTTTCTAATGTACCTATAATTCTCAAAATTTTGTGCGGGCCGCACGAAAGACCATCGCGGGGCCGCGTATTTGAGATGCCTGCTTTACATACTACACTGAGAAAAGGTTCCCCATCCCTGACTTAACCTACTGTGCTCAAACCAAATCTAACCTAACCAATGCTGGCAGAAGCAGAAGAAATTCCAGAAAAATTTAAAAAAACCGGAAATTTTTTGAATTGTCCTCTTCCGATAACCTCACAGTTCGCACTAATAAGTTATTGAAGACTTTATTCCTAAACGTTACGTTTATGCCTACTGTAGTGGATAAGAGTAACAGAGTTTCGATTTTACTTGTGTAGAAAAACTCGGTGACTCCAGAGAAGTAGAAAATTACTTCAACGATATTAAAGCAGCGATAGCAAAAGGGGGGCCTGAAGGTGAACATGAAGGCCACAGACTATATAGCTTTAAATTGGGAAGGACAGCGAAATAATGACGACGTACTTTGTGGAGACGAGGTAGTGGAAAAGATTCAGGAGTTCAAGTAGCTAGGATCTGTGTTCCAGAGTAATGGAGAAACAGATTCGGATTTTGACCCAATGGAGGGTGGTTGAAATGGAGACAGGAAAGTAGAGTCCTTTGTGATTGCAGGGTCCCAATGAAGTTGAAAGAGAAGTGCAACAGAGTAGTGGTTAGGCCAGCTATGCTGTATGGATCAGAGTGTTCGGCAGCGCAAGAGATGGTATAGGCATGTGATGGGAAGAGGAGCTGGTTAAGTCTATCATAGGGATACAGGTTTTTGGAAACACCCGGGGCGGGGAAAGACCTATGCCGACGTGGGAGCAGGTTTTACGAAAGGATACAGTAATATGCTAGTGTGTTGTGCTAAGTTTGTTGGTGTTTTAGGGCCCTTCAACTACAAGGTCATTAGAGCCCCGTCCACAGTGTAGTTCTGATGCAGGGACTACACAGACACTACACTAATGCGATGATTTTCCCAAGCGACCATCCATGTCAGTACTAGCTGGGGTTGCGTTGCTTAACTTCAGTGATCAGACGAAAACTGGTGTGTCCAACGCAATTCGCCGCTCCCGTGTTATGCTAACGGGTTGGGGAGCCGGCCAAGCAGCCGTAAGGGGCCGAACCCTGTGGAGGCTGCTCCCGGGTGTAGAGGTAGGAGTAGGGGTTGTAGGAAAGGGGAGAATGTGGTATGGATGAGCACTTGGTGGGAGATAGGGAGGAGTGGAAGGCCAGAACTCACAGACCCGACCCTGCCACAATCGGGATAAGGGTATGATGATGGTGCTGAAATTGAATCTCCATGTCTAGACTGTCAGTCCGATTTAGTTTATTTGAGACATTCATCATTATGCGTTCACCTTTCTTGTTTTTGTATTTACATGAATTCAGCATTCTAATGTAAAAATATTCAACGCAACTTTCAGCCGTAATGAGTATATGTCGACGTGTCTTTTATTTTAATTTGGAACCACGAATGACTGCACCCTCATGTCATCCCATCTATTGTGTTGTTGTTGTTTTTTTTTTTTCGGAAAATAGTAGCCATTGTTGTCATTCTCGCTTGTAACTTAAAACGTAGTTTTTGTCCGAAACATTATTAATGTCCATAGTTTCTGTGCCTCTACTAAAGATACTGGTAGACATTGACTTTAAAGCTCTATTAACTATTAGGACTAATGATCTTTTAAAGTAGTAGTTATTCATAGTGAAGGAACGCCGCTGCTCGTGGTACCTTCTCCGCTTTCAAAATTAAGGGGGCCCCCTAAATAGGTTGGTTGAACAGTGGTTGTGTTTTTTGTTTTGTTGGTATTTAAGTTTTTCATCGTCAGTAGTCAAAGGTTTTTAATGACGGCATGGTATTATTTTTTATGATACCTTTTGCGTTTGCTTGTTTGACAAGTTGTCAGAAATTTTAAAATAATTATAGGGCTGAGTTAAGATTTCATAGCCTTTCTTAAGAGGCAAATAATTTGTTGGCCTCCAGCACGCAGTCAGTTTTTAAGTATGGCTATACGTTGGTTTTTCAAACAAATAGTGCCAATTATTTTCTTATTAGTGATCGTTATGAAACTATATTATGAAGAGTGATGAAATTCACAATGGATTCGTAAAAGCCTTCTATGCGTTGTAGTAACTTATTCACTAATTCCACCTTCCCCTTTCCCCAATGTTAGGACGCCTTTCTTAAGCCATTGTCATGTCACCTGAATTTCTTTTCTTTTCGACTGAAACAATCGATTTATGCACACACTTCTGGTGGATGTCTTGAACTTGACAATGTGGGTTCAATTAATATTTTCTGTGGACGGAATATAATCTCATGTAACCGTAGAAGGCAAGAGTAAATCATGAAAATCAGCAGTTACCTTGTTTGTTGGTGTTTTAGGACCCTTCAACTACAAGGTCATTAGAGCCCCGTCCACAGCACAGTTGTTATGCAGAGACTGCACAGACACTACACAAATGCGACGATTTTTGGGTAGTAGCAGTACCCAGTTTTCCCAAGCGGCCACCCATGTCAGCACTAGCTGGAGGTTGTTTGTTGGTGTTTTAGGGCTCTTCAACTACAAAGGTCTTTAGAGCTCCGTTCACAGCATAGTTCTTATGCAGAGACTGCACAGACACTACACTAATGCGACGATTTTTGGGTATTAGCGGTACCCAGTTTTCCCAAGCGGCTACCCATGTCAGTACTAGCTGGGGTTTCGCTGCTTAACTTCAGTGATCAGACGAGAACTGGTGTGTCCAACGCAGTTCTCCGCTCCCTCAGCAGTTACCCCTTGAACATTGGTCACTCCTTTTTGGCCCCCTTTCAATGGCCTTTAACTGTGCTGGACCGAAACTATGTTTCATAGTAATGGAGAAATTCATTTCGATTGTGACTAATAGGTTTGTTTAGGATATGTTTCTATGTGATCACATGGTCCTAGTGTTAAATCACTGTTGGCTTCACAGGACAATAGTCAGGCCTTTTTTAAAATAGGGATCAGAGTGTCGGGCAGAAAGCGCCGTCAATGTAAAATGAAAGTAGGAGAAATGGGCATTCCTAGGTACTTTGTGGGGTACCAAAGGCGGCTAAAGCAATCAAAGAGCGGCTGTATTGCGTTGGACACACCAGTTCTCATCTGATCACTCAAGTTCAGCAACGCAACCACACCTAGTACTGGCATTTGTTTTGTTTGTTGGTGTTTTAGGGCCCTTCAACAACAAGGTCATTAGAGCCCCGTCCACTGTGTAGTTCTGATGCAGAGACTGCACAGACACTACACTAATGCGACGATTTTTGGATACTGGCGGTACCCAGTTTTCCCAAGCTGCCACCCATGTCAGTACTAGCTGGGGTTGCGTTGCTTAACTTCAGTGATCAGACGAGAACTGGTGTGCCCAGCGCAATTTGCCGCTCTCTAGTACTGGCATAGGTGACCGCTTGGGAACACTGGGTACTGCTAATATCCCAAAATCGTCGTAACAGTGTAGTGTCTGTGCAGATCTTCATTACAACTATGCAGTGGACGGGGCTCTAATAAAGATTTAGAGCGGGATAATATATGATATACGATATTGTTATTATTTAAGGCTGAATTTGGCGCTTCTCTTTAATTTACGCCATTGTGCAGTGCACAACCTCGGCAACTGCGTCAGTAGTTCTAGGTTCGGTACTGGACCGAGGTGGGTCGGCTTCTTTCGGGCGAGAGAGAGAGGCTGCGAGTGTGCCTTCTTTCGGATGAGAAGTAAAACCGAGGTCCCGTGTTTTTGTACGATGGCACTTGCACGTAAAAGAACCCACTCGACTATGCAACGGGTAGATGAGACAAAATTTCCAGGTGTAGGAGCTCGCCCCCTGGCGTCGGTAGCATTCCTCAACAAACACTAGACCGACGATAAATAAGCGTAGGGGTGCAGCTTTGGCCGGCAACCGGCTGCAGAAAAAAACTATGACCAATATATCGCCCTATGTCCATTCAGAGGGACAAGATGGGTACCCTATCCTGCCATAGGGGGGAAAAGGGTTAGGAGTTGCTTGTGTTGTGCACTGCACAACTTGGACGATCAATTTCGCCTACCCTGTCTTGATCTCAAGATACCCCGAATTAGCTTCCGGGCGATGTCGAAGGTTTTCTAAATTTCAAGTTCGATTTCTGTATACTATAAGTTTCCCAGAATTTAAAATAGGATATTAAACAGGCTCTACTGACGATGATTAAATGTTGAATCCCAATTTCAATGAACTGTACTCGAGATACCCTTCGCAATTCTGGTTGTCAGTAGACGTCTGTGTCAATTTCATTTTCTATTAATTTTATACTTATTATTTTTTTTCTAATAGTGCTAGAAAGAAAGAGATGAATAAGCGAGCAGGTAGGAAGGATGACACTCCATCGTCTACCTCACACAAAAAAAAATGAAATAAAGAAAAGCGGAAGAACTTTAATGGTCCAGTCCCTGGCTCAGCAGGGTTTGGAGGGTCACTTTATTTTTGTCTGGTTGGGGTCATCTGACTTTTTAACTATATCTCTCCGGTCACTCCAACACTGCATGAGGCCTGTTTACTATCTGTCAAAAGTTAGGTCTAGGATGACAGCCGCCTTTGGTCACCTTTCTTCTTCTTCTTCTTCCAGGTATATGTCCAGTCCTTTTAAATATAGACTTTTTTTTTATGTATATACAGCGGAACCTTCTGAATGGACAGGTGCTGCAATGGGGGACGACAACAGCATGAAAGCGCTCGACATTTTTTCAAGAGAAGCAGGAGGAGGAAGGAAACTTGGTAGGCGAAATGCATCCTCAATACTTTAAATTTGTTGCGTTGAGAAAGAAACCAATGATGTCGACATATATTTCGATTCTTGCGCAGGTTTATTTTCTCTCTCTCTCTCTCTTTAGCCCTTCATTTATCTTATAATAATTCCCTGTCTCAGGTGGTTTTGCATTCTATAAAATCTATAATAAATTAGATTAATATGCAAGTCACAGTCTCTCCGAGTGACAAAGCATGCATCAAAATGGATTATTAATTTTAATAAAAAATTTTTTGGCAGATTTATGGAGTGGCTCTGCAGTTCACATTTCTTCCTCTGTGCACGTTGCTCAGGCTGTGCCATCCAAAGGAAAAGAAGGGGAAAAAAGCTGGAGGCGAGCACAAAACGGATCTACAGGTATATAATCATTTAACTAGTTTAAAGGTGGTAATAATTGATTGATTGCCATTCACAATGTAGAGTATATTCCTCGAGTTCGAGCTGCACTTCCATTAAATAGATGCCGACGAATCGTTCATTAAAAATGACATTTAATGAATATGAAGTACAATTATACAAACAAGAAGGAGAGAGAGAGAGAGAGAGAGGTCTGTATCTGGACAAAGCACATGTCACAGGTGTTAATGCGACTGATTGCAATCTAGCTTACGAAATTGACATTTAGTTAAAATCAGATGGAGGGGAGAGAAAAAGTCCGCTTTGTGCTCATGTAATGATTAATTTATAAAAGCTTCAGCGTGTTTTTGCTTTTTTTGGCAGCGTGTCTCCGTTTTGTTATTTATGTTTATTAAGACTTTGTGCTTCAGGCAGTTTTACGCGCTCAAGATTTGAATTGGCAGTGCATGAGACACGTTTGAGAGCGACTTGACCAATTAAACGAAGTATCTTTACTGCGACAGGCAGTTTAATGCGTCGGTGACCCTACCTGGACTAACTTGATGATATACCAATGGATGGTTCCGTACCGCCGGTCCAGGCCTGAATAAAGTTCAAGACCTGAATAGTGAGATCCCTTTCAGATGAGAAGTAAAACCGAGGTCCCGTGTTGGTATACGATGTCACTTGCACGTAAAAGAACCCTCTCTACTACGCAACGGGTAGATGAAGCAAAATTTCCAGGCGTAGGAGCTTCCCCCCCTGGCGTCGATGGAATTCCTCAAAAATGAACAGTAGATCGACGATAAATAAGCATAGGGGTTGTAGCTTTGGTCGGCAACCGGCTGCGGAAAAACGCTGTCCATTATAATCACTCTTGTGTCCATTCAGAGGGACACGATGGGAACCCGACTCTGTCGTAGGTGGGCAAAGGGTTAGGAGTTGCTTTTTGCTTTACTCAGTCTGTTTTTCAAATTTCAGTTTCTTTAAAATTTTGAAGGACATATCTAAGTAATAGCAATAAAAAATACTATTAAGATATCATCATCATCCAAACCTTATCCTTCCTGTGGCAGGGTCGTGTCCCATCAATCCCGCCTATCTCCCACCAGGTCCCCGTCCATCCCACACATTACCATATCCTTACGGACAACTTGCTCCCACGTCTGCTTCGGTCTCCCCATGTCCCGGGTGCTTCCAACCACCTGCATTCCGCTAATAGACCTAACTAGCCTCTCCTCCCCTCTTCTCAGGCCCGCAATCTACTTTTGGAGCAGCCGAGTGGCCCACAATACCAGAAGTATATTGGGCGGCATTTTTACGCAGCTGGCTGTATCCCCTATGCGTATTTATTGTCGGCCTACTGTTGGTTGGGGCTCTCCACCGACATCAAAGGGCGAGCTCCTACCCCTGGGAATTTTTGCCGCATCTACCCGTTGCATAGCAGAAAGAGAGTTCTTTGACGTGGAAATGGTCTCGCACACCACACAGGAAAGGTACACTCGGTACCTCTGTGTCACCCGAAAGAAGCCAATCCATGCCGATCCAGTATCTATCCTGGAACAGCTGACACAGTAGTAGAGCACGCTATACTCTGCACCACCGAGGCGGGTATATGCTGATACCTACGTATTCAGAAATAATAAAAATATAATTATTAATATAAAATAGAGAATTGTTACTGAATTTTAAGCAGTAATTTTAACTTTCTCAAGTTGTTTAGCACATAGGGAGTACATAAGTCCTTCAGTAGTCGTTGCGTTCCGCCAGTTTGACATGAGGTTCTGACGTTAGCATGATAGGGTAGTTGTTTAGGAGGTACTAAAGCAGGATCCTCAAAATTCTTTACTTTTTTCCCCCTCACTCTCTCTCTCTCATTCCTTTGAGATCTAATAAAAGGGTTAAAGCAATCCTACACTTTGGTAGGGAGGGGGTCTTATTAGCACACAGGATAGTAGTGGGAACTGAGCATCTCTCTCTTTCTCTGTACTGCCCACCTTTTCGCCGCTTCTTTCAAATTTTTCTTAAAGAAAGTACCAAAAGTGTTGAATATTGTGATCAGGTTTCGGTGTGTCTGTACGTGTTTACTGATTTTCTTCAAATAATTCAGTTTTCTTATCCTTTTTACCTATTTTTCAGCACCTTGGTTTCTTTATCTGAACTTTGCCCTCTCACGGCGTCAATCCTTTCGCTACGTTATTTGGTGGGATATTCAAGTGGGTTTTTGAAATTTTGGAAATGGATTATGTTGGGATTAAATCAAGTCGTGAAGTTGAATGGAAATGAACCTAAAATTTTCAATTTTAAGTAAGTATTTATTCTCTCTCTCTCTCTCGCATACATACGCTCTCTTCTTTTGAAATATGTGTTGGAAACTTCTTGTCCATCGGCCTACACAGTTTTACTGTCTTTCCCTCTTTATTTAGAGTGAAGGAGAGAGGTGATTTCTGGACTTAAAGGTTTAACGTGATTGTCCAGAAATTCTCGAATAGTGTGTATATAAATAGATTAGTGAAAGGGTAATGAATAGAGTGGTGGGCTTTTTCACTTTTTTTTCTATAATCCTTTTCGAGAAGTTTTGAATCAATGTCTTAATCTTCTAAATCCGTGAGAATTAGTTTTACTGATGAGGTATGACCAGTGTGTGTCATGCGATTGCTCGATAAACCAAAAGGGTGGAAATTTTCGGGTTTTTCGGACGTCAAAGCACTGTTTTATATAGACTTTTTTTGCACCAACTCCTTCCTATTCCTTTTCGTTTTACCCTCATGACGCTGCTGATCTTTAGGTGGGTGATACCCGTGCACCACTTGTACATGCCCCAAGTTTGTATGTGTATTGGAGCAAAAGGGAGCGGCGAATTTTGCGTTGGACACACCAGTTCTCGTCTGATCACTGAAGTTAAGCAACGCAACCCCCAGCTAGTACTAACATGGGTGGCCGCTTGGGAAAACTGGGTACTGCTAAGACCCAATAATCGTCGCACTAGTGTAGTGTCTGCATCAGAACTACGCAGTGGACGAGGACTAACGTCCTTGTAGTTGAAGGGCCCTAAAACACCAACAAGCAACAAATGCAGCTAAAGAGGTATGCGAATTACTATTTATTGCGTTGCATCAAGCCTTTTAGGGTCGTTGCTTCACTCAGGAGTCGTGGTTCGATCCTGACCGAAGCAGGCGGCTTATATTCTGTGCAAAGGGAGGGAAACCCTCAAGTGATTCAGTCACTTTGGATGGGATGTCAAGCCGAAGTATAGTGTTGGCCTACGCCATTGCGCGTTGAAGAACTTTTCTACATTGCGATAAATAAATGTAGGCCCCTTTATGACCGTATGGACCAGCGGAGTCAAAATGATGGCCTGCGAGCCACACGCAGCTATTGAAGCCTAGAGTTGTGGCCTGCACAGTCGATACCATGCAGTAGGACCTATACATATGCAGCCTGCCACTCAGAGGCGTATCGAGAGGGGGACAGTAGCCCCTGGATGTAGTTGCAAGGGAGCGCCATGGGCACTAACTGGTCCTCATGACAACGCATATGCTACCAATGTGGCCCTCGGAGTACCCTCAGTTTGACATGCCTGATGAAGACCAAATTGTTCAGATTGTAACCATTCCTGTGCCGTGGATGTTTTATTTGTAGTTCCTAGTTCTTATTCTGGGGAGCGACTGTATTGTGTTGGGCACACCTGCTCTCGTCTGATCACTGAAGTTAAGCAACGCAACCCCAGTGAGTACTACCATGGGTGACCGCTTGTGAAATCTGGGTATTGCTAATACCCGAAAATCGTCGTAATAGCGTAGTGTCTGTGTAGACTTTGCATTAGAACGATGCCGTGGATGGGGTTCTAGTGACCATTGTAGTTGAAGAGCCCTCAAACACCAACGAAAAAAGATGTAAGCCTGAGAATCATGAGTAAATGAAAGCGTGAGGGATTGTCATATGGTCCTTGTGTCAAATGAGGCTTAGCGTCCCGTAAATTGAATCAGGGATAAACTATTCGTCTAATTCAGTGGTCTTCAAACTTTGTCGACTCACGGAACCGTTAGAACTATAAGATATTTTGGGGGAGCCCTATCCCACCTTTAGAAAAGTATATCTTGCCGCTGCTAACGAAATTTCATTTTGACTCGCGGAACCCCCAGAGATGTATTGCGGAACCGTGGGGTACCGCGGAACACAGTTCGAAGACCGCTGGTTTAATTGATCTCATCCGGATTTTTTTTTTCATTGGTGATTTAGGGCCCTTCAACTTCAAGATCATTAGAGCCCCGTCCACTGCATAGTTGTAATGCAGAGTCTGCACACGCGCTACACTAATGGGACGATTTTTGGGTATTAGCGGTACCCAGATTTCTCAAGCGGCCACCCATGTTAGTACTAGCTGGGGTTGCGTTGCTTAACTTCAGTAATCAGACAACGCAGTGATCCGCTTTTCCGTGCGGAGAATGATAGGTACCTGCCAAAATGATACCTGCCTACATGTAGGCCCTATGCCATATTTTACAAATAACTTGCTCATACAGAGGTGAGTTGGCCAGGTGTTGACAAATATGTTTCCTTAGCATGCACTTATTTTTTGATATACGAATTGATTCCATCAGTCAGACAATAAAAGTCGGTTCGCTGAATGCAGGACGGAGTTCTGGCTGTTCCTATGTCCTCGTTCCCTCTTTTCCCTCCCTGTCTTCCACACTTTTTCATCACAAGTGGTGCATCATTTTGCCAACAGTAATTCTTCACAGGTTCTTGCACCGCTGGCTATTTGTGGGTTCAGATACTTGAGTCTACTGAGTTTCATGCCGCTCTACCTATCTCTTCAGTCCTTCTTTCCTTCCCTCTCTCTCTCGCTCTCCTTGGAAGCCCCTCTGGTCATCTTATTATCTCCTCTCTGCATGGACACTTTAGGGCAATTTAGAATTTGTGCTTTATTTTAAATTGGAGTGTGTAGGTCCTTGAAATTTATGGCCTAGTGAAGTGATTGCTAACAATGCAGGTGCACAACAACAGCAATTTTACTTAAGTTTTGATTTGGTGCGTGTGGGGCAGTAGATGAGGCGGAGGGGTGTGTGTGTGTGTGTGCTAAAGAGATCGTGGCGTGACGATTATAGCCACCTTCCCCCTCCCCCTCTCCATCGCCACCCTGTTTGACACCTGGCCAACGCCTACTATTTATCACCTCTTGAAGATGATTTCCTATAGCGAACTATGAACCTTTTTTTTCTGTCCTCCCCATCTGCTTCACCCTCGTTGTTGCCTCTTTCTTCTGCGCCCAAAATTTTCTTATTGTTGCTCGTTATGCCTTTTTTTTCTCTGTCTTAGTTTGTCGAATCTCAGTTACTCGGTTGTAACTACCTGTTGTGGTCAGCAAAGGCGTTGCGTGAATGCTTAGATATCCACTAGGGGGTAGCATCTCATCACGTTGTGCTCTGGGGTAGGTCTGGCCTTCGGCTGGAAGAGAAAAAGGATGCCTCCGATCCCACCTTTTTCTGGAAACTATTTTTTTTTCTTCAATCGATGTTTCTCCTTTCACCCACACATCTACCTCCTCCCTCCTTCCCGCACACTCCTTTACTCCCCTGTGGTCCTTGTACCCTATCCACACAAGAAGGACACAGCTATCTCTTTTCTAACACTTGAAAGAGTTGTTCTTGGAGTTTTCTAATCACTGCATCCTTTTCTAAATTTTCAATTGACTCTCCACAGTGTCCTTTTCCATCTCTCCCCCCCCTCTCTCTCTCTCTCCGTACTCCTCTTTCTCCTGCACGGGCACGCACCTTCTTCCACACCTTCTTGTGCCCTAAATTAAGGGCCGCTTGTGGCTATCACTTCTTGTCACCTTCTCTTCAACTACATTTGTGGGTCTATTTCGGATTCTTAAAAATCCTTAGGCGCGTGTCTATCTGGTTCGAAACACAAAGGTCCTTTAC
>JAAFCE010001036.1:47830922-47865919 GCA_013389805.1 Trigoniulus corallinus | reverse complement strand
GGCTCTATCAGGGAAATTAGTCAATATTTAAAGTTAGGAGGATTAGTGTAGCATTTCTATAAAAGATATGGTCATGGTCATTTTAATGAGAATGTTATGGTCATGTAATGAGAAGAGGGGAGGAGGAGCTGATTAGACCCCTAACAGAGATACTGGTCATTGAAAGCCCATCAGAGTATTGGGCAGTGAGGAAGAGCCACGTATACAGAATGCAAGTAGCCGAGATGCGAATGCTGCGGTACATGAGTGGGGGTGTCAAGAACTGATAAGAATTAAGAATGAATTAGGAAAAAATGAGGGAGAGTAGGTTGGGGTGGTATGGGCACGTAAGGAGGAGAGGGGAGGAGGAGCTCGTTAGGTCCATTACAGGAATGTGGATGGTTGGAAGCACCCGGGGCAGGGGGGAGACCAAAGTAGACGTGGCATGAGCGGCTTATTGCGTTGGACACACCAGTTCTCGTCTGATCGCTGAAGTTAAGCTGCGCAACCCCAGCTAGTACTGACGTGGGTGGCCGCTTGGGAAAATTGGGTGCTGCTAATACCCAAGAATCGTCGCATTAGTGTAGTGTCTGTGCAGTCTCTGCATAAGAACTATGCTGTGGACGGGGCTCTAATGACCTTGCAGTTGAAGGGCCCTAAAACACCAACAAACAGCAGACGTGGGAGCAAGTTGTCCATAAGAATATGGTAGTTTGTGGGGTGAACGGGGACCTGGCTGGAGTGAAGGGCTAGAACCCGCAGACCCAACACTGCCACGTGTGGGATACGGGTATGATGATAATGATTTTGAATGTATTTGTTTAGCTAAATATTGTGTGCGTATACACGGTCTCTGCATTAGAACTATAGTTCTATAGGCATACACTAATGGGACGATTTTGGGGTATTAGCGATACCCAGTTTTCCCAAGCGGCCACTCATGTCAGTAGTAGCGGAGGGTTGTTGTTGTTGTTGGTGTTTTAGTGCCCTTAAACTACAAAGGTCGTTAGAGCCCTGTTCACGGTGTAGTTCTTATGCAGATACTGCACAGACACTAAACTAATGCGACGATTTTTGGGTATTAGCAGTACCCAGTTTTCCCAAGCTGCCACTCATGTCAGTCAGTACTAGCTGAGGGGTTGTGTTGCTTAACTTCAGTGATCAGACGAGAACTGGTATGTCCAACGCAATAAGCCGCTCCCGTCAATTCCAGATTTCAAGTATGGGCCCTCTAAGGCAAGGCGCAAAATGAGACCGCAGGGTGACGCAGCGTAACGCAGCCCTGCGAAATTCTGCTAGCAGGCAATCACCGCACACTGAATCGCAGTTTTTCAGCATACTGGTTTGCAATTTGCGTCAACTAAAATGGCTTTCAACGTAACAGTGATTGCCTGCTAGCAGATTGTTTGTTTGTTGGAGTTTAAGGTCCCGTCAACTACGAGGTCATTAGAGACCCGACCACTGTATAGTTCTAATGCATATACTACACAGACACTGCACTAATGCGACGATTATTGGGTATTAGCAGTACCCAGCTTTCCCGAGCGATCACCCATGTCAGTACTAACTGGGCTTGCGTTGCTTAACTTCAGTGATCAGACGAGAACTGGTGTGTCCAACGCAACTCGCCGCTCCCCTGCTAGCAGAATTTCGCAGAGCTGCGTCACCCTGCGGCCTCATTTGGCGCCTTGCCTTATTGTTGGAAAATTTAAAGTGTATTATCTTCCAGGTGAGAAAACTTTTTTTCTTTTACCTGAAATTGATTTTCCTCTTCTGTTCATATCTCCATCCACTTTTGGAGTTTTCTTTTAGTGTTAGATACAGGATGTAGAAAAAGAGGATGACGTGACCTCGCGTCTCTCATAAATTTTGTTAAAAGTTTTTAAATCTTATGTCCTATCTTGAAAAGAGGAGTGAAGATAATTCAGTAGAGAGGCAAAAAACAGAGGGAGGGAGATATAAAAGAGTCATTTCGGAGACTATTCTGCTATCCTTTGCCGAAATTGTACACAGATTACGTTTTTCTGTGTAGTCTATAAGTTGGTTTGTGATTGCCACATTTGAAATCACTTATACGCGTATCAAATCACTACTATAAATAGTGCGTGAAGTTAGTGTTAAGATCAGCCATGGAGTACTTCCCGTAAATCATTAATTTTCGTCATAGGTGTATAATGTGGATGATAGAGCAATTCAAAACACTGCCACTGCTACCATTCCAAAAATCCAACCATCCCCTCTCATAATCCCCGGAGACATTGATAAATATCTTGAACCACTTTATTTATGTAGACCTAGTCCACTCATCTTAAGAAACTTTGCCATAATTTTATGATCCGCCCCGCTTTTTAAAAACATTATTTCAGACCTCCTGATGTTTGAAATATAAGTTGTAGCTGTCGTATCAAACTGATGACCGCATTCTTTTTGTTGGTAGCCCACCTTAGCTGCACCCCCACACCGAGTGCGGTGTTGTAGAGACATTTATTACATGTCCGTTGATTTTTGTTGCCTATTTTCAGTAATGATTGCCTTGATATGAATCTTTTGGATTCTGCCCTTTCGAAGAAACATGGTTCGGGACGTCAGTGAATGTCACGGTGAGTTAAACACCCTTTGTTTTTTTTATTTATATTTTAAAATATTTTAAATTAAAGCGAGTCAGAGATAGTCAACTTCCGACATGCACACACATGGTAGGCAATTAAATTTCGTACAACCTACCTTTAAATTCAGTATCGTCGTTATGTACAGGTGCTCGAAGCCCCCCGCAGATATAGGGCCCCAAATAAAGTTCAATTCGATATATATAGACCTTCAAGGGATCATTTAAACGTCCCGCCTCTCACTAGTGCCCACTTGAACGGTTTAGTGCGGGGTTCGAATCAAGGTTAGTGAAGGTTTGATAACAGAGCGCGTGATAGTTCAAAATGAAGCATTGTGTGCTAACGAACCCCCCCCTCTCCCTCCTCTCCACATATCGCGAAGGAGGAGATCCCCAGTACTGCAATGACCCACCATAAATACTATTGTTATTTTCACGTATTACTCCTCCTATATCTTTCACTTGTCACCTTCACCTGAGTTTTATTAGGAATGTTTTATAGAGATGTGTATCTAAATGCTTTAGTGAAAGTTCTGTTTCTTGCACCTCCCTCCACTCCTTCTTCGCCTTAATGCCCGTCCCTCATAAGAAGGATAAATAGTCACTGACCGTCAGATGTTAAATGATTTTATATAAGGACCATAAAGAAACGGTGGTCAGATGCAATAGAACAGTAATTTTACGACGTAATGACACACGTCGAAGTGGCCGTCAATTAGCCTCATTGTTCATTATCAACACAACAACAGAAAGAGACGTTTGAAAGATATCTCCTCCTCTCGTCCACTTTCAACTATCAACACGTGCCCTGCGCAGTTTCAACGCATACACTTTATTACGAGAAAAGAGCTTCGGGGATTTGCTAGCACAGGTTGCTTCTGAATCCTCATAGAAATTGTTTCACTGTTTTTGAATGGCCCTTCGATGAACAATAAAATGCTTTGTGCGCACGTCGCGTCGTTCGCGTTCCATTTGCCATGGTAACTGAACTGTTTTGGGCGCCATCTAGTAAACGATACAGGTAACATGAGTGTCAAATCATGAGATGAATATCAGCGTAGCACAGGGGTTCCCAATTGGCGGCGCCTTTGGTCAAGGCGCCTGTCTTACATTGCCGGATTGACCATTAGGCTAAGTAGGCTGAAGCCTAGGGCCTCAACATTTAGCGGCCTTCAAAACGTAAGAAAAGGGCCTCAAAATTGAAATAGCCTAGAGCCTATCAATATCTAAATCCGGCGCTGCTTTCTTACCCTTTTCTTTCGGTTCTTGGGGTAGGGGGAGGGGATTTTTTTTCAATTAAGTAAGGCCGGATCATCATCATCATGCCCTTATCCCACTTGTGGCAAGGTCGGGTCTGCCGGTTCTAGCCTTCCACTCCCGTCTATCCCCACCAGGTCCCCGTCCACTCCACACACTACCATATTCCTTACGAACAATATGCTCCCATATCTGCTTTGCCCCCCCCCCCCCCATTGTTTGTTTGTTGGTGTTTTAGGGCCCTTCAACCAGGGCCGGTCCTATAGGTTCGGCCGCCCGCGTGCAGTTATGTCGAGGCCCCCCGCCCTCTCATAATATTTTCAGTTAGTTTGCTTAATGTCTACAAGTTAACATTGATTGGCCGCCCCATCAGGGCAGCCGCCCGCGTTCTTTGCACACTTTGAACCTATGGACGGACCGGCCCTGCCTTCAACTACAAGGTCATTAGAGCCCCGTCCACAGCATAGTTCTTATGCAGAGACTGCACAGACACTACACTAATGCGACGCTTCTTGGGTATTAGCAGTACCCAATTTTCCCGAGCGGCCACCCACGTCAGTACTAGCTGGGGTTGCGCTGCTTAACTTCAGTGATCAGACGAGAACTGGTGTGTCCAACGTAATTCGCCGCTCCCGGTCCCCCCCTCCCCCTGCCCCGGGTGCTTCCAACCACTTGCATTGCTGTAATGGACCTAACTCACTAAGACCTGATGCAGTGATAATTGGTAATCACCTCGTGCTAGTATATATGAAATATTTCGCGGCGCCCCTGTGAGGAAGCCGCGGGCACACTGTGGTTGCCCGTGGCTTAACATTTGCTAGTTTCCTGAGTTTCCATCATCTACTTATAATAAAGTGTTTAATAAGCTACTTATTTATTTCTCTGGAATGTGTATTGCACCTTGTAAAGCCACATACGTCTCGGTGGTTTAAGGTAGGGTGACCAGGCGGGACAGTCCCGATTTCAGACTTCATGTCTCGCCGTCCCTCTTTTGTCCCGGAGGGACACTCGTTTGTCCCACTTTTTCGGCAACTTCTCAGAAGCATTCACTCGTCAATGAAATACGTGTACAGAGCACCCACACAGAGTGATCCTGCTAGGTTGGCAACTGATCATCGTCTGCAACACTGCACCCGTCCGGTGACCCCGTAGAATCAGGTGAAGTAGAGACAGAGAAGCGGAGTCCTGTGTGTTAAGAGGGTCCCTATCAAGTTGAAAGGAAAGTTCTGCAGGGCAGTGGTTAGACCTGCTATGCTATATGGATCAGAGTGCTGGGCAGTGAGGAAGAGCCACGTCAACAGAATGCAAGTAGCTGAGATGGGAATGCTGCGGTATATGAGTGGGGTGTCGAGAGCTGATAGAATTAGGAATGAATATATTACAGGTAGTCTGGCGGTGGTGGACATCGCCGAAAAAAATATGAGGGAAAATAGGTTGAGGTGGTATGGACACGTAATGAGAAGAGGAGGAGCTCGTTAGGTCCATTTCAGGAATGCAGGTGCTCGGCAACACCCAGGGCAGGGGGAGACCGAAACAGACGTGGGAGCAGGTTGTCCGTAAGGCTATGGCTATTCAACATCCGGTAGTTGTAGGGAATTCTAAAAGGCGTTCGGCATGCCCTTGACGGTCACAGGCTTTGTTTTGGGTCCCTAGATGGAGGTTTGATCTTCGAAGGCTTTCTTCGATCGCGAGGAAACCGGTGTGGGGATTTGTACGATGTCCTTTCTACAGTGAAGACTCCAATGGCAGTGCCGGATTTGGATATTGAGAAGCCAAGTTGCGTTGTGCGGCCAAGTTGCGTTGGACACACCAGTTCCCGTTAGATCACTGAAGGTAAGCAGCGCACACCCACGTCAATACCAACTTGGGTGGTTAGTAAAGAACGTTGGGTGCTGTAAATTAACCTTCTTCCTCGTCCTTTCACCTAGCCCCTTATCTCCCGTGGGCAGCCTCCTAAGGGGTTGACCTGTTATGGCTGCCTGGCTTACACCCCAACCCACAAACTAATCCAAACTATTTTAATTATGAGGCACTTTTGTTAAGTTTTGAATCCCGCTAAATGTTGAGGCCCTAGGCTTCAGCCTACTTAAGCTAGTGGTAAATCTGGCACTGACCAATGATAAAAGCAAGCAAAATGTTTTCATGCTGCATATAACTTCGTTTTTTACATCAAATTTCTTGTTTTATGACTAGTTAGGTAGTCTCAGAATTTTAAAGAAGAAAAATGGGCCATGCCCCGTGAATAAGGTAGAGCCATTAGGAAAAGATACGTAATTTATTTCAAAGTTTAACGAAATGGGTCGATTCAGAGTTGATTTCGTAATACACTTTCACTACTTTAAAAAAAAAAAAAAAAAAAAATGTAAATGTCTAGTGTTGACGTCATGATGCGCTTCTCCAATCCCGTCGAGCTACTGCCATTGGCACACTCTACAAATTGAGCCAAGAATAAGATGTGTACTTAGTTTTTCACAACTCTCACTTGGAGCGCTGCTTTCTATTCTAAAGCGATGAACTCTGTGGTCGTCCTGAACTGTTGTCAGCGGAATCCGTCATTTATTTCAGTTTCAGACGTGTGACGTTGGTCTTCAGGTGACTGTTGGTCACTTTGACTAAGGATGATAGATTGGCACGTTTCGTTAGAGATGGTTCTCACGATAGGCTTCGGACAGGAACAGACGAAACTTTTGCATTCCTTGCATTTGCCAATGGGGAAACGACCTGACAAATAGCGGACAATGCGGCTATTTGTATATAACTCTAAAATCTTGCGGTTGACCAGGAAGGCAAAAGCAATCATGGAACCCTGCATACCATTGAGGATGATGAACAAGTAGGCAAAGACGTCATGGGCAACGTAGGGTATATCCGGAATAGCCGACAGGTACCCCACCACCCAAGTGAAGCCCATGACGGTAAAGATTCTGATGTAGATGATAAGTTCTTCTTTGGAGTTGCGCTGAGTGGTGGTCATTTCCACCTTGCTCCGTATACGTTTGATTGAGAGGACTGTGAGAACGTAGAAGAAAAGATTGCAGATGAGAACATACATGGTGGGTGCTACAAACGCGATGGCCAAGGCAACTGAATCTCCTATCCAACATACGTTGCCATCACCGTACCCAATGTCTACAGAAGGGGCCACGTAATCGGTGTCGAGCACGACGCAAGTAACGACAATGGCCATTGCCGTGCCGTATGCATAAGCCGCATACCTCGGTAGGTACTTCATGTTGCCTGCTTTAGCTACCATGTTACTACTGGCAAAAGTCTTGTAGATGTCGAAGGCGATGGCATTCATCCAGAAAAAGAAGGACAGCAAGAAGTAATGCAAGAGGACGGCCACTGCATAACAAGCCTCTTCGTGCTGCGTGACTGACGGACGCATACCCGCCAGGTAGACCAAGTGATAGATGAGCAGGCAAGTCGTCAGATTGATCATGTTCCAACCAGGTGGATTTCTCAGTTCCGCAAAAGATAAGTAAGTAAAGATGGTTATCACCATGGCCAGTGCACTCAGGCTCAGTAAAATAGTTGTGAGCCAGCTCTGAACCTCGAGATCGACAACCATATTGTGATTAAGGGTGCCATCACCTCCAGTGTTGTTTGGATATGGCGGTAGCATGAGGCATACCAGGGCGTCACCATTAGGAAGTATCTCATAAGCTCCAGGGTCTATCACCTTGTTTGGGACACTCTCGTTACCAATATATGCGATGCTTCCGTTCTCCAGAGGCATGTATTCCCATTGCTGAATCATGATTTTTAGACAGGTGTTGGTATGATTGCTACGTTCACACACCACCGCAGCCGACGTTACGTTGGCAACTTCTGACCGTTGTTGACCCTGGAATAGTATGTTGACGATGTACTGACCTGGAGGGTATGTCACACCGGTTGAGTTGATGAAGATGTAGATTGAGGTGTTCTGTGGTGTGTCGTTGATGACCATAGGTGTGAATTCTCCATTAGTATAGTAAAGTTGCTGGCCATCTGAGCACCACTCCTCAGTGTTATTTCCTGAAGAGTTGGTGTATTGGACGACTTTTTCTTGTACGCCTCTGATAAGTATGTTTATTCCAGAGTCTAAATGAAGCAGGAATTGATTTAGAGCAACGCAATAGGACATGGTAGCCATAAGCATCTCGATGCTTGGTTGTGACTCTGTGGAATCAGGATCTGGACCTAGAAGAAGAACAGAAGACGCTCCATCTTTTTGGCATTGTGGAAGTGTTGTGTTGTCTTGTGTGTCATCGAAAGAGGTATTGTACATGGTGAAGTTCATGAAACGATCAACTGTAACGTTGAGGGTTGTAGCTAAGGCAGCGATGAACTGTTCGTCCATAATAGCAATACGTTCTTCGTCGATACAGCAGTCGAGTTCCATATCAAACAGCACGCTGACGATGGATAGATCCATATCTTGGATGATGGCAGTCATATTACTTGGTATGTCGTTACCATCGTCGTAGTCGGTTGTGATGTTGTACATTTGATTACAATGGAAGTCGATGTCAAAGAAATCGGTACTGCAGTACAGGTCGCGACAGACGTCACCGAATGGGTCCCAGATCTGAGTTGAAGTGCACTCTTCCAACGTTGTCTGCCACCACTCTTTTGATTGGGAACTGAACATTGTTTGCTGACTGCCATCGTGTCCGAAGTAAAATAAAATGGCAAACGAGGCTGGAATGTTTGGGATCTCCGTACGATGATCAGCATCAGTACCAGTCTCAAACACGAAGATGGTGCTTGCCGTCTCAGAACCTCGTGACGTTGGAACCACCATCCAAGCTGGACAATAGAGTTGTCTCTCATCTACATGATGACAACGAGCGCAATGGATATTCTTGTACATGGCGATGGGATTGAGAAGTTGGACGCCAAACACTGGTTTGCTGTATCTTGGACAGAGTCTGGCATATTCTTGAAATACTGCAGTGTCGCCGTACGAAGTATTATCAAAAGCTGGGCAGTCATTGATATCGTAGGAACACATTCTGTAAGAGCCGCAGCTAAGTCTTTCGTAATCGGCATTCACTGTACACGCATCTAGAAAAGTACTGTTATTTCCGGAATTCGTTTCTATACAATAACTCTCAATTTCCCAGGGTTTAACGCTAGAAATGTAGTTACAGATTGCGCAAAAGGAGTTTTTGAACACCAGCCCGAAGGCATTTTCGACTGGATTGAAGGAGAAGGAATATTGATTTTCACAGGCCTCTTGGATGATCGCATTTCCTTCTGCCGTTTTGTTGGACCAAGAGGGAGAACATGTTGTCACCATTAGGACGCCGTACTTCCAGTCACGAGACAGACTGATGCAACTAAAGTGACCATAGTTGTCAAACATGTTTGCTAAACTGGTGTTAAACATTGGCAAGTCCCTTGCACACTCAGCGTTGAAGTCAATGCAGCAGTCGTGATATGCGACACACATTGGGTCACAACCACAGACGTATGGTGCACCACTCATCACTTGACCACACCGGCCCACGCATGTGTTCCACAAACTGTCGATGCACACCGACAAACTCTCTTCAAGGAGACGTGCATTGCGATTGTACAGTTGCGTATCGAAATACGCACTATTTGCGTAAATGTCATCCTGCTTTGAGACTGTGGTCAGATGTTGTGGTGGAAGCGATTTTGAACTCTTGATAGTCGTCGGTGCATCAGCAGTAGCCACAATAATTGTGCCAATGATGATCGTGGTAAGAAGCTGCATCACGAGTTTATAATAATAATGAGCACTTGATGACAGATGATGCTTCTGCATATGTGTGCTGCGAAGGTATTTTTTTTATAAAGTTCCTGTTATAAGTTCCTGTTGTTGATGAGATTTTTGAAGACGAGATAAAATGACAGTTTCATTGAAAAATTTGTCATGGTCTTTGAGCACTACCAACGGTAATCTTCGGTAATGGTCAAAATGGTAGGTAATGGGATCAGCAAAACAATACTGCTCCCCAACATTCAGATTGCGTCTTGTGAATGTAGTTGTTATGTCTAGTCATTTTTGCTGTACCCTACATTGTCATAAATATAAAATTAAAAAAAAATGAAATTATTAATACGAAAGTTGGAAATTATTAACTGTTAACACATTCTTAAGCTGAAGCTCTGGTCGTATTTGAATTACATGTGACATTGTACACCAAGCATAACTGTGAGGTATAACACCTACACTCGTGGTTGGGTCCTAAGGACCATTGTAGTTGAAGGGCCCTAAAACACCAATTAACAACAACAACATAATCGTGGTCATCCACATATAATAAGTGCGCCACGCTTATTCCACGTCACATCACACAGGTATTTTTCTTGCATTTTGTTAAGGGGGAAATGAAATTATTTTGTTGCTTACCTGAGATTAAGATTTGTGAATAATTCCTTGGTTTATTATTTTGTGTGTTGTACATCCGTTTCTATGCTGAATATGTACAATTATGTGAGTCATATGCTGTCTTTTGTGAGAATAATTAATAATTATAATAGTAGTTTTTGATTGTATTTCAGATGAAGCACTACTATTGCTACTACGCCGAGACATACACACGACAGCTTCTGTTTGGATTCACGCGTCAGGTTGATATTATCTGAACGCTTTTTTAGTCGTTCGAGAGTCGAGTTCAGAAAATTGACAGCTGGATAAAAATCTAGACTGTGATCATATAAAAGGTTGGTATCAGATTTATCAAAAGTGCTATGAAGGGATATCACAGCATTTTTTGTTTGATATAAGTTTTACGTTACATTTTGATAACTGGTATAGTGCTGTGTAGTAGTAGCATACGCAAGAAGAAATTAAAAACACAGGTTTTTTCTGTTAGCGTTATATACAAAGGTTATGTACTTTTAGTGTACTTTGAGAGTGGGGTTGAAGGTTGAAACGCCCCCTCTTTAGCTCTCTTCTAGTAATACTCAGCTTTTCTCCTCCTCAACAATCGTTTCCCGTATTGATCCCTGAAAGTGCATTATGGCTAGATTTTTTTTTGAAATGGGAAATATGAGGTGACTACAATGAACATCAATTTTGATAATGCGGTAAACTACTCTGTTTTTAATCATGTTGCGTCTTTATATCTCCAAGGTTGAATTGTAGACAGAATTCTGGCCACAATGATCAGGTCGTTAACTCTTCCGCTTTTGATGTACCTATGCTGAACTTCAGTGCATTTCGAAGGCCACGTTCTTTCGTTCTATTCGAAAAGAAATATTCGACAGATGGTTCCAATGTTTTAAACGCTGCTGACATAATCTCCATTGAAGAACGTTGTACATGAAAAGTTGGTGGGCATGCTATTCCTTAACTCTGTAATTTAAGCAAAATATTGTTTTGACTAATCCTTTTACAGTATGACTTAAGAATAGCTGACCTTCTCTTGAATACTTAGGCCTACTTCGTATTCAAATACTCTACTTGTGTCATCATCATCATCATCATACCCTTATCCTGACCGTGGCAGGGTCAGGTCTGCGGGTCCACTGAACATGCTCTGACTGGGAGCACCCCAGCCGGGCGTCTGGAGCCCGCAAGAAATATTGGCTGAGTTGTCTGTGGGGGGATGCCGGCCTACCCCACTGTTAAATGCTCTACTTGTGTGAGGATAAAAATACTTAATTGTTATAGTCAGATAATGTCGCACACATCCCGTCAATAGTGGGGTTTGACCTGCGGATTCGGGTACTGTTCTGTCCTATTTTCCACCACGTTTAGCAATACAATCTGCTCCTATGTTTGAATTGACCTTTCACTAGTCTACACTGTGTCCTCCTGATAACCTGCATCCTTGAGATGGACCTAACCAGCTCTCTACTCGTAAAGTGTCCATATCACCTCTCTCCCGTGTTTTCTGAAATGTCTCCCGCTCTTAAACTACCTCTAATATATTCAGTTGTGATACCTTAGCACTTTTCCGAATACGTTGAGCCAGTCTCCACTTCATCTATCCTACATTAAGCCTGTGTTTTTTGTTTTGTTGGCGTTTTAGGGCCCTTCCAACTACAAGGTCATTAGAACCACTGCGTAGTTCTAATGCAGAGACTTATACTGTAAATTAGGGATTCCCAACCCTGTACCCACGTTTTTGTCTGTGCCCACCGCTATTTGGCACCCCCAGTAAACAATTTGTCTGAATTTCACTTCACTCAGTGACCAGAAACGAAGAAAGGTGACAACAGTGCACCCTTTAAAAAAAGGCTAGCACCACCAAGATGGGTTATAGCAGGTCAAGATTCAGCCTAGCCACAGATTCTAGACGAGCCTTGATTGGAGCGGCGAATTGCGTTGGACACACCAGTTCTCGTCTGATCACTGAAGTTAAGCAGCGCAACCCCAGCTACCAGTGACATGGGTGGCCGCTTGGGAAAATTGGGTACTGCTGATACCCAAAAATCGTCGCATTAGTGTAGTGTCTGCAGTCTCTGCATAAGAACTATGCTGTGGACGGGGCTCTAATGACCTTGTAGTTGAAGGGCCCTAAAACACCAACAAACAAACAACCCAAGTGGTCACCCATGTTAGTACTAGCTGGGGTTGCGATGCTTAACTTTAGTGATCTGACGAGTACTGATGTGTCCAACGCAGTAAGTCGCTTCTGAGCGGGTGGATCACGTTCAAATGTCATAGGTAGAAAGTTACTAAATTGTTAAGTAATTCACATTAAAAAATAGCAAGACCTTTGACACAGTACATTGAGTGAGGGAGGAGGGTGCGTGTGTGAAACTTGTCACTTCTAATAATGATGATGACAGTTTAAGTGCTCAATCAAATCATAAATCGACCCAATCAACCCGGAGAAGGATGCTTGTGGTTATTCATGATGTCGGTTTTGATTTATTTTAATATGCTGAACACATTTAATGCATATAGAAGTTTTATAATGTATCTTAAATGACTTCCTCTGTTCATTTTTTTGTTCAATTCGCGGAGACTCTTGAAGAATCACTTTAATATTTATCCAGTGCTTTATAATTCACTATTACTGCGTTAATTTTTATTGTTGATAGGTGCTGATAATTTTTTTTTTAAGTAGAGACAGTATTCACCTTGATAACGATACTTTAATGTGACATTTAGTTGCAATTGAGTTTATCAGTAAAATTACTCTAGTTTAGTGGGCGGTGATTAGTCATTTGAAACCCCCAAGTGTAGTAGCTGTGGAGATATGCGTTTATTTAGGATACTTGATTGCTCGAACTTTTTGAAACTTATATATTCATCTACTTTATCTACTACAGTATTTGAAGATTTGTTATTCGTTGTCATCATTGTTATCGACTGTTTACTCTGCTGCGTAGTGCTGTCTGTGAAGCACTTAATTGGACTCAATGTTGATGTCTCACTTCCAATCAATGTTCGCTATTAACTTCATCTCGAAGTTTTGGTTAAAAAACACAACCTCATCAGCTACTTACACATCCATCCCCAAAATGATTACAAAGTAAAATCAAGATTGTATCTAGAAGCGGGATGGTCCAAACCGAGGTTTTCGTAACGACGCTGTTTTGGAGTGCTGATTATTTCTCTCCTAGCTATGAGCTTCTGAGATCCCGCCTCGGTGGCCCAGTGGTTAGCGTGCTCGGTAACTGCGTCAGTAATTCTAGGTTCGATACTGAACCTAGTGCGCCTTCTTTCGGATGAGAAGTAAAATCGAGGTCCCGTGTGGTGTCCGATGGCATTTGCACGTCAAAGAACCCTCTCTTCTATGCAACGGGTAGATGAGGCAAAATTTCCAGGTGTATAGTAGAAGCCTCCTTTTTCTGAATAAAAGGGCTTACATTATCCTCCTTGTTAGCGGCCCTTAATTGTTCCCGTTTTACGTCTGAGGACTCATCATCACACCCTTATCGCGCGTGAGGCAGGGATCGGGTCTGTGCGTTCTTATCCTCCACCCCGCACGCCTCCATGTCCCATTGCACCTCCTGCTCCCACGTCCGCTTTGGTCTTCCTCTATTCTTGGTTTGTTTGTTGGTGTTTTAGGGCCCTTCAACTACAAGGTCATTAGAGCCCCGTCCACAGCCTAGTTCTTATGCAGAGACTGCACAGACTAATGCGACGGTATTAGCAGTACCCAGTTTTCCCAAGCGGCCACCCAGGTCAGTGCTAGCTGGGGTTGCGCTGCTTAACTTCAGTGATCAGACGAGAAGTGGTGTGTCCAACGCAATTCGCCGCTCCCTCTGTTCTTGGTGCCCCCAATCACCTGCAGTCCAGTAATAGACCTAATAAGTTCCTCCTCCCCGTCCACACCACATGCCCATATCACCTCAGCCGATTTTCTCTCATCCTTTATGTGGTTTTTACGCCCACCCCCAAGCTACCTCTAATGTAATCGTTTCGGACGTTTTTCGTCTCAAGACTAGTGCAATTTTCACAGAAGAACTAATCTATCAGCCTTACCCTGCTCCTCTCCATTTGCAGCGTCCGACACACATTAGGATATAAATTAAACGTTGATTAGCTTTAGAGGTCTAACGTAATAGCTCTGCTAACTTCCTTTGTAATCCAATTTTCCAATTTCCAGATCATCTAAAATCCGGTTTGTAAAGCAGGCTGACAGGCGTCACATGCCGTGTTAAACTTGAAACCATAGTTGTAGAGCTCGTAGTTTTCGTACATCCCCCGAAAAGCCGCATGCGCAGATATAGAACAAGTCCAACGAATATGGCGGCCTCCACTGCAGTATTGTTGACTGGGAATTTTGTGTTATTCCATTAGCATTCAATTCATTTTGAAATTATTCGTTATGGATTTGTTTGACGACTTACCAGAACCAGGCAACGTTTTTATTATCATTGTTGGGGAAGGGAGGCGTGGGAAGAGGAATATGTTGCTGATCGAACGATAGCTCCGAGCCATTCTTGTGAGAGTTAGACGATGTATCCTAAATAATAAATTGCATTTGTTTATTTTTTTATAGTAAATGACGGAGTGGTCGCCACTGCTTCAGAGCAGTCGACGCAATCAGTTGTAAATGTAAATGAAAGTTGTACGAAGAAAAGAAGTTTACAGGAAGGTGATGTTCGTCCAACCCACGACACTAAAAGGAGATGCTCGTTCGGTAGGAAAACGAACCTCAGTATTTTGTATTAAAATATCCTGAAGTTATATTAATTAATTTTATCATATAGGGTTTTCAATTTTGAAAGGATATGTGGCTGAACGAAAAGGAGAGCGCATTGAAATGCAGGACGCTCACGTCATATTTAATGATTTTAAATCTTTCCTCCCACAAATATTTCAGCATCAGATTGAGTTAGTGCCAGATGTATCGAGGTGATCATGTTATTTCTTCTCAATCGCATAACGATCAAAAGGCATTTTTTTCTCAGTGCACAGATAGCCTTTTTTGGCGTATACGATGGACATGCTGGAGCAAGAGCATCCAACTACGCTGCAAGTAATTTGCATCAACATTTAGCGCATGCATTTCTAAAAGGTAGTAAAATTTTTAAGTAGGCTACTGGCATGGACCCTGTTCAATCCTTGTGTAATTTTTCTTCCTTTCTTAATGTACATTTTAGGAGATGTTATTAACGTTGATAGAGATATTAAGAAATACTTTACTGATGCATATAAGAAAACAGACGAGGATTTTCTTAAGGAAGCAACTAAACAGTTAGTGCGCAGTTGGGACAGTCCCAGTGGTTGCTGTCTAAACTGATTTCAAAACTCCTTGATATTCATGCAGAAAACCTTCTTGGAAAGATGGGACAACTGCGTTGACCACTTTAGCCATTGGGGATACATTATATATTGCAAATCTGGGAGATAGCAAAGTAATCCTGGATGATCTGGGCTAAGTACACAGTCACCTCCTTTCACACCTTATTTCACATATATCACAATTAAGGAGTATGTCCCAACTTCAATGTCAGGCAGTCCTGTGTCGGTACAATAAGGAAGAGGATAAGAATGCACCAGTAATATTATCAAAGGAACATAATCCTTCGGATTACGATGAAAGAATGAGAATACAAAAGATGGGGGGACAAGTAAAGTATGTTTGATGAGGATTCTTTAATTCATTTACAGTTATAATTGTTGAAAGACGTTTATTTTTATTCAACTTTTAAATAGGGATGGCAGGGTCATGGGAATTCTTGAAGTTTCAAGATCTATAGGAGATGGACAATACAAAGCGTATGGTGTAATATGCATTCCAGAAATTAAGAGATGTCGATTGACGCCTGAAGATCGGTGAAAACATAAAAGTTATCCGGCTTTTAAGCATAAATACACGAATATAGTATTGAGCTGTGTTCATTTATATGTATCTAGATTTATTATTATGGCCTGTGATGGTTTATGGAAAGTTTTCACAGCAGAAAAAGCGGTGGACTTTATTTGGGATGCCTTACAGGTATGTTGATGTCTTTCTAAACGTTATTAGCCTCTATTAGGAGCGGTGAATTGCGTTGGACACACCAGTTCTCGTCCGATCACTGAAGTTAAGCAACGCAACCCCAGCTAGTTCTGACATGGGTGGCCGTTTGGGAAAACTGGGTACTGCTAATAGCCAAATATCGTTGCATTAGTGTAGTGTCTGTGCAGTCTCTGCATAAGAACTACACTGTGGATGGGGCTCTAACTGACCTTGAAGGGCCCTAAAACACCAACAAAAAACATCTATTATGAATGGTTTCTATAATAAAACTTTAAATCCAAGTTGAACGTCATGAATTCCAGGCTAGTGAAGGTGGTTGATAAAATTTGTAATAGTTTGTTAAACGCGTTTAGTTAATATTTCTTGCAAACGTTGACTGCTGTCATTCTTGTCGTCTTTTATAACTTTTACTACTGTAGTATGTTTTTATGATTAGGATCCAACCTTAAAAGCCACGGAAGCAAAATGCTTAGACGAAGTGAAGTTCGAAACTGCATGCGCTAGGTTAGCCAATGAAGCCGTAAGAAAAGGTAGTGGTGATAATGTTACTGTTTTATTAATTTCTGTTCATTTTTCATATGAAAATGATACTGAATAGACACTTGATGGAATCAATTGATTTTCATAATATATTTCCTATATGTCACTGCTACAATAAAACTCATTATTTATCAGGTGTGTGTATTTCAAGATTTCCTGTATGAATTAGATTTTTGAGTCCTGCTTCGAAATGACGTCATCATCATCATCATACCCTTATCCTGCCTGTGGCAGGGTAGGGTCTGCGGGTCCACTGAACATGCTGTGACTGGGGTCATCCCAGCCAGGCATCTGCAACCTGCAGGAATATTGACAAAGTTGTCTGTGGGGGGATGCCGGCCTACCCCGCGAATTGAGACGACTGTTAGGGAGCGGTGAATTGCGTTGGACGCCCCAGTTCTCGTCCGATCCGATCACGCAACCCCAGCTAGTACTGACATGGGTGGCCGCTTGGAAAAACTGGGTACTGCTAATACCCAAAAATCGTCGCATTAGTGTAGTGTCTGTGGAGTCTCTGCATAAGAACTACACTGTGGACGGGGCTCTATATGACCTTGTAGCTAAAGGGCCCTAAAACACCAATAAACAAACAAGAGAATACTGCTTCGAAATGGAGTGAGTTACATTATTTACTTTGAAATCCGAAAAGTTGCTAGCATTTCTTCCGTGTGGGTTCTGAAGTAGAATATATATTGGTCCACTTTATTCCTCCTTGCTTTGTTGCAGACGATTAAAAGGTTTATAACATCACATCACCCTACAGTCTGACGCAAACCGATGATATCCAGGTTGTCTCCTTGGCTTAAGTTCCCGTTTTGGTTTTGCCTCATTAATCACAGTTGATGCACTTAAATTGCAGGTTGTCTATTTTGTTCGCAAAAAAACAAAATTGCTTTACCATTTTTTTTTCTGACAGTTGCAGAAATGATTCTCTTAACAAACTTTCCAATCGATCTTCAATTGAAATGACTGCAATTTCTGAATAATAGGACTGTCCCACATGTCAAACTTGCAGAACTATTCACTTGAGACAATTCAAAACAATTTTAGTTCGTATTAAAAGACCTTTCTGAAGGTAATTTTTCTTGGCTATTAGCAGTTGTTCCGTCCACATTTGATGTCCATTATGCATCAAAGTACCGGACTGTTGGATTAGTGAATGAATATTTTTTATTCTGGTTGTTTGCGATGTCAAAACACAGTTGCCGTATTTATTCCAATAACAGCCGCCCTCTATTAAGCGCCGCACAATCAGGGCCAAAAAAGTAATAATCGCCGCAGCGTTTTTTCGCTAGTGGTAAAATATTTTTGAAAGAAACAGTGGGGGGTAGGCCGGCATACCCTCACATACATCACCATCATACCCTTATCCCGCCTGTGGCAGGTTCGGGTCTGCGAATTTTAACCCTCCACTCCCGTCTATTTTCCACCAGGTCCTCATCCCCACACACTGCCAATACCTTTACAGACAACCAGCTCCCACGTCTGCTTTGGTCTCCCCCTACCCCGGGTGCTTCCGACCACCTGCATTCCTGAAATGGACCTAACGAGCTCCTCTCCTCTTATTGTGTCCATACCACCTCAACCTATTCACCCTCATTTTTTCGGCGATGACCACCACCCCAAGGCTACCTCGAATATACTCATTCCTAATTCTATCTGCTCTCGACACGTCACTCATGTACCGCATTACCGCAGCATTGGCATCTTGGCTACTTTCATTCTATTGACAGGGCTCTTCTTCACTGCCCTACCCTCTGATTCATATATAGCATAGTTGTCCTAACCACTGCCCCTGTAGAACTTCCCTTTTAACTTGATGGAGACCCTCCTATCACACATGACTCTGCTTGCCTGTCTCCACTTCACCCATCCCCCATTGATTCTATGGATCGCATCAGACAGCCTTAGCCAATATTCCTGCGGGTTTCCAGACGCCTCGCTGGGTGACCCCAGTCAGAGGACGTTCAGTGGACCAGCAGACCCGACCCTGCCACAAGCGGGATAAGGGTATGATGATGATGACTGCCAATATCGTCGACAAAAAGCTCACAAATTATATGAACGCCGCCCTCTAATAAGCGCCGCACCAAAAACGCCACGAAATAAACGGCGCGGCGTTTATTGGAGTAAATACGGTATTGCTTTATTTATTCTGTGCTATTTAAATGTGTAGCTTTACCGATGATGAAATATTTTTCACTCAAATGTGTCGATTTCTTTTTGCAAAGTGGACACAAAGATAAAATTGAGGCTAAACGCTCATCTTATTTCTGAAAGGCTGTTGATAGAATTTCTTGATTACTAAACTGTCAGTTACTGATATCAATTGCTGCAACCTACTACCCGTGTTTAGTTTGTCGCTTGTTTATGAATAGTACGGGAGGTTAATGCTTTATTTAGGTTGTGCTTAGTCACTTTTAATCTATAGTTTAAAAGTAAAAGTTCGCCAATTACACTACTCGGGATAAAACCAATGTGATATTCACTTGTGGTTATGACATGCCTAGTTAACCGCAAATTGCTGTGGCAAAAATCTTCTCAGGGTTTACAACTGTGGAAGTGAAATTTCTCATAGTCGCAGAGGACAGTGAATTTATAATTAAAATGGTTTTTCAAAAGTAGATACAATGAGTTTTGCAAACAGTTATAATAAAGTGGAAGGAAACAGCAACGTGCGTTCGAATTCCGTAACCGGATGCACGCGGATTGCCATTCTGTGGGTTTCCTGATCAACATTTATTATGTATTAATAACAGGATTCACCAAATAAGACAACTAAATACCGAATAGTATATTTATTGATGTTATTTTTATGTCGGTATCGAGCAGAAACAAAGACTATTCAATATGAATAAGTTGGTATCGAAATAATATACCAAGAGACCCAATCCAAATCCCAACATCCAAAATGTATCCTGCCGCGGAGGCATGATTCGGTCGATGATGAATAATCTTCCGCCGTGTCCCAGAATCTAGTTCTCATGAAAGATAATAATTTTTAATGTAAATAAAAATAGTAAACATTTCAGGTGTGCACTACCGCGATTTAGCCCGTTTTCAGAGATTACTTAAAGTATTTCTAATTGGTGATTTTTGTGTAAATTGATAAATAACTGCACCTTTTGAAGTAGCCAATCAGAAACCACGATGCGGTATACCGGTGCCTAACGCCGTGCGCTTGTTTTCATTGATAGAAAGAACTATTGGTGAAGCAAGCTGGTAGTTGATTAGTTTCCGCTTCTTTTTGAACTTATTTCAGAAAAGTTGTGTTGTCTTTGATCTACTGCATTTTGAAGTAATATTTTTCACTTAAAATATAATGGCCGACGAAGAATTATCAGCACTTTTAAATCGGCGTCAACTGATTAACGAAGGAGTTGAAAACGGCAATGAAAATTCAAGGTTCAAAGTTTTTAATCCATACACCGAGTTTCCAGAATTCTCAAGAAAAGAAATCAAAGATTTTGAGAAGACGTTTAAAAAGTGCGATAAGTATACAATATTTCTTTATTTTTATATACGACAAAAATAATGGCATAAAATAATCCATGGTTTTATTCAGGATTTTAAACTGTAGGGGGTCATTGAGTTATTTTACGAAATTAACAAAAAAAACTGACTCATAGTCATGCGAAGAGGTCACTGTAATATTTTGCACCTAGACTTCAAGAAGGTAAACTTCTGGAAAACGCTATATAAAAATGGTTTGTCATAATGCAGAGGATTTCCGGAAAAAGAAACAATTTACCTTATAAGTCATACCTTCAATGATAACAAGGGGCCCACCCACGAAAACATCTTTCTACTTTTAATATAAGGAGTGATGGAAACCCGTTATCATTACCGTAGTAGCATACACTGTAGACCTATAGTTAAAAGGAGCAGGGACAGGAGAGGGCTAAATACCACGACCTTCACCCAGTTTTCGTAATATTTGAAACAATAACACGTGATTGGATTTCTTAAGTCTCGAAATTATTTCCGTTAATTGAAATCTGATCCTTGAATAGATGAAGCCATTCGTTGTAATGTCAATTGTTTTCTTTTCAAAAAAAAAAGACCTTAGGACTGTTCTCAAACTACGACCAGCCTCAAGCTGAATGACTCAAAGTCATCATTCCCTTATCTTACCTGTGGCAGGGTCGGGTCTGCGAACTCTGGCTCTCCTCTCCCGTGTGTCTCACTAGATCGTCATTCTCCCCACGCACTGAGGTGCATGACGCAAAATACTAAACAACAAAATTGAATGACTCAAAATAGCAACTCCTAGCCCTTTCCCCTTCTAAGGTAGGGTTGGGTACCCATCATGTCCCTCTGAATGGATACAGGGGATGATATATTGGACATTGTTTTTCCGCAGCCGGTTGCCGGTCAAAGCTACAACCTCTATGCTTATTAACGGCGAGTTGCGTTGGACACACCAGTTCTCGTCTGATCACTGAAGTTAAGCAGCGCAAGCCCAGTTAGTACTGACATGGGTGGTCGCTCGGGAAAGCTGGGTACTGCTAATACCCAATAATCGTCGCATTAGTGTAGTGTCTGTGCAGTATATGCATTAGAACTATGCAGTGGACGGGTCTCTAATGACCTCGTAGTTGACGGGACCTTAAACTCCAACAAACAACAACATATGCTTATTAATCGTCGGTCTGCTGTTCGTTGGGGAATTCCAAGGGGGAGCGAGCTCCTACACCTAGGGAATTTTGCGTCATCGACCCGTTGCTTAGTAGATGGGGTTCTTTGACGTGCTTATGCCATCGTACACCACACGGGACCTCGGATCCCCCGGGATCTGAAGGAAGGCGCACTCGGGGCATTCTCTGGCCCGAAAGAAGCCGACCCACTTCGTACCGAGAACCACTGGCGCGGTTACCGAACACACTGCCCACTGCTCCACGGAATGACTCGGAACATTGCACAAAAAGACTAGAAGAGTGGTTGCACAAAGTGATTGGAAAGAACCTGAAACTCCAAAGGAGGGAATTTGCTAGGATATTGACCATCATCAAAAGGACCTAATTTCTGAAAGAAAGAAATGTGTGGTATGACCATTTACAGTAGTTGTTTATTCCTGACCACGAAATGTGTCAACAGTCACCCTCTCTGCCTACCGCGAATTAGGTTTAAAAAATATTTAACCTACTATATTAGCCTGAAGAAAATTATACTGAACGTTGAACTGTGTGGTCTTATTTTCAAAATAGTTGTCCCACATATAACTGAAACAAGACTCTAAATTCTTTGATGCGAAAGGTAGTTTGCCGGGGGAGTGGTAATTTTCCTTTTTTAAATGCTAGTCATAACAGAAAGCTGTAATTTTGAAGTAGAATGTGTTTGTGCCTATTTTCCTAGGGTTGGTGTTTCCTATTGGTACTGTCGAACACACGGGTGAACCAATTAACACGGCCTAACTCCTGTGTATTTAACTTCGGCCATTGTTCTTTCTGAGTCGGCAACCTTGTGTCCATTCAGAGGGACAAGATGAGGATCCGACTCTGCCATTGGCGGGAAAAGGGTTAGGAGTTGCGTTGTCCTTTCTAGTGAATAATCTGTCACCGGCTTCACGGCGCGATCTGGGGTTTTGTCAATCTTCACGTTACTTTCTCCCCCCCCCCCCCCTTTGCCCGAAAAGTCATCGAATCTTCAAGCAGTTAAGAGTCAAGCACGCTTACTCTGAACCACATGCTGGTACATGAGCTTCCCCCTTCATGTTGATTTCGTATCCTGGGTCGTTTTTCAGACCTTTGACCGAGGCCCTGGGCCGAAAGGAGCACCGCGCTGTTAACTTTGAAAATCTGGTAATAGTATTTTTTGATGTTCTAGACTTGGATCGGTTTTCTTGAAGTCTCGTAAAACCTCCAGCTGGACCTGGTCGAATTATTAGGAATCGTCCCTCGCTACAGTTCCGCTCGACAACTGCGTCATAGTTCTAGGTTCGATACTGGACCGAGGTGGGTTGCTTTCTTTCGGATGAGAAGTAAAACCGAGGTCCCGTGTTGATGTACGACGTCACTTGCACGTAAAAGAACCCTCTCTACTATGCAACGGGTAGATGAGGCAAAATTCCCAGGTGTAGGAGCTCGCCCCCCTCCCCCTGGCGTCGGTGTAATTCCCCAACGAAAACTAGACCGACGATAAATAAACTTAGGGGTTGCAGCTTTGGCCGGCAAACGGGCTGCAGAAAAACTATTGACATATATATCGCCCTTGTGTCCATTCAGAGGGACAGGATGGGTACCCGACCTTGCCATAGGCGGGAAAAGGGTTAGGAGTTGTGATAAAGTAGATGTTCATTGTGATAAAGTAGATTTTTCTTTTCTTTCAGTAACTAGATTTGTTGGTAGTCCTGCTTAAAATTTCATTCGTTATCAAATTAATAAGGTATATGTATAATGCCTTCCTGATTTTTTAGTTTGCTTGAAACAAAGGCGGAACTTCGTTAAACAAATATTATTTTTAAAGAAGTGAAATGATGTTGAAGCTCTCAGCAAGTTTTATGCAGAAATTGAGTACTGTATCTGAGAAAAAAAATGTTTTTTTACGAAATGACAATTTGTTACAGCGGAAATTTCATAACTATATACATATTGGAAAAGGAAATAGAAATTTGATTCAGGGGCTAAGAAAGGAGGGAAGCGACAGAATGAATTAGTTCAATAAAGTTGAAGGGGACGATATTTTTGAAATATTCAAGATTGTATTTCTAGCGTTATGGGAGCGGCGAATTGCGTTGGACACACCAGTTCTCGTCTGATCACTGAAGTTAAGCAGCGCAACCCTAGCTAGTACTGACATGGGTGGCCACTTGGGAAAACTGGGTATTGCTAATACCCCAAAAATCGTCTCATTAGTGTAGTGTCTGCGCAGTCTCTGCATAAGAACTATGCTGTGGACGGGGCTCAAATGACCTTGTAGTTGAAGGGCCCTAAAACACCAACAAACATCAATTCTGACGTTATCCTCGCCAGAAACAACAGATGAGCATTTCAGGAGTTGTATCAGCAAAAAGTTGCTCCAGTTAACATTAAATATACTTTTGAAACCGTGTTTACAAAACACATGATGGCAGGATGTTTTTTTTTAAAAAAATAAAAAGCCCACCCGGTGATTAGGTTGTATAAGAAAGATCTTAAAATAGTGTCCCTCCTCAGAGGATTGCAAGGGGTATATCCTTGTTCCACGCTCATCACTTTTCGGCGGGTTAAAATGAATTGAACCTCTCCCCTACTCATAAGAGACCCATAAAATATAAATGGGAGAAAGTAAATAAATACGGAATCCAAAATGTTCACTTTATTGCTATAAATAATTTTGGTGCCTGGTATACGTTGCTTATTATCGGGTTTTCTAAAGAATTGCAAGCTGATAACCAGGAAGGATATGGCAACTTCCCTGTATTATTTATTACTGACAGCATAATCGAGCTGATTCAGGCAGTGGCAGATCCAGGGGTGGATTGGGGGAGCCCTTTAAAAGAAGTGCACCCCAAATATTTTTAAATATTCAGAATCTTTTAGTATAAATCTAGCTAGCAATTAAAATGGGTCCTCTACTGCCCCTTACACAGTATAGAAGTTGGTTTCTTTTGTTTCTAGATTAGTTTATAGGGTTGGGGAGTAAGCCAGGCAGCCATAACAGGACGAACCTTTAGAAGGCTGCCCGCGGGAGATGAGGAGGTAGGTGAAAGGACGAAGGAGAGGGGTAATTTGCAGCACCCAACGTTCTTTACCAATCACCCATGTTGGCATTGACGTGGGCTGGAGAGGGGATAGCTATTCAAACATGCCTTATCAGTTGCGCCCCATTTAGTCACTCAGGGGGGAGCAATTGCTGCGTTGCTCCCCCCTCTGAATCCGCCCCAGGATTCAGGATAACTGCATTTTCCCTTTTAGATATTGAAATCATTTTCAGTATTTGTAAAAAGAAAAGCACCTGTTTGAGACATAAAAAGAAACTAGCACCATCCTGAAAGAAACATCTCTAGATCATTTTATATACGGTATTTACCTCTTGCGTTCTGAAGCGATAGTTCGATCCTGGGAAAACCGGATTTAGATCTTGATGGGGGTGCACGTCACTCGCTGCTGCTCGTAAAAGGAACCTTCCTCAGTTGTGCGTAGGCTAAGGTTGTAGGTTCCATCCTAGCCGAGGTAGGAGGCCCGAAAGTGTCTTCCGTCGAATAGGAAGTAAAACTCCGTGTGGTGCTTGCTACAACATTTCCAGGTGTAGGAAACGGTTCCCACTCCGCCCCGGTTTTGGTAAAGTACCTTCAACAAACGAACAAACTCGTAAAAGGACCCATTCTAGCGCTGCATAGCTGAGTAATATACGCCAATTAATCACGTAGCCAAGCCCAAGTGAGATATGCCTGGTTCCCTATACCCACGCGCTAACGCTATTACCGTTGAATCAGACGACACAGCACAAAAAGTGGTGACGTCACACTGCTACTTGGGGTGTCGCAGAGCAGCTATGCGTGACGGTAGTTGAGTTGACCAGTGGTCAACTCACATAGCGTCCCGAACGTCACGCTGCGTTCTGATTGGCTGGTGGTTGAGCTGTCTGCTTCAAAAATGGCGGAGGATAATGTAAGACATGACGGCGGCGTGCGGTGATTCCAAATAAAGCGCTGCACTTAAGGAATTGCGCTGGCGGTCCTTCATAACGCACTAGCACAAAACGTCATCAAAATGTCATCAGTGGCGACGTGATTAGCGTTGAAGTGTGGTGATACGGAACTAGGCAATAGTGTAAAAGTACCTACAACCTCTTGCCTTGCTATTCGTTGCAGGGGTGGATCGAGGGGGGGGGGAAGCTCCCCCTCATTGCCTCACTGGGGCGCATATTTCAACTGATGCATGATTCAACTTTGCAACTAATGCGGCAGTTTTGCATTGCTATCCCCATTTCTATACTGGCAGTCCAATCTGCAGTTGGCTAAACCATTGAAGATGGGACATTGTCTAAGGGGCAGTGGAAGACCTATTGTAATTGCTAGTTAAAATTATACTAAAGTATTCTGAAAATTTAAAAGTATTTAGGGCGCACTCTTCTTGAAGTGCTCCCCCTGGATCCGCCACTGATTCTTTGTCATATTATTCCTGAAACGACTTTAAGTTGATACTGCCGCCTTACACCCCGTTTTTCAGTGTGTGAAAAATGGCGTTTTACAAAATGTGTTGGGGTCACGGATGACGTGGGAGCAAGTTGTCCGTAAAGATATGGTAGTGTGTGAAGTGGACGGGGACCGGGTGGGAGATAGGCAGGGTGGAGGGCTGGAACCCGCAGACCGGGCTTTGCCATAGGCGAGATGAGGGGATGATGATGTAGTATTTTGAATATTGCTGGTCGTATTAGTGGACTTAGTGTTGCATAGCTGCAATAGTAGCTCTGCGCAACTACTGTATTTCCTTTCAGACGAATTTCAGAGCATAATATAAAGTTATTTTATCCTTGGCAAGGCATGATAGAGGAATTCATTTTTATTAGCTGTTGAAATTGAAACTTGGCATGAAAGAATGGTGTATTTTAATTGCCATTGTCTGTTATAGGAATTTAGAGCGATATACCGGTATGTTGAATTCAGGGTCTGGCATATATTCGGATGCATGTGTGTACAGTATGTGTGAAAGCGATGATAGTACACCTGATTTAGAGGTGAGGTAAACAATTTAGTGAAACCTAACTTTATTCGTAGATAAGGTTTTATTTTCGAGGACAGGTATAGGGGAATTAGACTCCAAAAAGGTATTGACCGCGTGTGTAACGAAATTAACGTTGATGGCTCAATTTCGTTACCTGTTCACTGTCGAAACTAATGCCTTTATTAAGCCGTTGCTTCACCCGTACTTACGAAAGTGCATGTTCTTGCATTTCGCCAACTGGAAATGCGTCATTTAGGAGTTGTGTTTATTTTACGTTTTAATACTACTGCTCCTATATGACTCATTTTTGTTCCTGAACTGAAAGCAAACAGGTCTACGTACGTACTCCCGTTCTCAGCAGAGTAATAAGCTCGTGGTGTAAAGACATACATGTGACTCATGATGTTAACAAGATATGACATTATTAAACGGAAACTCAAAACTACTGTTCAGCTTTTTCTTACTATTTAAGGAGTTCATAATACGAAATTCATTTCGCATTGTGAAGTAATAAAGAAAAGCATTGACTATTCTAATTCACTACACTGCAAGCAGCCTTATTTGGCCAATATGGCAGTGGAGAGACCAACTCTCATTCCTACATACGTAGGAGCGGCGAGTTGCGTTGGACACACCAGTTCTCGTCTGATCACTGAAGTTAAGCAACGCAAGCCCAGTTAGTACTGACATGGGTGGTCGCTCGAGAAAGCTGGGTACTGCTAATACCCAATAATCGTCGCATTAGTGTAGTGTCTGTGCAGTATATGCATTAGAACTATACAGTGGACGGGTCTCTAATGACCTTGTAGTTGACGGGACCTTAAACTCCAACAAACAACTACCTACATACGTAACCATAAAGCTCCCAAAACCCTAGGCTAAAATTCTTGTGATCCCCCCCATACAACACTAGTAATGGTGGGGGTTTCTTTTGAGGAAGCCCTCCACTTTATCCTCTCCAAGGCTATTCCATTGCCGAATGGTCCTTGGTAAGAAAGACCAGTAATATGGGTCTGTCTATGCCCTAATCTCCTTCAATTTATACGAATGATCCTTTCTCCCTTTATACTCGGCGAGGGACACACATCCAACCAGAGGTCCATCACACCCCAGGAGCAGCAGTCTGATAAAAAGACTGATGCTGTGAGATATACGCCGCTGGCTTAGTGTTTCCCCACTCTAATTCCCTAATCATGTCAGACACGCTCTCCCTGTGAGAAAACCTGTGGAGTACAATTCTTGCTGCCCTCCTCTGTATCCTTTCAATCTCCCAAGATAATTTCTGCCTGAAGGGAAATCATCATCACTATACCCTTATCACGCCTGCGGCAGGGTCGGGTCTGCGAGTTCCAGCCGTCCACTCCTGCCAATCTCCCATCAGATCCCCGTCCATCCTACGCACTGCCATATCCTTATGGCCAACCTGCTCCCACATTTACTCCAGGTTCTCCCCTGCCCCAGTTGCTTCTGTCCACTTTCACTCCTGGACCTAACTAGCTTCTCCTCCACCTCATCCTATTCTCCCTCATTTTTTTTTTGGCGATGTCCACCACTCCCAGGCTACCTCGAATATACTCATTCCTAATTCTATCAGCTCTCGACACCAAACTCGTGTACCGCAGAATTCACATCTCGGTTACTTACATTCTATTGACGCAGCTCTTCCTCACTGCCAAACACTCTGATGCATGTAGTATAGCTGGCCCTAACCATTGCCCTTTAAAACTTTCCTTTCAACTTGATTGGGACCCTCCTATCACACAGGACTCCGCTTGCCTGTTTCCACTTTAGCCATGGGAGCGGCGAATTTCGTTGGACACACCAGTTCTCGTCTGATCACTGAAGTTAAGCAACGCAACCCCAGCTAGTATTGACATGGGTGGCAGCGTGGGAAAAGTAGGTACCGCTAGTATCCGAAAATCGTCGCATTAGTGTAGTTGCTGTGGAGTCTCTGTATCAGAACTACACTGTGGACGGGGCTCTAGTAACCTTGTAGTTGAAGGGCCGTGAAACACCAATAAGGCAAGGCGCAAAAGGAGGCCGCAGGGTGACGCAGCCCTGCGAAATTCTGCTAGCAGGCAATCACTGTTACGTTGAAAGCCATTTTAGTTGACGCAAATTGCAAACCAGTATGCTGAAAAAGTGCGATTTAATGTGCGGTGATTGCCTGCTAGTAGAATTTCGCAGGGCTGCGTCACCCTGCGGCCTCATTTTGCGCCTTGCCTTAATATCCACTTCAGCCATCCCCCATTGGTTCTGTGGGTCGCATCCGAGTCTATCTCCCTTTTGCTTTGGAACGTTGATCCCAAGTACTTTACCTCTTGCACCTTTTTCTCCAGTTCGTCCCTAGGAGGTATGTAACCGTTATTTTGCTGTCCTTTGCAATTGAAGGCTAGATACCCTGTCTTCTTCATGTTTATCTTCAGCCCTCCCTTTAAAGAAAAGCATTGACTCCAATTGTGTAAATTCGAATGTGGCGCTGTGGGTCTAGTACGTCTAGATCACGTGATCAGTGGTCGTTGACGTCATTCTTTTTGCTCCGAAATAAATGGCGTCATGAAACCAAACCAGTACCAAGGCGTTGGAAACTACTTTGAAAATGTGTTTAGCGATTAATGTCACTTCGTCAACTTGAGACCTTGATGGCGTCCTCATGATTCAGAATAATGAAGGTCGAATTTGACATTAATTTTGTTTTGCTTAGTTGACCCATACTGCTCTTATAACTAAATCACAGTTTGATGTAACACGTGTTGCATATAATACCTAGTGAGTTGCATTGTATTTTTGTTTACACATTTGAAATAGGAGTTGGGGAGTAAGGGGAAAACCAGAATGATTTCTATCGTCTTTATTTACTACATTTTTAATACGTATTGTTTGCTAGACGAATTTTGATCCATCTTTGTGAGGGGATTGAACCTCCCGAGAATCGTTGGATCTTCGGGAGGTTTGAATTAGAATTTCAGACTCTTAATAACAATGGCGGATAGCTTTATTTCATTGAACTTGACATTGGCCTCGTCTTGGGACAAATGGGCCAAAAACATAAATGGATTGATTAGCATTTAGTATTTTTTATAGCGTTACGCTCTTGTGGCGTGCGTGAGTGCGCGCCCAGAATTAGGACAAGGATAATGAAATAAATTCCTCATTAAGTTATTTTTCACGTTAGGCGAAGCTTGGGTAATAATTCTGGTTGAATTTTCAAATATTCTAAGGGTGCACTAGAAATAATATAAGGTTGACTAAGCAGTTCAAAATTTCTTAAATAGAGCACTATAGTTAAGTTGCTGAATGGTTAATTCCTGATGTTAGGTTAACTACTTAATGTAATGTATCGATACACAATATTTAATAGTTTAATTATATTACCAAATGAACTTACAGCTGTAGGTCGTAATAAAGCATGTACAGTGGAGTGCATCTTAAAAATTATGTTAATGGATACCTGGATGATAATTTAGGGCCTGGCTATAAATTGGCGATTTCAAATTATTAATAACAAGGAATTAATGTTGAAGTCATTGCCATTTTCGAAACAAATTAAGCTTTGAAGTCGTCGCCCGATTTTTTTATAAACTGCACCAGGACTACACTCATATAAAGGTTTGATATTATTTTAAAAAACTTGGTACAAAATGCGAGGGCTATGTTTTTCAAGGTCTGATCGGTTGCAAACTGAAAGCTACAGTGAAAATCCAAACTCTTTTATTTAGGACATTTAGGGTACACATTCCAGCTATTTCTCTACATAGTCATCTCTTTGACTGAGACATTTGTCATAGCCTGGTACGAACTTTTCTATACCCTCTCCAGTGCCGGATTTACCAATAGGCTAATTAGGCTGAAGTCTAGGGCCTCTCAATATCTAAATCCGGCACTGACCCTCGTCATAGAAGGCAGCCGCCTGTCCTGTCAGCCAATTCTGTAAAACTATAGTGGTCTGCAGCTCGTTGTCCTCCTACTAAGTGTTTCAGCACCCACCATACAGCCCAGACTTGGCTCCCCTCTGACTTCCATCTCTTTGCTCACATGAAAAGCTAGGAGGACAGAAGTAGAACTCAGACAGCGAGCTGCAGACCAGTATACTCGTACAGAATTGGCTGAAAGGACAGGCGGCTGCTTTCTATGATAAGGCTACAAAAAAGTTCGTACAAATGTCTCAGTCAGAAAGGTGACTATGTAGAGAAATAGCTGGAATGTGTACCTAAATGTTCCAAATAAAACAGTTTAGATTTTAACTGTGGTTTTCATTTTGCATCTAATCAGACCTTGAAAAAAAAGAGCCCTCGTAGTTGTAAAAAATCTTTGTAAAAGGAAATTGATTTTTCCTCTAGTGATGATTACTGGTGAAGGAAGTAAGTCCTTATTCATGGATATGTATTGGATAAAATTTTAATTATCTTCACGTACTTTTTGTTTTTTCTCTTTTAGATATGACACAGCAAAAGACAATTTCTTGGACATCAAAGAGCTTAAACTAATGATGGAAAAATTAGGTGCTCCTCAAACTCACCTGGCTCTAAAAGAAATGATTCGCGAAGTGGATGAAGATAAAGATGATAAGATCAACTTTCGAGAAGTAAGTAAAATGATAAATTTTGCACTTGATTTGTTAGATGGCATACAACACCATTCCAAATTCTTATTCCACGTACGACAGGGGACCTATTTGACCCATTGCAACCAAAGCACAAGGACGAAGTGTTGGACTGTATTTTTACGTACCCTGCTGCCGACCTAGTGCCACAACCTCTGATATTTGACGTCGAGGGGAGCGAGCTCTGTCCTATTGCCCGAGTCAATCACTGACTCACCGGAGCAAACTTATTACACAGCATGCAAAGACAATGTAGTACAGTATACTGTAAATAATTCCTCATCAAAGGATACTCTTAGGATCATGCCCCGGTAGGTCAGTTCTAGCATGCTTTACTTTGAGTCCATGGCTGCAGGTTCGATTCTGCCTGACGCTGTTGGAATTTTTAGGGCGAGGGAAAATGAAGCCCATGCAAGTCGGCAAAATTCTCAGATGTAGGAACTCTCCTTCCCGCCATCGGTAAATTGTCTTCAGCAGTAAAGAGGCCGACGTTAAATATCCAAACAATCAGGAGCATCCTTTAGGATACGATTATTGACGTCTGTAGTGTGACAGTATGGTTGAATCTTGAGCACATGGTAATTAGCTTGATGAGGATAAAGGACAGCGATGCTTCTGGATACTGTAAATAAGGGTGGCACATCAGTTATGGAATATATCTGATTCTGGTGTATTCAGACAATTTGTATAACGACAGACGGGATCTCCTTTATGTTAGAGCGACGAAATCGGGGGACGAACCTGCGTACTAAAAAGTAAACAGACAAGCACTCTGCACCACGTGGTGAACGACCAAGGTCGACGAATCGATAGACAGATGCAGTAAGTGTTCACATGGTAGAAATTCGAGGTCATTTTGTAAACTGATATGAGTCCAGTTACTGTAATTGTCGTCTTTCACCTTTGAAAGCAAGGATAAGGTCAAGGTCCTCGTACACCTAGAGATTTGGTCAACATGTAGATTTTATTTCCACCCCGCAAGGGTTCATTTTTAGACTTTTCGATGGTGCAGTGGAGTGTGCTGGACTACTGTCAGTACGTTCAGGTTCAATCCTAGAAAGAGATGGATTGATTTCTTTCGAGGAATTCCCTAGCTTGCTTTTCGTCAGTGGACCCTTACTACATGGAGTTAAAATGTACGTGTAGCTCGGCAAAATTTCTAGCTGCAGGAGCTTGTCTCTCCTTTGGCGCCGGTGGAGGAGTGTCCCAAAGGCGAAAAATAGGCAAACGATAAATAAACATTATGTTGGCAGCCGGCTGCGTAAATGCCGTTCGACAGGCCACTCACCTGCTTCTGCCATAGGCGATAAAGGGTTTCTAATGATGATTGGTTTCTTTCACGAGTATTGGAACATCGTACATGCCACAAGGGGTGACTACGGCCTAAAGGTTCCCCTGGGGTTGTCACTTGTATCCCGCTGTACAGGAAACCACGCGTCTCAGGAAAACTCGCAGGAAACCGGCGTGCAGCCAAGTTGCGTTGGACACGCCAGTTATCGTGAGATCACTGAAGTTAAGCAACGCAAACCCATGTTAGTACCAACATGGGTGGTTGGTAGAGAACGTTGGGTGCTGCAAATTTCACCTCTTCTACATCCTCTTCACCTACCTCCTCATCTCCCGCGAGCAGCCTCCTAAGGGTCCAGCCTGTTATGGCTGCTTGGCTTACTCCCCAACCCGTTAGTGTAACACAAGGGTTCCCAACCTTTTTCTTAGATCGACCCCTTTTAAAAGTATGGGCCTAGTTTCTCTATAATTTGCAGCTGATATACAGTGTAAAACATAATGGCTCAGTGGGTGGCGTGCTTGGTAACTGTGTCAGTGGTCATCGGTTCGATACTGGACTGAGTTGGGTTGGCTTCTTTTTGGGCGAGAGGGGTGCCTCAAGTGCTCCTTCCTTTGGATGCGAAGTAAAACTGAGGTCCCGTGTGGTGTACGATGGCATTTGCGCCTAAAAGAACCCTCTCTATTATGCAACGGTTAGATGAGGCGAAATACCCAGGTGTAGGAGTTCGACTGAGTGCCCCATTGAACCAAAGGCTAATATTATGTAAATATTGGGGTTGCAGGTGTGGTCGGCAACCGACTGGGGGAAACACTGTCCAATATATCACCCTTGTGTCCATTCAGAGGGACAAGATAGGTATCTAGCCCTGCCATAGGTGGGAAAAGGGTTAGTAGTTGCTTGTTGGTCGTCGAAGGAAGTAAGGAGTAATGCATTAAAATAAATGTTTAGGTATCGACCCCTTGATCATCATTGACCCCTTTTAAAATTCCATTGACCCCCAGGTGGTCGATACCGACCCCGTTAGGAAACCCTGGTGTAACATAACACAACACGTCTTGGGATTGGGGTGTGGAACATACGTGCGCTAAGGACAGTCAGAGTTAAAGTTGCTGTGGTGGTTTGGACCTTAGTGACAAGTACGTGTGCGTTGTCGAAAAAGTTGCGATATTTATCGTTGTATGACTGTCAAGGTAGACTGGTTAGAAATGACAGGAATTTCACAAGGATTGCCATTGTTTGATGCCCATTTAGTTGCGGAATTAAGTTGGTGTTGCGTTAGCGTGTAGATAATGAAGTGTGGTGGTTGTTGTGCATTTTTTTTGTTGTTTCTGTCATTCAACATGTCTTATTCGATAGAAACAAAATCGTTATAAACTGGTGTAAACAATTAATTTATTTTTTTTTTGTAATCTTGCAGTTTCTTCTGATTTATCGTAAGGCAAGATTGGGCGAATTGGCAGCAGATAGCGGATTGGGACAATTGGCTTTGTTAACAGAAATAGACGTTGATAAAGCTGGAGTTGGTGGCGCCAAGAATTTCTTCGAGGCCAAGGTAATTTTCCATGCATAAGAGTCAGGTTAATTGAACTAAAGATGAACGCTCGTGTCCTTGAAGAGGAAAAGTATGCGTCTTTACGGTTTTCTTCACCTTAATAACTTCTCGAAACAACGTTCATTTTCTTCGCACGCAAGCATGAAAGTATTAAGTTGTCATAATTTCATATTCGTGTAAAATTAAAATAATTTCTTTTAGTTTCGGAAGGAGGGTAAGTATAAGGTTTTCCATTAGAGAACTCTACGTTAAATATTTCCTCAAAAGGATCACCATTTGCAAGCAGAGCCGGGCAGGCCATTTACCAGATATCGTGTTCCACACTTAATCGGAGAGTTTTTACTTGACATTAGAAGACAAATATAATCACATTTTCAATAAAATGTTCGGTTTTTTTAAACAATTTAAAATAAGAGTTTCTAATGGAAAACCCTGTTGCGTTGGGTGCAGCCCTGTTGCGTTAGTGCAGCCCTGTTGCGTTAGGTGCAGCCAAGTTGCGTTAGGTGCAGCCAAGTTGCGTTAGGTGCAGCCAAGTTGCGTTGGACACACGAGTTCCCGTGAGATCACTGAAGTTAAGCAGCGCAAGCCCACGTCAATACCAACTTGGGTGGTTGGTAAAGAACGTTGGTTGCTGCAAATTAACCCTCTCCTTCGTCCTTTCACCTACCTCCTGTTCTCCCGCGGACATCCTCCTAAGGGTTCATCCTGTTATGGCTGCCTGACTTACTCCACAACCCACGAAGCTAATCCAGTAAATGTTGAAATTACTGTAACTTAAGGTTTTTTTTTTTTGGTATTCATTTCTAAAACAAAAGTTGAGCTCATTATTAAATTATCTCTTGTTTTTAGATTGAAGAACAAACTAAAAGTAAAAAGTTTGAAGAAGAAATTAAAGCTGAGCAGGAAGAACGTAAACAACAAATTGAGGATAAAAAGATAAGAAGACAGTGTTTCAAAGAAAAGGCTGCGTTTTTTGAACAGCCTACAGTCTCATAAATTGATCAAACAATTTATTATTAAGTTAGATATTTTTTACATATTCATAATATTCAATGAAGTTAGTTTTTTTTTCCTTTTCCTCTAAAATGATAAATGTGAAATTTTAACACAGATGTTTCGATTTGAATATTAATCATA
>JAAFCE010001036.1:47729684-47829615 GCA_013389805.1 Trigoniulus corallinus | reverse complement strand
AACTAGAGAAGAAATGTCGAGACTCCACTGTGCATGTATTTCCTTTGTTTCAATTGAATAACAGAAGAAAATATGCTATACGTGATTGCTTTAGTGTGATTATCCTACGATACAGTACGTGCGTTATGTAGTAGCCCCCTCCCGGCTTCGCATTTTGTTACTGGTCCTAACTGGGCAGCTAAATTAAATACTACGTGACTACCAAGGCGTAGCCCCCCTTTCCCTCTCTCTCTCTTCCTTAACAAAAAAACATCATTTCGTTCAAAGTGGCACGTAGCACGTGAAGGTGGTTTTTGACACGTGACTTTGTTTACAACCAGTGGAGGTCACGTTCGAATTTTTTAAAAAAAATTTTGAATAGAACGAAAAAATGGTGGCAGCGATGTTCTACTTCTCATAATGTTGTCTCTGTATTGTCAAAAAAAGTAATACGTTGTTTGTCTTTTGTTAGTGCCGGTGGTACCGCAGGAGCTATTGTGACTTGTCCTTTAGAAGTGGTTAAAACCCGGCTTCAGTCTTCGGTGGCCACCTTTGACCGCCATTCAGTTGCTTCTCAGGCTCATCACCATCTCCATCATCACCACAATCTCCATCATGTATATATACCTACCCTCACTACCAATGGGCACCCACAACCAAGGCTTCAAATTAGCACCTGTACAGCTGCTTATAGGACCCCTGAACTTCTGACCCTATCATCGACAACAGCGACTGAAGCGAACTGTAATTTGAGTAGGCATACGTCAATTGGAATATGGAAATGTCTTAGGTAAGCAGAAATGAATGTAGGTACTGTATGTGTTTCGTCCTAATGTGGTGTGGTAGTATTTGTTTAGGAAAAATACGTTGAACAATGTATTCTGTCGTCGCCATTGTTAGTAATGTTGCAGATATTATCGTCTGTCATCAGAAGAAAATGGCATGTCCTATAAGCGATGCGTTTGGATGCTACCATAAAGTTGCTCTCGTATAGAGGACAACGACAAACACATTGCGTTTTCTTCACTTCATACATGCCGCATGCAGCTAAATAAATTCCTCCTGTTACATTTAGGCGATATTGCTATCATCTAAGCGTTGAAGCTTTTGTTACTTGATGGTATTCAGGAATTTTATCAACCAATAGGTCCTTCATGCTGCCAGAGAATGTCAGTACATCTTAATAGGGGTGTTTTGGTTCATAAGATAGGGCACAATTTAACTATTACAAGTTGAAGAATAATGCGATATTTGGAAAGGTGGATGTCAGTACTGTGCTCTATTCCGATTTACGGTTTGTGGGAGATAACTATGAGCCATGATAAAAATTCTGAATGCTTTAAACGTTCAGAAGCTATTACTTTTTAATCACCAAGTTGTAAAGTTTCTGTTGCTCGATGTGCGGCAACAAAATGACAATCTTGGTGGTTGCCGACTGATGACTGCTTCAGTGTATAACTTGTCTAAAACGTACAGAATTTAGTAACCCAAGTTGCATAAATTCATTCTAGGAGACTACAAAATGTTTGAATAAGGTCGTCAACAGAACTTGTTTATCAAATGGAGTGGCTTTAAGACCTCTGATATATTGTGATTCAAGCATTTGTAGTCATTGCTTTATGAGGACAAAATACAACGAACCCATTCACAGCATGAAACTCACTGCGAGTAGTTGTTTTTCTAATTCCAGGGTGAGAAAAATTTCGAAGTTTCAAACAGAGATGAGTCAGTTAATGTCACCTTTCTAAACTGATATTGATAAAAAATACAGATGCTTCTCTCTATAAATTTACGACCTGTTTATGTGTAACTTTCATATCCAAGGATCAAAAGGATATTTCGTTCAGCTCCCTTCTACGCATTTGATAATGATTAAAAAGCAGTTTTCTTGTATATAAAAGTAGTTAGTGGTAGCAGGAGGGGAAAATGTTAGCAAATGTACGATGACGACTTTATTGCGAAGCCATAAAACAATTGTTGAATTGTAAGTCTAGGAAATGAAATGTCGAGCCTAGTCAGGCTTCCAATTTGTGAATTGTACATTCAAGTGAAGATTCATTTTCTGTTATGTGTTAGGTTTTGCTGAATCTCTGCACACACGTAGCATTATTTTGTTCCTGTGATGAGGGATGTACACAAACCTTATAATTAGCATTAAATTATTCACTAGGGTATTTGTTGTTGAGCCAACTTCTAATAATTGAATGTTTTTGTTGCAAGCAGATCTTAGCTAAACTAGGAATGCAACTGAAATTTCAATTACTGAATGGTTTTCCCCCGGACATGAAATGCATTTTTAAAAAAAAAAATGTGTGAAATTCAGTGTTTCCTATTGTATAACTGGAAAAAGAGAGAAAGATTTTGAAATTCAGGGTCGTGTAGTTGACCATGATCTTCGTCTCTGCGAATAGCATTTTGTTGTTGGCAAGGACGCTAATAACAAAAATTTTTCCACTGGGAATTGTATAGTTAAAAGTCAATTACGTATGTTTCAAAAGTACTTCTTAAGTGATTTTTATCTGTTAATTTTTGTACTCGTTTAATATTTCTTCTTTCTCTCTCCCCCTCTCTTTCTCTCCCCAATCCCAATTTGATTGGTGCCCTTTAGAAAATTTAATGGTAGTCTTTTAGCGTTGGTCTGTGAATTCTGAAGGCCATTTACCGATACCAGAGTGGGAGATAGTCTGCTCTTTCAAACTTGAATTTCCTTATAGAAAGTGGGACGATGGACTCATTTGGGGATATCCCCTCCAAAAAAAAAATTTCCAGGGGAGCAAGGATTAGAGGTAATTTCCAGGGGAGCTGGGTCAATGTTGCAGGATTCGGATCAACTTGTGTATGCCAAGGCATACATTTTCTCTGCTGAATTTCTGTTTTACGTCATTTTGTTGGTTGGTGTTTAAGGGCCCCTCATCTACGAAGTCATTAGAGCCCCGTCCACTGCCGAGTTCTAATGCAGAGACTGCACAGACACTACAGTAATGCGACGATTTTTGGGTATTAGCAGTACCCAGTTTTCCCGAGCGACCACCCATGTTAGTACTAGCTGGGGTTGCGTTGCTTAACTTCAGTGATCAGACGAGAACTGGTGTGTCCAACGCAATAAGCCACTCCCAAGCTGTTTTGTTTTTGTACATTTTATTCATTCTGGGAGGGGAGAACACAGCTGCCCCTCTTACCCTACTCCCCAGGTGCCGACGCCCATGTCTACTTCCCTCTCGTACAGAAGAAACTAGCCAGGATTGAGCCTGTGAATCGTGAGCTCGAGAGTAGAGTACGCAACCAGGTTATCTACTCTAGTCTTATTTCTTTATCTGGTTGTATGATTTAGGTCGTTTAATTATAATATTTTATTGATAGTTGTGTCGAATTGTTTTAAGTAATGTTCATATCCAATATCACCCAAGATTTATATATACGTTTTTCTTTTGCAGGTATATAATCGAAAATGAAGGTACGAAAGCACTATTCAAAGGACTAGGGCCTAATCTTGTTGGAGTCATGCCATCAAGGTTTGTTTCATAAAGACTTGTTTTTTATTAATTTTTTATAACTGTGAGAAACAGCCATATCAAATTGATTTTTATAACGTGTGCCTCTTCCTCCTCGTCACCTTCATGGATGAATAATGATGGCTTTCAGCTGCTACGCCTTCTCGGCCTTCCTAACGTGTGATGCGCAGCACCAATTTGTGTCAGTGGTTATCTTGCCTTTTGTTGAATATTTGACTTTGACGACGTTACTTACACATGTGTTTTCACGGGGATGTAATGAACGATTTTTTTGGTTACAAACTTTGTCAATATGATATTGAGGGTGCTATTTTTGAATATGCACATGGAGTTTTATTGGTCAACGCTGGGGATGATAATTTCGTTGTTTCAAAAATGTTGTCCTTGACAGTGGCGTGCCAGTAGTGTCTGGCGCCTGTGTGCAAGATCTTATTTGGCAGCCCTATCCCAGTCCTCTCGCCTAATACAAAATCGCTATATAAAACAAAAGTAGGTCCTCGCTAAGAGAAAAGTAATTATGCATTTTGATAAGAAGTCGTTGTTGTGGCGTGTCGAGAGCAGATAGAATTAGGAATGCGTACATTAGAGGTAGCCTGGGGGTGGTGGACATCGCTGAAAAGATGAGGGAGAATAGGCTGAGGTGGTATAGACACGTTATGAGTTTTTGTTTTGTTTGTTGGTGTTTTAGGGCCCTTCAACTACAAGGTCATTAGAGCCCCGTCCACAACATAGTTCTTATGCAGAGACTGCACAGACACTACACTAATGCGACGATTTTTGGGTATTAGCAGTACCCAGTTTTCCCAAACGGCCACCCATGTTAGTACTAGCTGGGGTTGCGCTGCTTAACTTCAGTGATCAGACGAGAACTGGTGTGTCCAACGCAATTCGCCACTCCCCACGTTATGGGAAGAGGAACTCGTTAGGTGCATCTCAGGAATGCAGGTAGTCGGCAGCATCCGGGGTAGGGGGAGACCGAAGCAGACGTGGGGACAGGTTGTCCGGAGGGACATGGCAGTGTGCGAGGTGGATGGAGACCTAGTGGGAGGCAGACGGGAGTGAAGGGCTAGAACCCGCAGACCAGATCCCGCCACAGGCGGGACAAGGGTATGATGATGATAAGAAGTCATTGTGAATTGCACCTTCTATAGATGTTTCGAGCAAATGCAAATATTTTCTTCTCCCCTGATATCTTTGGCGCCTTTAATATCCTTGCGCCTGCGTGCTTTGTACACATTGCCAGCACGCCACTGGTTCTTGATAATCTGGCGTTGTTTTTGCGATATTGGAGGGTAACATCTGTTTTTTGAATGTGAATTCTAATCGTGTCTACTTGGAAGGCGTTTTTCTTGTGGTGTGAATACTGTTTTAGGCAACAAAAATATTGATGGTGAAGATCCTCTGTTGCCTACCACGGTGACCCGGTAGTTGCATGCTTGACCCCATGAGTCCATAGTTGCAGGTATGAATGTGATCGAGGCGGATGGGTGGCTTCTTTCGGGCAGGAGAAACTGCCAAGTGTCCCTTTCGTTGAATGAGAAGTAAAGCGATGTGTATCATGTCATCACTGCGTTTGAAAAAACCCTGGAGTGAATTAGAAGGGTAGATTGGCAAAATTCCCAGGGTTTTTGGGTGTCTGCCTCTTCCCCAACGTTTGACTGAGGCAAACGGTAACCCACGTGTCCTTCGTTTTAAACAGAATTGCGTGGTCGCATTCTTGAGCTGGTGAACGGGTGGTGCTCAGGCTCGATCACGGCCAAGGTCAGCAATGGGGGGGACAGAGAATCTCTGGAAAGAGGCAAAACTGTGATCAATTGTCGATAGTCTTTCCAGTTGAAATTATTGACCATATTTCTTTCACCACAGTGTGGATTCCTTGGTAGAATAAATGAGTCCATTCTATTTTTGTATCCCATAAGAGAAGACTGAAAGGGTTACGGTTGGCAGTCGGCCACGTAAACTAAATGTCCATTTGTTCTCTCGTTCAATTTCTCCCCTCTTCTCACACCTCTCTTCTTGCTTCTCTCGAATTAGTTTTCATCCTCCATTTGACTTTTTAGTTCCATTCCGTCATTTTCTATTCAATTTAGCTCTTTACTTCCGCTCGTTTTTCCTCTTCCTCCCCACTCATGGGTACCTGACCCTGCCATGGCGGAAAATAGGGTTACGATATTAATGTTGCGCACAATTTATTCGCAGCTCATTAGATTATGTAGAATCCGTTCTCCAAGGCAGCCCTTAATGCAGGACCCACTCAAGGGTGTGCAACCCGGGCATTAATCCTGGGCGCCATTTTGGCTGTAAGTGTGAGAAAAACTGCTGCTTGAACTTGCATTATATTCTTAAGGGGCCACAATTTGACATTTTGTCCGGGGCGACGTAAGCGCTACAGCGGACCCTGCCACTATGTTTTCGTAACCGAGGATTTGAACTCGGGTCGTGCACTCGCCAGGTGAAAGCCCAAGTCATTCTATCATTTGCCAATCAACTTTGTTATTAAATTGCCCGTTTGTCTTTTGAGACCAGACAGGACAACAGCCATCAATGTTGCCAAATTGGGATTTTGGAGAGTTAATTAATGTGTTCATACGTGGGTGTGCTAAGTAGGGAAATGTCTTTGTTTTCATACCACGGGTTGATAAGAGCTTTTATTGTAGTTGGTTGTCGGGAGGCAGTAGTCAGATGGGTTATTTTGATTTACTGACACATTTTTAATATGCAAGTTGTAAGTAGGATGATAATATGCTTGAAAGGTTGCAAACTTTGCGTCTCTGAACTGGTGAAGTCCATTCACCTATTGACACAATTGCGTTGCAACTTGTGTGTTAGGTTTTTTTGAATTAGCAACAATCTAGTTTTGATGTCTTCATAATTATGCGAGTTGTGTACGATGAGCATCACCTTTTCTCCCCCCTCTGTTTTTTCACGATCATCTTTGTCATCATTCATTCTGCTTGTTGATTTCTTCGTTTCCTCTGTCAGTAGATCTGTTTGGTTAATCTTTATTCTGCAGATAATTTTATTTTTGGCATTCGTCCATAGTTAACGTTGTTTACAAATTTTATCCAAACAAATTAAATGAAAAAGATACTGCAGAAGGCGAAAAAGAAAATATTTTTGAGATATGTTGGCGCCGATGTAATGACTATTTTTGAATGTATCAATTATGAAATACATAATTATTGGGAATTGTATCCGCCCCTTGGTGGCGCAGTGGGTAGCACGCTTGGTAACTGCGTCCGTGATTCTAAGTTCGATACTGGACCGAAGTGGGTTGGTTGGCTTCTTTCGGACGAGAGAGAGAGGCCCCGAGTGCGTTGTTGTTGTTGTTTGTGTTTTAGGGCCCTTCAACTACAAAGGTCATTAGAGCCCCCTCCAAAGCATAGTTCTTATGCAGAGACTGCTCTTTGTTTGTTTGTTGGTGTTTTAGAGCCCTTCAACGACTAGGTCATTAGAGTCCCTTTGTTTGTTTGTTGGAGTTTAAGGTCCCGTCAACTACAAGGTCATTAGAGACCCGTCCACTGCATAGACTGCACAGACACTACACTAAGGCGACGATTATTGGGTATTAGCAGTACCCAGCTTTCCCGAGCGACCACCCATGTTAGTACTAACTGGGCTTGCGTTGCTTAACTTCAGTGATCAGACGAGAACTGGTGTGTCCAACGCAACTCGCCGCTCCCCATTAGTCCCGTCCACTGCGTAGTTCTAATGCGGAGACTGCATAGACACTACACTAATGCGACGATTTTTGGGTATTAGCAGCACCCAGTTTTCCCAAGCGGCGACCCATGTCAGTACCAGCTGGGGTTGCGCTGCTTAACTTCAGTGATCAGACGAGAACTGGTGTGTCCAACCCAATTCGCCCCCCCCCCCCCCCCGAGTGCGCCTTCTGTGGCCCCGTGTGTTGTACGATGGCATTTGCTCCTAAAAGAACCCTCTCTCTACTATGCAACGAGTAGATGAGGCAAAATATCCATGTGTAGGAGCTCGCCCCCCTCCTGGCGTCGGTGGAATGCCCCAAAGAATAGTAGACCGACGATAAATTAGCATTGGTGTTGCTGCTTTGGTCGGCAACCGGCTATGAAAAAACACTGTCAAATAGATCGTGCTTGTGTCCGTCCATTCAGAAGGACAAGATGGGTACCCGACCCTGCCATAGGCGGGAAAAGGTTAAAGTTAATACTGTAGTTGCATAATTATCGTGATTTTTAAAAGACGCAATGCTGCACCCAGTGGTCGGCATTGTTGGGCACATGATAATCAAGTTTCAACCGCTGATGACTAGTCAATACAATCTAGCCAGTTGGGCCTGTGACCCCCATCAGTTTTTTTTTCTGAGTGCAGGTGAAATGCGTTTGCTCACTCAGTGTCGCACGCCCGACTAAAAGACCTACCTACCGTTGTCTTCTGGACACTATCCTGGAACCGTTTAACATTTCTTCAGGCTAGGCCTTTTATGCTGTGCCCTTAGAGCTTCATTGATTATTTGCGTGAGCCTGAAACGCATGTTAGTCCAGCTCATTCTTCGTATCACGTAGTATGTCCTCAGAATACTGGAAGACCATGCATCCTTCCCCCCCCCAGCATGGTGTTGATGGTGGTGTCATCTGGCCCCAACAATTGTTAAAAGTATTCCGGAGAGAACTATTAGTTTACCGGTGAAAGTGCAGTTTTAAAATTCGTCCTTTGATAGAATTGTCACGAATAATTTTTTTTTTCTTTTTCATTGTAGGGCCATCTATTTCTGTACATATTCCAACACTAAGTCGTTTCTGAATCAAAATTTCACACCTGAGTCGTCTTTCATTCACATGTGTTCAGCAGTATGTGCAGGTAATTTTAAAAAAATTCTATTGTTAATAATATTAAGTAATTTTAATGTTGCCTACGGCAACTCTTGTAGCAGCCGTATTTGAGTTGAATCTTATCGAGGTTACCAGGTTAGTTTTTATGCTGAATCCCAAGGTAAATGCATTCCAAAATGTCCATTCGTCGTTGTGGTAAACTTGAAGTGATGAGGATACGTGTGAGCTAGATGAAATTAATGATTATTTTTTTTTGCAACTGTTGAAAGTTAACGAAGTCATCATTGATAGTAGTTATGAGCGTGTATCTATCTCCTGTTAATTTCGTTCCAGTTTGACTCTACTGAAAAAAAAAACCAATATGTAACTGTACTTTCACTAATCTCAAAATCAAAGTTACTACTGTGTGCAGTTGTGTATGGAGTGGAAGGTGAACTTGACGTCTGTAGTACGTCAGGTTGATGAAATAATTGTACAGTATCTGAAAGGCTGTCAGGAACTGATTGGTAGCACTTGTTAGAGCACTTTATAGGAAGAAGATACTGTATATATACACATGTCCCGAAAAGTTCTGGTAATTATTTTTTAAAACATCATTTATTGATCATAAGCTTATAAACTTCAGAATTCTTCAAAGTATTTTCCTCCCACGTGGATGCACTTCTTCCAACGTTCCACTCACTCGTCGTACGCGTCCTAGAATGCGTCATCGGGAGCCCCTTGCAGGCACTCAGTCACAGCTGCTTTTACCCCCTCCAACGTGCCCCAGTGCTTCCCTTTCAGCGTGGTTTTTATCTTTGGAAATAGAAAGAAATCAGGAGGTGCCAAATCCGGGCTGAATGGCAGTTGGGGCAGCGTTGCCATGCAGATTGACGCTAGGGACTTGGCGACGATGAGCGTTGTGTGACTGGGCACATTGTCGTGATGCAGGATCCAGTTCTTAAATGTCCAAATCCACGGTTATAACGTGGTGCACAACACGTTTTGGGATTCCACTTTGTTCAGCTATCATTCAGACACTTAGTCTTCAGTCACTGTTTAAACTTTCACATACTTTTTCTACCATATCGTCAGTTTTTGAAGTGGACAGGTGCCTGGAGCGGTCATCGTCATTGACGGCTTCCCTAGCCTCACGAAGCCTCTTATGCCATGCACAATCTTGGATTTGGGACAGCGTCCTTCCCATTCTTGCCAAGTTTTACACAAAACTTTATCACGACTCGCTGCTGTAAATTTTGTTCCATTGTAATCCTGACGGACTTCAAAAACAGCACTGGGTACAGAGACAGATCCTCACTGCCCACAGGCGACTGTGGGAGATGACATTCTAAAGCTAAGATCCCTCACTACTTTTCCCAACCAGAGCTCCACTCTGCACGTGTACTGGGCTGGCTGTAAAAAATAATTACCGGAACTATTGGGACAAACCCTGTATATTAGCTGATAGCTTCCTTCAGGTTAGGGGATGTTATATCTTACAGCCTTGTGTTAGATGTTTATCGTAGAAATTCGAAATACTTATCCTTAATAAATACTAGAGGATTTACTTTCAAATGGTGAAGAATCGTTAGTTCTTTATAACTTGTAGGAAAGTTGTTGTTAAGTCTCCCTTCTTTCTTCTACTGTTACATACTTACTGTACGTGCAAACAGTCTTAGGTTTAAATTCGAGAGCAGCTCGTTGATGCCATATTTGATAAATGCTATAAAAAGAAGTAATTTGAGTTAATTTAATGAAGAATGACATGCCCGGTTACGTGAGACCGTTCCACTCTTCAGTCATGATTTAATATTGGGGTTGGTTCTAGACTTTTTTTTTTGAAGTGTTTGACTTGTTTACTTTGACACGCTGGCGTTCATTGACGTTTTTTCTCGAACTTGTTGCAGAGAGAGAAAGTGGGGAAATGTGTGTCGTAGATTACTGAAATAGACAATTTTTGTGGGACTGAAAACTTAAACGTTTGCCCTGTCTGCTCTCCTTCTGCTGACATTTTCAGGCTTGTATCATTCTTTGTAATGAAGTGTTATGGTTTTAGGAGGAATAGAACGTCGGCGAGAAAGAAAAAAGAACATTCACACTTCCGTGTGAATGTTCTTTTTGTTGATCGAAAGCGTATTGGAACGTTGTTTATTTATTCCATCCGTTTTCGCAAATAGTCTTATCATATATCATGTACGATGGTGGAGTAAACGACAAAGTCCTTGAAAATAAAAAAAAAAAATTTGGCAAGACAATGACAAAATTAAAAATGTAAGGCGAGAAAGGGTGAGTGACAACACCAGGTAGAACGTGCGGGTAATCATCTGGCATTAGATACCCCACAACCAATATCATGAGAGGATAACGTGTGTCTACTATTAGCTTTGGTTAAAAATGTGTTAGCTTTAACCGATAAAATTAATAAATATTTAACCTCGATTGAAAGACGTTAAACTTCTGTAGCTTATGATTATACCTCGTTCTGTAATCCTGAAGTCATTAAATAGGTGCTACGTGATGTTTACATTTGGCTCCTCCGAAATGTGAAATCCTTTAATTACTGTGGTGGATGTGATGTTTGATGGAATTTTTATCGCAGTGTGATTTTTATCTTTGCAATTTCAGTAACCTGTGATTGTTGTAAATTTTATTTTCGTGAGTCGTTAAATATCACAGGGACGCGTTTGTTCACGCTTGTAGCTATTTTTGGCATATTGTCTAGTCTGGGACTCAGCCAGCAATTGGCGTATTATCACTGACTTTTTTTTTTGTTGTAATTGTAATTAAAGTCGGTGTAAAAGCCGCGTAAAACTTCAACGATGGTGTAAATTTAATGTGTATAATTTCTTTTTCCCGCAATTTTAGGGTTCTCGGCCTGTACAGCTACAAATCCTATATGGTTCGTGAAGACCAGACTTCAGTTAGACCAAAGGTAAAGCATATAATACAACTGTGTCCATCTGTTCTTGTATCTTGTGTTATAAAATCTACAGTATGCAGGTTTGAATTTTTTTTAGAAAAAAACGGAAGTCTGAGTGCGTTTCAGTGTGTCAGAGACATCTATAAATCCAAAGGGTTGGTTGGTTTCTACAAAGGGATCACTGCCTCTTATTTTGGAATATCCGAAACTGTGATACACTTCGTTATTTACGAAGCCATCAAAGCTAAGCTTCGGGATTGTCGGAATGCTGATCATTCCGATGGTCCACATGGACGAGACTATGCAGAATTCATGTTAGCTGGTGCCACTTCGAAGACGTGTGCTTCCTTTTTGGCCTATCCACATGGTGAGTTTATTGCTATTTATAAGTTAGATGAAAAAGGGGGTCTTTATGGTCCTATTTCGCTCGACTGCGTTTTCGTCCTATGAAGTAGGTCCTGGCCTGCTTTGTAAATTTGTGAAGAGTGTCATTGCCATTCTCCTTCGATGCTATTTAAGTTATTTTTAAACTGGTTTAGAACACGTTTAACCCAAAAATAAGAGAAGGAAGTCGGGCCGGTGGTAAACAGGTGACATGTCAGCGTTGGTGAAGGGTGAGGGGCTGTATGTTGAGTGTCCTGTTAGTGGTAGAAACTGTGGAGAAGGTGAATTTGAGCGATTGCGTAAGCGCCAGGCGCCGTTTATTTTCTTCCGAAAGAAAAAAAAACAACCAGTCGTTGATGGCAGTGGGCCAACAAAGTAACAAACTTTGACTGATTTTTCAACACCGTTATCGTCTTATTTCTCAGCTTTTTGAGCATATTGCTCATCAGTGACTTTATCTTATCCGCGGTACAGCTAACTTCAATAGTTTGACGTTGTTTTTGTTGTGACACGAATTAAAAGATTTGAACCGTCTTGAATGTTGCACCAAACTTGTTTAAACGACCTAGCCAATTAAGATATAGTACTAGTTAAATGTAATAAATCAATCCACTGGTGGACTAGAAATGTAATAAGCAAGGTGACCTGGCGTCTTGAGGGAAGGAAGGTGAAATTTGTAGCAACTTTTTGTTGAAATTGTTTCTTTTTTTTTTGTCAGAGGTGGCCAGAACAAGGCTCAGACAAGAAGGCGACAAATACCGATCTTTTTGGCAGACAATATTTTTAGTTTTTCGAGAAGAAGGGTACAGAGGATTATATCGTGGACTTGGGACTCAGCTTGTCCGGCAGATACCAAACACGGCCATTATGATGGCTACCTACGAAGCAGTAGTCTACCTCTTGGGAAGTTCATCCAGTGGTCTGACGACGGGAAGCGCCAGCAACAGCCATTCATCGTCCCACGATGACAGCGATGGCGGAGAATGTTGTTACACCGATGAAGATCCACATTCTCATGGTGATTGAAAATTGACATAAATGATTGTCTGGAAGAGGACCTAATTGTTTTTTTTTACAATTACGAGCCAGGTACTTGGGTCGTTATTGGTCATATTCCGTCAGGTGTCTAGGCTTGAGAGGGGGAGACAGAAAAAAAAGGGTTAGGAACTGAAGTATTTAAATGAGCCCGTTTCCATCTTGTTGGTACAAGGAGAGAGAGACACTCCATATTGTGAAAGTTGGAGATTGCTGTGTAGTTACTGCAATCATTCATAGTGTGTCCGTGTGCCCTAAGTAGTCACTGTACGTACGTAAATGTATACAAACAGATGTATTTAACAACTGTTACACATTATCGTTCATGTCCATTAAGAGTTGGTAACGGAGTAATTCTTAACGTCCGTTTGTCGTTTCGGTAGGAAGAAGAGGGAGGAGGGTTGATAAACGCTAGTGTGCGCATGTGGTGCCACTCTGATAATTGTTTTGGCAAAAGATATCAGTCTCTAAATCGGGGTTCATAACTTTCTCAGCCTGTTTCGTCGTCGTCGTCGTCTCGCTAGTCAGCAGCCCCTAGAGTTAATTTCTGGTTTAGTTTTGTGGGACCGTGATATATGCGGGGAAGAGAGGACAGTCATGGTCTAATTGTTTTGTTGAAAAATTAATCGCACGCACAACAATTTCTGAATAAATTGATACAGATCTGAATATAAGTTATTTTTTTTTTCCTCAATTACACGTCGGTATCCCGTCTTGTCCTCAGCAAATGTTTAGCAAAAATTTACGTACGCAATGATTTTTTGTTTCTTTTTTTTTTTTGGTCCTTCACTCTCGAGATTTTTCAAAGGCAGTTTGATTTATATTGATACGCGACATTGCATTTTAAGATTGGATTTTCAAAAATGATTTTTTTTGTGTAGTCTGTTGTTTAGGTAACCTTGTAGAAGAAATTGAGAAAATTCATGCAGTGCTGTGTCTAGTTGGTGCAAAAATGTTGTAAGCGACTTTGAAAGGTATGGATTAAAATGTTGGTGGCAGTTGTATTTTATATGTGTGTTGTTACATATTTTGACTATAGCATTTATTTATATAATTTTATACCTGGATGTGTGGTCAGAACAGAAAATAGTTTTGAGTATTTAATGAACGCCTATTGGAATACGGTTATGTACATAGCCCCATTTTTTTAAATTGAACTTCGTTTTTCAGTTTTTTTTCGTCTTTGACACTTTAAAACCATAATGTAAATAGTTTATTAAGCTGCAAAATAACTTGTTAATTGTAGTAGGATGCTGGAGGTTTTAATTAAACAAGTACAGCTATTAGATTGTAATAGTGAAGTTATGTTTATTTTCGTTACGGAGGAAACGGCATAACTTTCAAACGGCTACCAAACGTATCATAGGTACTGGCTACTTTATCCTGTTTTAAAACGAGTGTAACATGTTGCAGTTTTGTATCTTAACAATGGCGATGTACTATGATGTTAGGGTGGAGCGGCGAATTGCGTTGGACACACCAGTTCTCCTCTGATCACAGAAGCTAAGCAACGCAACCCCAGTTAGTGCTGACATGAGTGGCCGCTTGGGAAAACTGGGTACTGCTAATACCCAAAAATCGTCACACTAGTGTAGTGCCTGTGCAGTCTCTGCATAAGAACTATGCTGTGGACGGGGCTCTAATGACCTTGTAGTTGAAGGGCCCTAAAACACCAACAAACATGATGTTAGGTCTCGCAATGGTCTGGGAATAAGATGGGAATTGCCTTTAAACCTGCAAAAGTGTAGGATACGATATTCAGATCTAGGAAGCTACTTGATTTTGATTACCACATAGGTTGAGTGAGGGTTGTGACCCATAAGCACCTTGGAGTTATTTTAAATAGTAAAGGTAACTGGAAGGCATGGGTGACCTCTTAGGACACTGGGTAAACAATCGTAACAGCGTAGTGTCTGTGCAGACATTGCATTAGAACTACGCAGTGGACTGGGCTCTAATGTCCATTTTAGTTGAAGGGCCCCAAGACACTAGCGAAACAAAAATGGGAATGTTGTCTCATCTACCCATCGCATAGTAGAGAGGCTTCTTGATCCTTTACTCCTCGTCCTACGGAAGGGGCACTCAGAATCTCTCTCCTGAGCCCGAAAGGAGCCAAGCCATCCGGATCCCGTATTGAACCTGTAACCACTGACGCAATAGTCCTACTGCACCACCGAGGCGTGGCCAAATCCATAATTGAAAAATGTAATAATGATCGATGATAGGACGCTACTGAATGTTGTATGGAAAATCTTTTGTTAATATCCAGGACTGACGATAACCTTTTTCTTACGGGTTCAACAACTTTGTTGTTCATCAAAATCATATTTTTGCCCAAGATAAAAAATGTCATAAATCTATTACAAATTAGTTGAAGCATTTCACTGCAGCGGATAAGAGGTTTTCTTAAAAACACGAGAAGAAATCATTTTATAAACAAAGGTAACCTTCTCTAACAAGGTATACATAATTTCATAATTTCAAATTTCAAGTCAACATACAAATAGACGAAAAAACGCACCTGATTTGCATACAAGACAAATGCTACACCGTATAAATAGCACATATCCAAAACACTCTACCGCGCAGTAGGGCGTCACTTAAATGCCAGCGCCTCATTTGTAAATAGTATTCTCCACTGTGGTGGCGCTGTGGTCATTATCAAATCATATTGCATCGTATCACATCGATCTGAATCGTCATGCCAACAACCGCCAACGTTTAATAAAAACGTTTACAAAAATTTGAAACCACGTGCTAGTGTTTCCTTAGTTTGACCTTGTGACCTCAGATAATTTATGCACATTAGTAAAAAAAAATAAAAAAAAGTGTGGCTAAGTTGCGCTGGACACACCAGTTCTCTTGAGATCACTGAAGTTAAGCAGCGCAAGGCTACGTTAATACCAACATGGGTGGTTGGTAAGGGACGTTGGGTGCTACAAATTAACCCTTTACTATATTCTCTAAAGCAAAAGCAACTCCTAACCCTTTTCCCGCCTATGCCAGGGTCGGGTACCCATTTGACCCTCTGAATGGACACGGCGATATACCGTAATTATTATAATAAACGGCGCGCCGTTTATTAGAGGGCGCCGTTAGTTATTTTTTTCAATTTATAAATGGAAACTTTTTAGCCGGGCAAGTTGGTTTCATTAATTTTGATTTTTGCTGACGCCACTCTCGAATCTGAATTTATTGGCAAAATGAAATTGAGAAAAATAATCAATGGTTCATTTAAAATTTAAATCCTTACCCTAGATTCAGATAACTGTAGAGGTTTAGCTACAGGACGATTACTATCATTCTCAACTGCAGAAATTGCCAACAATTTAAATGCTAAAGAATACTTTTCTCTTTGAAACTTTTCTTTCAACAATATCTGCACGAAAGCTTAGTTTACACGACTGTGACTTATTCGGAAGTTCAACCTATCATGTGAAAATACTGTGAATCGAATTGCATCAGGGTCACCCACAGAACAGAGAGGAGGAAGAAAAACCCTGGGGCACACCAGTACCTCTGTTCAGGCATGAGTCTGATTCCTTATTGCAGTATAGTTGTTGTGCAATAGGTCAGACACCATGCAATATTAAAACTGACAAAGCATTAATTTACCTGCCAAAATTTATATTTTGGTTGCAAAATGTGGTGTTGGAACAGTGTGGTAGGCCGGCATCCCCACACAGACAACCAGCCAATATTCCTGCGGGTTCCAGACGCCTGGCTGGGGTGTTCCCAGTCATATAGGGAGCGGCGAATTGCGTTGGACACACCAGTTCTCGTCTGATCACTGAAATTAAGCAACGCAAGCCCAGCTAGTACTGACATGGGTGATCGCTCGGGAAAAATCGTCGCATTAGTGTAGTGTCTGTGCAGTCTATGCATTAGAACTATGCAGTGGACGAGTCTGCAATGACCTTGTAGTTGACGGGACCTTAAACACCAACAAACAACAACAATTCCCAGTCATAGCATGTTCAATGGACCCACGGACCCAACCCTGCCACAGGCTGGAAGAAGGTATGGTGATATGTATTATTGTTATGTTGGAGTTTTGCAAACAGTTTTACAACAGTATGTCTCTTTATTAAGTATAACAGTATTTTTTACAACTGCATTTTTTGTTTGCCACAACAGTGAAGGGTTAAACTTAATCACGGAGCTCGTTAGGTCCATTCCAGGAATGCAGGTGGTCGCTAGCACCCGGGATAAGGGGAGACCGAAGCTGACGTGGGAGCAGGTTGTCCGTAAGTACATGGCAGTGAGTTTGGTGGACGGGGACCTGGTGGGACGTAGACGGGAGTCGAGAGAGCGGCAAATTGCATTGGACACACCAGTTCTCGTCTGATCACTGAAGTTAAGCAACGCAACCCCAGTTAGTCCTTACATGGGTGGCTGCTTTGGAAAACTGGGTACCGCTAGTATCCAAAAATCGTCGCATTAGTGTAGTGTCTGTGCAGCCTCTGCATCAGAACTACACAGTGGACGGGGCTCTAATGACCTTGTAGTTGAAGGGCCCTAAAACACCAACAAACAACGGGAGTCGAGGGCTAGAACCCGCAGACCCGACCCTGCCACAGGCGGGATAAGGGTATGATGACGACGAAGTGCTTGTTGACTACAACATTTCTTCCCATGCAGTTTCACGAGAGAAATTAGATATTTCAGCCATAATGACGTGTTCAGTTCCAATTTTCGACTGTGGCGGCGCTCATTTAAGATGGAATTTCTCAAGTCTCGCTTCTGTGTTACCGTACTTTTGATCTTCTTTAGGAGTTCTTTCGTTAGGCGCGAGATCGATTTTTCCCCAATTATCAATTTAGTGCATTAATGCAGTTTTTTTTATATGCAAGTTACAATTCATTTTCTGTAATATGTAACTCTCGTTGATATGCTAAAGTGAAATTGCAAAGAACTGTCAAGAAACATCAGGAACAATGCATCTTTCTTGTGGTTGTTACATTGCGTTAATTTAGAGCGATTTTCAAATAACAGAATTAGCTAAAAGCAAGAACCTCCCAGTGAACATCTTATTGGGAATTACAAGATTTGCGTTTTTCTCTTACTTTAAATCAGTGATTTTGAAATTCGGTGTTGTGTGCTAAATTTTCATTAAATGCATTCAGATTAGAGAACAATTACAAATATGAAACGATTACTCGATCCAAACCACGTGGGTGACATTATACCGTTTTCCGTTGCTACATGTGATCATTTAGAAAAACCAGGTATAGGAGAACTGAAAAGTACAACCTTTGGAAGGATTTTTAAAAGTAAGTGTAATGTATATTTGAGGTGATGGCAAAGTGGTTCTATGCTAGTTGCTGATGTATCACGAATGTTTTGGAATAGATGGGCAGATGGCCTGGTTAGCAAACGGACCTTCTCTTGAAGTTGTTTCAACAAAAACTGGCGAAAGACATTCAACTTGGGAATTTGGAGTAGATCTTCACGAGACTCCAGTGTCAGTCACTTGTGCAGTAGAAGTGAAGGGCAACAATTGGAATTTGATCATTGGGACCGATAACGGATTAGCTGGTGGCTTTGTCTGCATCTTTGACGTTAAAATATCAAGAGTTGTAAAAACTATTGCCTTTCCCTATAAAGTAATGTTCTAATTGGTGTATTGGTAAGTTGATGTTTTATGAGGATGCTAATGATTTGACATCTTTCGTCTAGGTAACGTCACTTGAACTCATTAGTAGTGTTGGAGGTGCAAACCCAAATAATTTATTGCTGTGTCAAGAATTACGATATATGTATGGCATTGTTGCAGTAGGGACCCAGAAAGGAAATTTATATTTGTTGGATTTAATGCTCGACGATTTAAGTTACTCGGATGAATTAGAGCCAAGCAAGATTTCGTTCATTACCAATAAGACTCGCAGTATTCCCAATAAACGAGAAGATGCTTCCCTCCATAACAGACATCTTGTGCTCCATATAAACGGTATTTAATAAAATAATAGTAAAATTCTTAATCTATCGTGCTTAGTGAATTTCCTAATTGTTGTGGGTTATTATAGGTGAACCCAAATCAAAAAATGATTTCAAGTTTTATACTTCAGATTTTTCTTGCAACATTAAAAAAGGTACTTATATTTCCTTATGCAACAGTACAATGCTTCACTTCTAATATTGTATATGGCGTCTTTATTGCTGTTATTAGATGATTCATATGTTTCTGCATTGTTGTACGTTCATCAGAATGCCAATTTAATCGCGGGATTTAGTTTTGGAAGTTTTCAGATTTGGAACCTTGACACTTTACAACTTGCGTAAGTTTAACTTGCTACGCAATACATTTTATTGTTATGGTATTCGAATGAACACTTGTTTTTGCTTCCTTTAGCCATTCCAGTAGTGTGGACGATTGTGTACCTGCTGTTGTTAAATTTGCCTTTCAAGAGCCTGACAATGACCCTCGTAACTTCTGCTACCTTTGGGTTATTCGTGGACAATCAATGGTAGAAACGAAACATGATGAAGTAGCTAGTGCTGCTCTGTATTCGTTAGCATTCGAGCAAAAGAAATATATTAATTTATTTGGTTATTGTCATCAGGTATACAAAAAGCAATTTTAATTATCATAATGATTGCAGTTTACTAATATTTTAAATATCCTTTTGTTAGGATTTAAACAGTTGTTGTTTACGTTTTGATTTCGCATTAAATCATGATATAATGACAGACGAACATGGAGCAACTGTCGGCAGTCGTCTTATAAGCTGTAGGACTGTAATGGAAGATGCCGTTAGTTATGGGTTTTCTTCACAGGACCATAGCAATGGTACTGATCAGCAAGCTGTACGAGATGAAAGTGGTAAAGTTAATTGTCCATTTTAAGTGTACATTCCAAAACAATGAAATAATTTACAATTTCTTTACAGGTAATGGTTTATGCGTGTTTGTATGGGAGTCGAGTTTCATTGATCCCAGCAGTAGACCACGCACAGTGCTGGCTGTTTTTGACATTAATCAGTGGTATCAAGCACAAATGCCATCAAAGATGAGGTTTGCCCATTTATTATCGAGAAATGCAACATTTAATTCTGAGTTTTGAAGGTCATAATTTGTTTGATATTGATTACTAGGCATTGGCGTAATGAAATGTACCCTTACTTTGGATTTTTCTCAATGACTGATATTACCGACAAGGCTTTACCTGACTTTATCCTGGTGACGTCTCACATCCAGCTTATTGGTTCTTCTTTTTTGCGGAAGCATAGTTAATACGTACCTTGTTAATGGTTGTGTTTTACAGGATGCTTGTATCTTGCCAAATTCTGTAAGCTACATGAAGACAAACTCTACAGCTGAACAGTTTTTTCAACCCTCTTCACTGGCGTTTGGTAATTACATGTTACAATTTCATAACGCTTCCTAAATGACAATGCTGAGGTCTATATTCTCTTAGATACTGTTACATTAATTGAGACTGGAACTATTCGTTCATCATTTCTTGGTATTCATCGCCAAGTAGGTTTAAATATTGTGTAAGTTACCTTGTTAACTATAAACAGTGCAACTTTATATTAAATGTATTTAAATTACTAGATTCTTCATGACATAAGGAAGAAAGGACCATCATTACTTGTGTCACCTCAGCATATTTTTGATGTTTGTCTATTTAGTAATTTATTACCTCTTCCAGGCGATGCTAACATCACAAATATATCTTTGGTATATAGCAATTATCCACGTACAATTTAGTCTTGACTGCATTTTCGTCGACTTCATTGTGACTGATTTATAATAAATTATTTTTTTATTAGAATGTGCAACGCGAGGCGATTTTGTCTTTGGCGCTTGAATACAATCTCATTGATTTTATACTGAAGTGCGCTTCTGATTGGGCATCTGGAAGTACGTTTATATCCTTAATTGTTCTTTCTCTTAATGTCATTGGTATAGTAACAAATGTCTACTAATGTTTTAGAATCAAACAGTGAAGGATGTAATCTACGTTTTTTGCAAGAGTGGGCTTGGAAACGAGTGCATTATATCAAGACCTCGGCAGACAGGCAATGTCAGTTTCATAGTTATAATTTTCATTCCACCCATTTATTAGTCATGTTTCTTAAATTACTACTCCATATTTGTGCTAGTTGTACCGCTGTTTGATTGTTCTGGTCAAACATTGGACTTGGTAGCTGTACGACATTTACATCACCAGGCAAGTGTCCTGAAACATCTTGAATTAATATTTCGATTTCTGGCTGATCACTGTCAGTCTATCCCTACTACAGATCAAGGTGACATTATTATAGTGTAATTGAGGTTTAATGGTATTAAGAATATCAATACAAGTCTGGATTTTCCATTATGATAAAGGTGCTAGAGAGCTTGAGAATAGAACAAGCGTGATATCATTATTGGCCCTATATTTGGAAGTTACGTTGTGGTTTTTGCATTATGGAATATTGCCAGAGCGTATGGAAGGCTCAGAATCACCTCCAGGGGCAATTTCGTATCCAGCATCATTACTTACTCGCATTTATTCTAATAGGCGCCTAGAAATACAGCGCTTGAGCAGGTTGGTTGGTTTTTTCATTCTTGGCAAATTTTATTTTTCACTTCAATATTGATTGCTGTCTTTAGTACTGTAAATCCAAGTGATGTGCTCCTTATTGATGGTATTTTGAAAAATGCTGGAGAAGCGATTTCTTCATTATGGGAAAAGGATGGTGGGAATGGATTGTATCCACCACCTAACCTTCACGCACTTTTGAGTACCTACTTAATCTCAAGTGTGAATGTTGCCGTTAAACATCAAATTGTGCAGTATATTTTTCTTGATTTAACTGGTATGAAACCTTCCAGTTTTTTTTTATGTTAGCTATCAACATTTTAAATTTATTTCTCTTTTTGTATTTAGAGCTTCTTGGTTATACTCCTGAGTCAAAAGTTTCTGAGAATTTAATGAAATTTCCAGCGGCATTCTCATTATCTTCTAGTGTAATCAAATTTACCCAAGGAATGTGGTTATTAGACCACCGAGATTATGAAGTTTGTTGATCCTATTTTAATTTTACTTGCTGTTGTATATAAATGAAATCTAAAATTATACTCCATTTATCAGGAAGCTATTTCGGTACTGTTACATCCTATTATAAACAGCACTGATATTTTACCTTGGCAACATACTCAAATAATGAAGGCCTTCTTATATCAAGGAGAGCCGCAGAAAGCTCTCAGATATGCCCGTGTTCGACACCCAACTATGCTAACTGCGGAAGATGTACGATTTCACCTAACATTGCTACTTGCTAATGGGTATGTTTTGCTACTGTTTATAATTTTATAGCAAAAGGATTTCTTATATTGTCTGTTATTGTAGTTTGGTGGCAGAAGCTTATCAGTATCAAAAGGCGAGTCGAGATGCGTTAAATGCGGAAGACTTGCTTCAACATTTTTTTCTGGGCTGTCAACAAAGTATTGTGATTCTATGTTAGACCCCGTGTTTCGTTTTTTTTTCCGGGATCTTGACATTAATATGACTTTCTTCTGTAGCAAAGAATTTTCGGGACTTGTTAAATCTACCGTTAAGCCCTTTGGAAGAAAGTCATCTCATCGAATTTTTGCATAATTGTGGCGATCCTCACGCTCGGGAGGTGTTAGTAATATATTATCTTCAAAGAGCAAGATATGTAGATGCAATGTGTTTAAATGAGCAACTACATTCACGATTAACGGTAAGATATTTGAAGGAATATAATTGTAAAGGTAATAATATCTGTAACAACTTGTGCTGATCTATCGCAGCATGAAGTTGATTTGGCAACCAAAGAGCGTTCATCAACAAGAAATGCAATTGTGAATGGATTTTCTAAACTTATGCCACGTTGTCATAATCATCTAAGCCAGACAATGAAAAATATTTTTAAACCTGGAAGGAGCATTTGGCATCAAGGTGAATTAGTTAAACAACGCAAATGTTAGGTCTTATATCTAATCATTCATATTTCATGTTGGAAAGTTGTAATTTTAGTTCCAAAACCCCAACCATTATCTACTCATGTAATTGCTAGCAGTAAAGCACCGATTTCACAAACATCTTTAATTGAGACCATCATGGGTAAAATAGCAGAAATTTGGTCCAAGCCACCTGATGATTATAGCCCTATTAAAATGTTAGTGCGTTTAAAGTTAAAAAGTCGTATATGTGTTAGGTCTTATTAGCTTTTTTTATTATAGGAAGCCGTCAAGTTTAGTTCCAGATTCATTACCGTTGATTGGAACACCTACATTAACAAAAATTGACGCCGAGTGAGTATCATTTCATAGCATCAACAATCACAACGTATCATCCTTTATTAACTTTTATTTTTTATTTTGTTTTTGTAGACCACTTAACAAGGTGGTATTCCCACAGCTTATGAATAAAGACATGGATGACAGTAGTTTGAATTACTCTTCTCCTACAAAGCGGTCCCGTTATTTCGATGTTAGTCCATTTCATGTTTTACAAAGTGGAAAAAGGTAAAATGTTTTTTGTTATGGAATTTACAACGGTCTGGAAAATGTAGTTCATTGATGTTTTAATTCTTCTCTGGTACTGTGTTTTTGTTTTATATCTATATATAGGCATACATCAAAAATTTATAGTAGTGAATCTTTGACCCTTTTACAAACACCACCTGTTCGTAGGAAAGTACCCACAGCAAAATTAGTTTCAGCTAACAGTAGTTTGGATACAGCCCCACCATCTATTCTTAAAGTACGTTCGCTGTTCAGAATTCAGAAGACGAAAGAGAAAGTTAAACAATCTACAGGTAGGCCAGGTCTAGTGTTGTTTATGATGATGCAGGTAAATTCATTTCCTACCTAATTCATTTCAACTTTGTTCGTTAGGGTTAACACCAACTCCTCCTGCTACACCTGAAATAACTTCATTTATAGAAACTCCAGGTTTGTAATTATTATATACGAAGAATACTTTATGCATATTGTGCCTGTGTTATAATTTGTATTTCTAATTTCAGAATTTGACTCTGATAAAAGAGATGATCGTCAATTAAGATTTAGATTCTCTCCTGATTATTCTGAGGAATGTTCCAGCGTTTCATCAGAAAGATCACTGTGAGTTAAATACCAAAACTACATTGCAGCTAATTTTGGTGCTAGGACAAGCAATAAAATCTTAGATAATCTCCCAAGTAATAGCCTCTCATGGTTGATTTTAAATGCAAACTTTAACTGATTAGCTTGGGAAGTCGTAGTACTTTAGCTTTGCCATGTATCAAAGTATATTATTGTAAAATTGTTTTTGTATTTTTATGTAGTGGACGTTTTACACAGCGTGATATCCATGAGTCCACTCCCATTCCAGACAGGTATAAATACTTACGTAAAATTTGTTAATTACAATAAATTATAGTTGAACTGTTTCCAGCAAGTAATTGTTTAGTGTATAGGAAACTGGGTTCAGTTGCAGCTGTAGGCCATCTGTTGTTCTCCTCTTCCATATAATGAAGGGCCGTACTCAAATATATTATAAAAAGAACTTTTGTATAATGTAGGTCATCGCCTGACGTTTATGTTAGTCCTCGCCTTCCGCTGCATTCCCAGGGAAAATCCACGAGGGATGTTTTTGCTTTGCCTGAGATTGATGCCGAAAGTTGTGGTTCGTCGAAATCATCTGAAGGTAAGCATTATATCTAAATAATATGTTGATAAGTTCGTACTTTTATCACTTTAATCTATTCACATTGCACATATTTTTCATTCGCCAATTGTTGAAGTTGAAGACATGATTATTGATAGTGAAAAAAGTAGCCACACTGTGGATAGTCATGATGAATTTAAGACAGGTTTGTTATTGTCATTTACAAATTATATTTCCCAAAAAGAGGTGTGGTAGTTTCATGGGTCATGGATTTTATATTTTGTAGATTTGCCTTCTGAAACTTTCGGCAAAGATGAGTCGCATCAATTTGAGTCTTTTGAGACTGCTGACGAGGATTCGACTCTTCAAGTTGGTACAGAGAGAAAAACGTCAACAAGGGAGAGCGTTGAAACCAAGATAGAGGTTCATCCGATGCCTAATGTAAAAGATTCAGTAAGGGATACTAATGCTTCAAGGAGCGCGTTGACACCACAAGGCATACAAAATGTTTCCCAGAGTACCCCGCCGTCGTTGTATGAACCTCTTCAAGTGTCTTTGGAGAGTAAGCCAACTTTAAAAGATAAAACTCCATCGCCAAGACCACGGACATCATTTTTTAGTGCAGAGAAATCTAAAGAACGCTTTATGCAGATGAAGACAGAGGTGTCATTGGAATTGGCCAAAGCTGGAGTTTCATCCCCTATAGACTTCGAACATACTGAAATTGAAGTTGTAGAAGCAGAGTCACAACTTGCTACACTTGTGAAACAAACGCTAGACTCTGTTTTGTGTAGACATTCGGAAGAGTTGCCACAAAGTTCTTCCAGTCACCTGCCATCAAAGTCAATGAAATCACCATCGCCTTCTAAAAAACTGTTAGGTGCGCAGTCATTAGTTACGGACAAAAGTGTCTTACAACCTTTGCCTTTATTGTCAGTATCTCAGCATGAAACTGTGTTGCCGGGGGCGGACACTTCCGCAACTGCGGTACTGCCAGCTATTGAAAGTAAAAGTGATAGTGTTAGTCTTCCAGAACAACCACATGCTACCCCTGAAGAATCTTCGTCGGATGATCGAGCCATGAAATCAAGAGATCAAAAGTCTGTGTCCAATTTGACACCCACTACAGTTGCTAGTTCAGTGAGCAGTGGTAGCTCTGGAAAAAGAGAATTGATCCCTGTTTTAAAACCATTGACTGTCGACGTCTTAGGCGTGTTTAATGTTCCGAGTTCTCCTCAGAAGAAATCGCCTGCAAAGCTGTCCTTGTCCCCTGAGAAATCTAGAGATCGCAGTGAGGTTAGTCCTAAACGTCATTCCTCAGGTGAATCTACTCCCGAACCACGATATTCTCTTCGAAAATCTTTGTCACCTAAAAGTCCATCTTCAACTAGAGTGTCTCCAAAATCGGCGTCATCTACAAATGTGGATGGTGGTCATAATACCAATGTTATTGGCTCAATATCGTGTGTAGAAAATAGTTCTATATCCTTTTCGAAACGTTCATTCAACTTGCTTAGAGTTACGTCAGCTGCGGTGGATAACCGTGGAGTTGCCACTGGTGAACCAGGGGCGACACAGCCGTCCCCCACACCCCAAAATGTTTGTGATAATCAGACTAAATCCACGACGCCTGACGGTGATGGTGACGACGTTCATGATGTCAGAAGAACGAAAGGCGAACGGAAAGAGTCTGATTCATCAATGATGCACACAGTTAGACATTATCATTTGCGAAGCGCCGACGATGGAAACAGTCCATACAAGAATCCGAGTGCTGTTTCGAGATCGAAATCTGCCTCGGGGACACCATCTCCGAAAAAGTCTTCACCTGGGAAGAAAAGTGGAAGTATACCGTCGACACCTAAAAGCTCACCTGCAGATCGTCACAAGCAAAATGTAAATGTAGAGGATGCAGAAGTTGCTTCTAAAAGCGTGTCACGTAGAAGCCCAAAAAAGAGCACTAACAAGGTGGACTTGTCGTCGAAAGGATTATCAACCGCTTTGGATGACACTTTGTCTACAGACACTGTAAGAAGAAATAAGAAATTAATTCTCAAGTAATTATATTGTATGTTCATGGCTATATATTTCTATAATGTCGTTTTTTGACAGACGTGCACAAGTGACACCATGACAGAGCTGAAGAAAGGTTGGGAAGTTAGTCATCGTTTGACTAGTTAGTCAGTAACTGCTACTCGAGTGATGATGACGTGAATCAAACTTATGATTGCAGGTGGTGCAATAGATGAGGAGCAAACCATTGCAGTTAAAAAAAGAACTACTGTTGTTAAGCGTAAAACAATAGCAACGTCAATGTCTGATATATCGAAAGAGAGACGAGGCAAACACCTGCGCAAGTATCCTATTGCATTCCAGACTGTGGGTTTTTCTGTTTTTTAACTTTGATCTTTTTATTTAGCTGGACAATATCATTTTCTGTTCTCGGATCCTACCGCGGTGGACACAGCAGATACTGGTTAGCGTGACATTTTTGTGACAACAAAATTGTTTTGAAACCAACGTTAGTACCAACACGGGTGGTTGGTAGAGAACCTTTGGTGCTGCAAATTTCCCCTCTCCTTATCCACTACACCCACTTTCTCCTCACCCGCGAGCAGCCTCCTACGGGATCGGCCTGTTATGGCTGTTTGGCTTACTCCCCAACCCGTTAGCACAACATAGAACATAGGACATTTCTGTTAGGATCAGGATTTATTTTGTTATTAAACTGCTCACTTCTCAACTTGGGATGGCCCCCCCTTTGCAACGAGTTCATACAATTTGAGTGAAGATAAACCTGGGTACCGTCAGTTGGTAGACTGTGTTCCGGAAAGGAGCACTTTACGGTTTGGTTTACTTGGATATTTTAACGTCGATCTCTCTACTGCTGGAGGTAATTTGTAGTCACTAGAAGGCGATCTCCACCCGTTTTTATTTCACGTAGAAAGGGTTCTCTTCATGTACAGTGGTATCGTTCTTCACACCACATCAGACTTCGGATTTACTTCCCATCGACTTCCTTCTAGAACGCCCGAAAGATCGTGGCCAGAAGCAAAGTGGCCCAGAACATCCATGACTTTGGTAGTGATGACGTAGTATTAGTTAGTTTATTTCACCAACGGAGGGGGGGGGGGGTCGGCCAAGCAGCCATAAAGGGCTGGATCCTTTGGAAGCTGCTCGTGGGTATCGTGGGAGCGGCGAGTTGCGTTGGACACACCAGTTCTCGTCTGATCACTGAAGTTAAGCAACGCAAGCCCAGTTAGTACTGACATGAGTGGTCGCTCGGGAAAGCTGGGTACTGCTAATACCCAATAATCGTCGCATTAGTGTAGTGTCTGTACAGTCTATGCATTAGAACTATACAGTGGGCGGGTCTCTAATGACCTCGTAGTTGACGGGACCTTAAACTCCAACAAACAACAACAACAGTGGGTATCGTGGTGATAGGATTGGGGAAATTAGCAATATCCAGTGTTGCCAACCAACCATTCTTGTCGGTACTAACATGGGTTGTGTTGCTTAACTTAGTGATCTGACAACAACTGGTGCGTTCCAAGGCAATTCGGTTAGCTTTTGATGGTGATAGAATTTGAACATTATTACTTATGGCTAAACCAGAAGTCTCAGAGTGGTTTCTCCAAAGGACTCCACAACTGGGGAGAGTGGAACTCGGGCTCGCCTGCATATCTAGCCTATCACGCCACCAACTGGGAAGATATTAAATACAGACGTTTTGTAAGAAATTGACCCACCGCGGTGGCGTAGTGGTTAGCACGCTCGGCAACTGCGCCGGTAGTTCTAGGTTCGATACTGGACCGTGGTGGGTCGATTTCTTTCGGGCGAGAGAGAAGCCGCGAGGGTGCCTTCTTTCGGATGAGAAGTAAAACCGAGGTCCCGTGTGGGTGTACGATGGCACTTGCACGTAAAAGAACCCTCTCTACTACGCAACGGGTAGATGAGGCAACATTTCCAGGTGTAGGAGCTCGCCCCCTGACGTCGGTAGCATTCCCCAACGAACACTAGACCGACGATAAATAAGCGTAGGGGTGCAGCTTTGGCCGGCAACCGGCTGCAGAAAAAACTATGACCAATATATCGCCCTGTGTCCATTGAGAGGGACAAATGGGTACCCGACCCTGCCATAGGCGGGAAAAGGGTTAAGAGTTGCTTGCTTTTTTTTTGTTTTGTAAGAGATTGATAAACTGTGTCCATTTTTATAGATCCCGAGATGTTGAAAAGTCCTGGAAATACGACTTTTATTTTCTCGCCACCTCTTACTCGATCAATGAGCCGCAAAACTCGTAAGACTTTGGACACGCCCACGTTGGAGCGTACTCTCCGTTCTGAAGACGGTCGTGTATCTACTCCTACATCTTCAAAATTGACAAAATCGACTAAGAAGCATGTGTCGCCTCGTGCTTTGAGGTAATTTCTTAATCTTGATGTTAGATGTTATGATTTGAAGTCTTAAGAGTTTGTTAAAACATTTAGGTTGTCTGGTGCGTGTGAGACTCCAATTAATTTTGTATCTCCTGTTTTGGAAACGTCTTCTGGGACTGGGCCCAAGTCGAAACGGGCAACATCCAAACTTTCAGGGAAACATGGTATGACCCTTCGCAGACAGAAAGGAGCATTACTTTCGAGACGCTCTGCTAAGCTTAAATAACTTTATAATGTTGACATTGGTGATCATCGAAATGGTGTTTTAATACACAGTCTGACTCCTTCAATTTTAACTCTGATAATTTCGTTTTATTAAAATTAAATAAAATAATCTAGTTATTTAGGGATGTTTTTTTTTTGTTTTAATTGTGTAATATTGTAAAAAATTTTCTTATGAGTTTCAGATTGAAAAAATATACACAAATTGTATTTACAGATTTCCTGGATAAATCTTGTTTTTAATAACATTAATAATTGTAGTCATCATCTTACTCAGAGTCTGGAAGGTATTTCTAACTTATTTTACCTACATAGCTATCCTGAGATTCCTCGAGATCGTGTTGGCCCGTGGGTCAATTTCTATCAACTGAAAAATAAAGCTGTCATTCCGTGTGGAGGGGTGTACTGTGTGTACTCCCGTAAACAAGGTCCCAGGTTGAGAGTGGGATCTGAAGATCAATGAATTAACGCAGTGGGTCCCAACTTATGGTTCGTATATCTTCAGAAGTACGCGAGAAATGGAGGCGTATGGTAACAAGTAGTTTGCACTAGGTCAGTGGTGGTGAACCTTTTTTTGAAGACGGGTCACAATAACACGAAAAAAATCCAGAAAGTTGTCCGCGGGCCAGGTGCAAGCACTATTTAATTTTATTAATAAATTAAAAAATTATTAATAATGAATAAATTAGTTTACTAAAGTAGCAAATAGAGAACATCATCATAATACCCTTATCACGTCTGTCGCAAGGTCGGGTCTGCGGGTTCTAGCCCACCAGGTTCCCGTCCACTCCACACACTGAGACGATAAACTAGATATGATTCACGTTTGGGTCACTTTAAATTGCACGGTGGGTCACTTTGTGACCCGTGGATCACAGGTTCGCCACCTTTGCACTAGGTTCAACTCCAGGGGCTACAACTTATGGAAATGCCTGCCAAGTGGTACCAAAGTCAAAAAAAGATTGGGAACTGTTTTCGAAAGTTGAAGGACGCTTTCGGCGATAGCTGCTGAAATGTATCTACTGTACTTGAATTAAACTGTAAGATACAAGTTGAAGTTCAAAATCGACGTCATTATCTGGGCTTCTTTCACGCGTTCATTTATAACAGCACTTCTTTTTTTTTTCTTCAGCATAAGCACATTCCTTACTTCAATGACAAACATTAATGGATGAATGACTAGTGTCTGATGATGGACAACTAAGAGGAAGAAGAATGCAGTACTGTTTCAGTACGGATTCAACATTCAATTACACGATTTTTTAAAGGACCCTGTTTCACTGAAATGATAAGATGCCATCTCCATGGAATCTGAAATTTATTATAGTTTCAAATTACACTAATTTGGGCGAAATTAGTTTCCAGTTCTCACCTCTAAGTGGCATCACTGCCGCAAGAATGTTCATAGGTTCCTAACTTCTAAAGGGCTTCTTGACGTCATGTGTTCGACGGTCGACATGGTTTTGTTCTTACATCTTACTAAAATTAAGGGTAAAGTTACTGTATATCATCTTTCTGTGTCCCTATTCTACTTTAAAAATGCCTATATATAATTTCAGTGCCGCACAGTTATTATTTAAGGAAGTTGGCCAATGTTGAAAATAACAGTTAGAGATTATTTTTTCAAGCAAGTCATGATGGGAATTTGACAGATGGTATAGTAACGACACACTTCTACGGGACTATACGACTTTTTCGGTTTATTAAATATATTATTAGTTAACTAACCATTATTATAATACCGAAATATATATTTGTAAAGGCATTCCTTACATTTTCGAGTGACAATACTAGACCAGTAGACTGAATATAAATTGCATAGTGTTTCCGTATGTCAATTAGTAACCGCCATGTCGATGGAATTAAGAAGGTTAATAGTTGATCCACCGGTAAGTGTATTTTGAGCGATTTAATTCTATAATAATTTTTCTATAATGGGCATACCCTATAATGTTACTGCCCTTTTTGAAACTCCACTTTTACAATAAGAAACCTGAGCATTCAGTCTTTCGACTGCGCTGAGGTATATCGAATCTCCACCGTGCTGATGAGGGTACGAGTTCGATCCCAATCAAGCCTGGCACTGCAATTTCAGAGTAAGTTCAGTACGTGTAGTTTAACCTGAGATGAGCGAACACTATGTGGACCATTCTAGCTAATTCTTCCTCAACTCATGTTGAGTACAATGGTATGTAGACTTGAAGTTGAAGTAACATATGTGAATCATACATTATTGAGTTCTTTAAAGCAAGATTGGACCAGAGTTAATTTACTCTTGAAGGTTCCCAAGAAAACGACTTCAGCTATCGGTTGTTTACTTGAGTGGTTTGACTGCGAACTACTTTTAGCTTGAAATGGAAGTAAAGAGTCAAATCAGATCCCATGCCAGTTGCTTATTCTGTATACAGTCACGAGATTAGTTAAGAAAAGGTTCTACGTATGGAGAGCTAATAAATATAAATTGTTAGAGGATGGGATATAACGCTGTTAATGTGGTGGCCAAAACTATTTCAAGTTCTTCAGTTCTATATGGGTCCATTGTAATTTTGGCATCAGTTCATAGGATGATGATATGATGATGGCTGTGGGGCGGGGTGATGATGGCATTTAACTTCAACCCAAGAAAGACGAAATCGTTCAGAACAAGGAATCCACTTGTTGCCGATTCAACATCCAGATCTTGTCGTGAGATGGTTTTAAATAAGTAATCCCATTTATATATATTCAGAATTTTAATTTAAATCTCTAGCTGGTTAATTATCCATCACCAGTAATTACTTAATTTCCCAATGATTAGAGCTGTGCTAATGTTTTCTTTCAGTGTCACTCCAATTAATCTTTCTCATGGTGGTACTCTTCTCTAAGAGTTGATAGACAAATGCTTGTTGGAATAAGGTCAAAGTGCATCTTCATCCCGCCTTATATTTCAGAAACAGTATCTATGCAACTTTTTGATTTAAGTTACTGAAGTGTCGTTCAGTTCGGAAGCGTAATTCTGTGACGGATTTTGAAAAGTTGGAAAAGACAATTTGACCAAGTTTTAGATTTTATTTGCACTACTTCTTAAACCACCGAATTATTTGGCAAAACTCTCTTCTCTCCCTCTGTCACTCTCACACACAATGGGAAAATCAAAGGTAAAACAAAACCAAACAATACATTTCAATTTTCAGCAGATTATTTAATTATGATTATGTAAGCATATTTTGACTTTGAGTTTCTTAGTGGGTAGTGTGATAGATTTTATTTATACGATACTTTGAGCATGGTGCAATATTCTTTAGTGGGACGTTTTAAATGAGTACAACCTTACAGTAGTTAACAGTAAGAAAATGATGCATGCCTTGATGTTCAAAGTTATTTTTATTTTATTATTACTATATCGATCTAATAAGCAGCAAATGTTATTAATTTAATAGATGTAATGTCACGTGTTAATAGTGCGTTGAAGTTGATAGCTTTATTTCCACATAAAAAGTTAAGTAAAGCACGGGATCAAATTTCATTGACTTTATCCATTTTGAGACATTTATTTGAAAAATTGCTGAATTTAAAATGTTGTAGCTTGTCCTCTTCCTTCCTCCCTCCACTTAAATAAATCTAAGCCAGATGTTATCACGTAGAAATTAAGTTAGAGGTTGGGGTAATATTTTATTAGGTCATGAACGTTTTTAAGGTTTCACTTCTCTGCTTTTTTTTTCTTGCTGTTGTTTTTATATTTTTCTTTTCAATTTCATATACAATACTGCATTTATTTTACTGCTAGTTTAGTGTTCATTCAGTCTTTGTGTATAATAGATTTAGTTTGGTTTCTGCTTCATGACATTTTATTTGCTTCTCATCAAATTTTTTTTCATGTCGTTTATTTATTTTTTTGTTGATATCACCGTGTCGTTTTATTATAATTAGAATAAAGTTGCATGGATCAACATGTAATATAAATTGTTATTGAACGGTGTAGGCAAATTTTTTACTACAGTACTTAAATTTTTACTGAAACTTCCTTTCACTTGAACTTTGGATGAATTCCAAAGATGGTGTGTTTGCAGTTGCAATTTTTTTTGCTGACTAATCTTCGAAGATGTTTCTTGTTGAAGTTGAAATAATATTCCTAGGTTATACGTCTTTTATTTGACGGTGTGTCTGAGCATATGCATAGCCATCAGTTTCTAATGAGTTGTTACAATGAAAAAGTTACTAAATATCTTTTACGTTAGGAAAGACAAGGAGGGCGCTTAACTGTTTATTTCTAGATGCGTTTTGAAAGCTTTTTTTGGCCTTGAAAGCCACAGTCTAGCACCTCCAAAATTAATTACTCGAAATTAGTAATCCATAACGGCAAAATGGTTACATTTATAGTCGTCTTGTACTAATATTCAAGAATAAATTTCTCTTTGAATAATGGCGTCGCATACAGCAGGGGTGGCCAACAAGTCGACCGCGATCGACCGGTCGATCTCGAAGCCAATTTTGGTCGATCACTCGCGAGTGGTTCTATGTTCGATACTGGACCGAGGTGGGTCCATTATCGAACCTCCCTTCCCCAGTTTGACTATGCATAGGACAACAAGTCAATCGCGAAACTTTTTTTAAGATAAAAAGTCGATCTCATGTACGCAAAAGTTGGCCACCCCTGGCATAGAGGTCCTATTGATGCTAATGTGATAATGTACTGCGTTGTAGTGATGGCAGTATTTGTGAAATGGTTTAGTTTTCTATCTCGTTTCATAATATTGCTCAAATCACAACTTCGACAGTGGACTTCTTTTTAAATAGGATGTATTATGCTATTCGACAGAATGGCGGTGAAATAAATTACAATCATTGCAATATCCCGCTGACATTTTGAAACGTCCTTTCTGCTGTTGACGACCTTTTCTAAGGAAAAAAAAGAAATAGGAGGTCACGTGGCGTGAGTTGAATTTTTAGACTCTCCTTCTCGCGGCCAACCAATCAAATGTGGTTGATCTTCGTCACGTGTCTCCGCCCATCGCTGCAAGGTCACCTTGAATGGTGATAACTGGTTTTCTGTGTTGTGAAGCCACCTTTCAAGGGTTATAGTATGTACAGTATATGTACTTTTTTTATGAAATTGTTAATTAGATTTTAATATTAACTAAGAAGGAATATGTGCTAGTAATCCTAGCTAGCCCTTCCTTTAACTTTTTTTTGGATTCATAATAGATTTTTCATAGTATTTTGAACGTCGTATGAATTTAGTTAGAGAACATTCGAACCGTTCCATTTCAGCCATTCTACTCTGAACTATAACATTTTTAGTCGTGGAGATGCAAATTTAGACTTAATCTTAAAATTGCTACATTTCTGTGAGGATGTGTTAAAGCTAGAGCTTTAAAAAAAAATTCTGATGACTTCTTTCTATAGAAATTTATCCCAATTGAAAGAAATTTGATTTCATTCTGCGGTGTTTGTCATCCATCCGAATTCTGACGTCATACAATTGCGAATTATGAAGGTATATTACTTTGGATCTAAAATGTCTATTTAGTAATTTTTCCCCGCAAACCGTTGAATGCCGTCATTGACGCTAAAAATAATGTATTTGCGTATGTATATCTGAAGAAGGGAAGAGAAAACAAGTTATATATTTTTTTATATCTGTAAGCGTGGTGTGGTGTGTGATCAAGTCAATAGTCTCCCTCCTGTTTAGCGGGCTGTTGAAAATGAAAATCGTCATCACTTTTGAAATCCCTCCTCATTCTTGAATCAGGTCGAATGAACCAACTGCTTGCTTGCTACACCTCTCCATATTAATGATTGCCAACATGCACACACCTCCTCATTTCATTAAGTCAGAAACATTGTAATAAGACGGTAGTAGTGAGTGACTAAATATCATTAGTGGTTTTTCAGCAGACAAGATGCCGTTCATCCCAAGATCGGTAAGTTGTTTCTTTCCATGAATTAGGAAAGATGTCGATATCATTCCCCCTACTCCATTTCTTTTTCCGTCAATTTAACTATTATGAGTAGTTGAGTTTATTTTCTTCTTAAACTTTTTTATTTCACGTTTTCTCGGTCGGGGTTGTATCTTCTTTATTTCACCTAAGGCCAGGAGCACACTATAGTCAAGTCTGTCTCACCCACAGTCTGTGTGCTCTATGGTTGTCAATGAGTTTTGTCTAATAGACGTCTTGTTTCAAGTGTGTGGCTACCCATTGGTTTTTATAATCCTAGCTGAGCACATACTGTCGTGTGCTCCTAGCCCCTATCCTAGCCTAAAGGCCCCCCATACACGTTCAGTTTTATCTTCAGTTCGAACTGTTCAGTTCGAACTGCACAGTTAGATCGCTACGTGTGTGGGGAAATCTCATCAAATTTTCAATTGAAGATTTTGAACTGAAGATCTTTTGGAGTGGCAAAGAGATTTAACTCTGAAGATAAAACTGACGATAAAACTGATCGTGTATGGGGGCCTTAAGAGCTGAAATCTCAGAAAATAGAACTTATTTGTATGATAGAAAAGTTGTTTTTGAACGACCCTCTCATCTCGTTCTGCGAGATGTTCGAACGCCAAACCGTTCTATTGTCATGATGTTCTACAAGCATGGTTGTTCGTATTTAATAATGTATGATTTATGGTAGAGTATTTTTCGAAATGGTTATTTTATTGTTTGGACGAAAGAAGGCAATTACCGTTGAAGAAAGAGCGAAAGTGTAGGCAGGCATGTGCATATACATATACATAGACTTTGGTTGATGATTTCTTGACGATTACGACGACTACGTGGACAAGCGTCTTAAAAATGGCGACACACCTCTAAATCCTTGACGGTGATTGGTTAGTAAAGAAGGGTACCGACAAGGCAGGTTCTTAAGGTGACATTTAAAATAAGCTGTAAACTGGTTTTAAAGTTTCTTCGTTTAAAAGGAGTTGTAGGCATTTTGCCAAGCCCCCTTTTTTGAATATTTTTGTCTTATATCTAGGTTAATGGATGTCTTTCTCGAACCAACTGACTGGTTCTAGTTATCTTTTTGATTTAAGATAGGGTTAGAGGTCCTCTTATTGGTAGCTTCAAAATGGTCTAACACTAATGGATATTAACTGTTCAGGAGAAGTTAAGGTTACTTAATCTGATAAATAAAAAGCAAGAAACTACTAACCCTTTCCCCGCCTATGGCAGGATCGGGTACCCATTTTGTTCATCTGGATGGATGCAAGGGGTATTCTGTTGGCCGGCTTTTTTACGCAGTCGGCTGCTGACCAAAGCTGCAACCCCTTTGCCCATTTATCGTCGGCATACTGTTCGTTGGGACACTTCGCCGGCACCAGGGAGCGAGCTTTTACACCTGAGAATTCTGTCGCTTCTACCCGTTCCATAGTAGAGAGGGTTCTTTTACGTGCAAATCACATCGTACACACTGGGCCACGTCTTTAGAAGGCACACTCCGGACCTCTCTCGCTCGAAATAAGCCAACCCTCCTTGATCCTGTATCGAGCCTGGAACTGACTGCGTCACCGAGGCGGGTCGTTTAATCTAATAGATAGTTCACTTAATTTTAATGATATTGTGATAACCAATTAATGATTTTCAACGTTTGATAGATAAAAACGGTGTCGAAATTCAGCAAGATAATGCTTCCCCAAAAGGTTTCACGTGATGTACACATGGATGTACAGTGTATACAGTACTTTATTGTTAATTGCAAGCTATTTATTGCGTTGAGAAGGTATTGAATGAAGATGATCTTGAACAGAGACTATTTTTCTTTAGCCCCCTCTTATTCAGAAGAAGTTGAAGCATTAGAAGTTGACGTATTGGAGTTCTTGAACTTGAGGGTAAATGTCAGTGACTTACACTTGGACTATGTTTAAAAACCTGCAAGCTAAACGCACTTAAATATTGGTAAGGGGGTTTTGAAATTGAAAGCACTTGCTACGTAGTTATATACAGTATATCGTTGAACGATTGTTTAAAAAGCACACTAGCACATGTCCTAAATACTGTACCCAGCTTGACGAACTGTAGTTTACGGAGGAGACTCGACAACGTACTGGTATTTGACTACCAAGTTTGATCAGTAAACAGAAATATGTTTGCAATTCTTAGGTTGTCATTCTCGTTCATTTAAGATTGTTATTAGGATGTTGTGGTTCTAAATACACTTAATTTGGCACATCCTGTAGATATACAGTATGATTGAATCCTTCTTTATGTGGTAAGCTAGTTGCATTCGATGTTACAAGTTTAAACCTTGCATCATTGTTTTACTACAGCCACATATCTTAGGAGAGGAGTTCGTCGTACTGCTTATGTTGTTTTATTATTCTTAATAAGGTTGTAAAATAGAATATTGCCAGCATTTCAAATCACCAGCCACCAACATGGTGGGGTGTACATTTACTGTAGAGGAGTGGTCACTTGAATGGAGGTCATCCAAAGATGGTAGGCCTCCACCAAGGTTCTTGAAGCCTCCTGACATTAACTACTAGTCCTGCTTTTCATGGAAAGTCTGGAATACAATTATTTTCTCTCTCTCTCTCACACACCCTTTGTTTTCTTTAGGGTGTTTTTGCATTTGATGTGAATGAACTGTTAGGGTTTGCATTTCTTGAGGCTGAGCGCAACGCAATACGTTGAAAAAGTGGGAGAAGTGAAAAAAAATGTTTATGTTCAGAAAATCAAGTTCTGGCCATCCATCGTCGACGTGCCACTAAACACGTATCTCTTTAAATGGGTCTCAGACAGAGAGCGATCAAATGATGTTGATTCGTAAACAATTTTGGATAGATACTGTTACTGACTTTGAAGAGGTAAAGTACTTATGATCAGCGCCCCAAAGCATTGGGGAGATAGACTCGGATGTGACCCGCAGAATCAATAGGGGGTGACTGAAATGGAGGCAGGCAAGCGGAGTCCTGTGCGATAGGAGGGTCCCAATCAAGTTGAAAGGGAAGTTCGACTGGGCAGTGGTTAGGCCAGCTATGCTCTATGGATCAGAGTGTTGGGCAGTGAGGAAGAGCCACACACGAGCGCGGTACACGAGTGACGTGTCGAGAGCTGATAGGATCAGGAATGAGTATATCAGAGGTAGCCTGGGGGTGGTGGACGTCGCCGAAAAAAATGAGGGAGAATAGGCTGAGGTGCTATGGACACGTCATTAGAAGAAGGGAAGAGGAGCTCGTTAAGTGCATTCCAGAAATGCAGATGGTCGGTAGCACCCGGGGTAGGGGGCGACAGAAACAGACGTGGGAGCAGGTTGTCCGTAAGGACATGGCAGTGTGTGAATTGGACGGAGACGTGGTGGGAGATAGACGGGAGTGGAGGGCTAGAATCCGCAGCCCCGACCCCCGCCACAGGCGAGATAAGGGTATGAGGATGATGACTTTTACTGAATTTCCTGTCTCCGTGTTTGCTAATGTTGAGGGTTAGCCGATAGACTTCTCCTGAAGACGAGTGGCAATTTATATACCGTACGTCTATCTCACACATGACTGAGCTTTCTTTTTTCCCCAAAATGTGGCATATCACCTGCGCACATCAGGTGATATATGGTTAAATTAATAGGCTATGTTCACGGAAGGAAGTAAACGCTTTATGAAATCAAACTCTATAAGAAATAAATTCCTTTTCGTCTAGTTTTTACGGCGTTGTCGTGTCTAGATTGTCGACGCCATTATCGTCAATTAAAACGTGTCATTTACTACAAATTATTTTATAAGTCCTATCTTATCAGGAATTCTTCTTCCATGTGCAACCTTGTAACTTTTGCTAGCTTTTTATTACAAGAAAATCTCAGCATGTGATTGGTAGGATGTCTGGAATGCGTTAGGGTGTGCGATGTGTCTGTTTCTTAATTTGTTATGTTTTATTCATGAACATGTTGCTGGTCTAGTTTGTCCAATGTCGTCAGTGTTGCAAACATTTTTTTTTTGCTGTTATTACTCTCTGCTTATGCTACATAATTTTATATCTGTCCTTGGTGGGGTGTGGAGCATTGAATCGCCTTTAAATGAATACACATGTTGGGTGGATCAACGTCATATGATCAACTGATGATCATCATTTTTTTTATTGAATAACAGTAACACAGCATACATATCGTACTTGTGGGACATTTGGCTGTCATTTTTTGCCACTGGTGAATTCTTGCGATTGGGTGGGTGACTTTGGTCATTGCGAGGCGACAAGAGGCGCTTTGTTGGTTTCTCGTTTGAGGGGGTGGGGAGCTGTGGGGTTGAATTTGATGATCGATGCAAAAATTTTGTCTGACATTGGCTAGTCTTGTACATGCAAAAGTTATTTTTCTGATATCGGAGGCCCTGATAGGAACTGTAGAACTAGAATTCGCAGATCTGACCTTGCTATAAGTGGGACAAGAGTATGGCCGTTCCGACACAACGTGTATGTGAGGAATATCATGAGAGAGGTGCCATAATAACACCAATCGTGTGCGCGTGTGATTGACACACGACAGAAATGCGTTGTCAGTCGGGAACGGGAGTAGGCTGATTCAAATAGCGGATTTTTGTATGAAAGATAATATCGGTGAACATTAAATACAAAGCAACTCCTAATCCTTTTCACGCCTATGGCAGGGTCGGGTACCCATATTGTCCCTCTTAATGATCACAAGGCGATATATTGGTCATAGTTTTTTTTTCTGCAGCCGGTTACCGGCCAAATCTGCAACCCTCCGCTTATTTATCGTCGGTCTAGTGTTCGTTGGGGAATGCTACCGACTGCTCGCGGGTGATGAGTAGGTGGGTGTAGGGGATAAGGAGAGGGGGAATTTGCAGCACCCAAGGTTCTCTTCCAACCACCCATTTTGGTACTAACACGTGGGTTTGCGTTGCTTAACTTCAGTGATCTCACGAGAACTGGTGTGTCCAACGCAACTTGGCCGCACTTTGGTATTAGCAGTACCCAGTGTGTTCCCAAGCGGTCATCCATGGTATTACTAGCGTTAGCTTGGCAGCCGGCTGAGTAAAAGTGTGCCTCAGTGGGACAGAAATGGGTACTCGACCCTGTCACAGGCGAGAGAAGGAGTAGTGATGATGATGGCATGTGGTTCGTTTGTAGCAGCGTCTGGTTGTTAGCAGATGGACATGATGAAAGTCATCGGGGAGGAGGATGCCACAGCTGTGTTACAGTTCTACTTCCCGTCCGCCGAAAGGCATGCTGGAGACCCGCTGTCGCATTTGGGTGAAAGACTTGTCCAACCCCGGCCAGGATCTATCCTGGAAATATTAATGGAAATATCCTACTGTTGTACCACCTGAGCAGACGATAATTATGATGATAGGTGGAAATAAGTGAAAGATTTTGGTTTATGAATTTATAAAAATTTGGAAGTTCACTGTTTTCCTATGCCCAAAGGGTTGTTGGATCGTTCTGAGCGTTTAAGGTTAGTGTGTTGGCACCTATGGTCGATTTCGAACGTAACAAACTTTCTTTGTTGTTTTTCTTTTTTTTGCGGATATTAATTTACTTATTAAATGTCGCCTCTGTGAATGTTTCTGAATATGATTTATGACGATCTTAATTTTCTTTTCTTTTCGTTTTAGGGTTTGACAGGACACTTGGCGTTTGCCATATCGGCCTCTGTTTTAGGTTCTGCTTTTCAACATGGTTATAACACTGGCGTAGTGAATGCGCCTCAGGAGGTAAGATAAAACAGCTGATAAAATGCATACATTTTCTTCCTTGTTTACGTATCAGACTGTTAAAAATACGAGGATAACATGACTGAAAGCAATGACGCGTTTATCAGTATGTTTATTGCACAAAATTCAAGAGTCAAGTTTACGTATAACCCTTAAGGGATCACGTCAATTTGGCGCATGACAATTTGGCGTACATACCGATCTCTTGGGTGCACACATTTGTTCAAAATTGCAGCTGTCATAACCAGTGACAGATCCAGGATTTTCGTCGGGGGGGGGGGGGTAGGGAGGGGTTGCAACCCCAAAAACCCCATCCTAGATCCACGCGTAGGCATAACAGTCTTTGCAACGGTCCCGTATAACACAGTTGGGTTTGTTTGTGTTTTAGGGCCCATCGACTTCAAAGGTCATTAGGGCCCTATAACACAGTTATGGTAGGCATTCATTGTTCTATTACCTAGCAATGACTGTTGTTATGACCGTTGCAATTTTGAACAAATTTGGGCACCCAAGAGATCGGTATGTACGCCAAATTGTCATACGTCAAATTATATATGCGCCAAATTGTCATACGCCAAATTTGTACGTACGCCAAATTGTCATGCGCCAAATTGACGTAGACCCAACCCTTAATTACCTTATTGGTGGGAAAGAGATTCAGAGAAAAATGACACTTTACTGATTTTAAATCATCATCATCTCACCCTTCTCCCGCCTTAGGCAGGAGAACTACGGGTTCTAATCCTCCACTCCCGCCTATCCCCTACCAAGTCCCCCTCCACCCCGCAGGCCTCCATGTCCCTTTGCACCACCTGCTCCCACTTCCATTTTGGTCTTCCTCTACACTTGATGCCCCCAATTACCTGCAGTCCCATAATGGACCTAATAAGTTCCTCCTCACATGCCCATACCACCTCAACCGATTCTCTCTCATCTTTTCCTCAATGTCCCCCACCCCAAAGCAAACATACTCGCCGAAACTGTTTCCACAGGCTTGCGGCAATCTCGCCCGTCTCGCCCTCCCTGTTTACATTGAGCGAAATATTGCGCGAAGCAAGCATGCAAAACGTATCTAGAGTACCAGTGCACGAAGTGGGAGTGGCGAAACCCTTTGATGCTCGTCCAAAAACCGACAGTGCGGTGGCTCACCACGAGGCTGCCTCGCGCAGCAAATTTCGGGGCGAGTCCCCGTTTACATTGCGCGAGTTTTTCCTAATGAAACAGTTTCGCGAGTATGTTGCGCGCAGTGTAAACCCAGCTTCACATAATCGTTTCGGACTCTGTCGGCTCGTGACACACCCCACACATGTAGCGCAGCATTCACATCTCAGCCACTTGCATTTGCCTTTCATGGGAGCGGCGAGTTGCGTTGGACACACCAGTTCTTGTCTGATCACTGAAGTTAAGCAACGCAAGCCCAATTAGTACTAACATGGGTGGTCACTTGGGAAAGCTGGGTACTGCTAATACCCAATAATCGTCGCATTAGTGTAGTGTTTGTGCAGTATATGCATTAGAACTACGCAGTGGACGGGTCTCTAATGACCTTGTAGTTGACGGGACCTTAAACACCAACAAACAACAACAATTTGCCTTTCATGGTTCTTCCTAACTCTTTACTGATTTTAAAGACATAAAAGTAAGAAATTTGGCTGAAAGTCGTTGATACGATTCCATTGCTTTCGGTCAGCCGGTAAACCTCTATCCTGGACCGACCTGCCAAATGCATGTTTGACTTACTTTAAACTCTTTACTATTGCATCACGATGACAGCAATGCTCGTTGCTGAATCTCAGTCAGGCTGAAAGTGAAATGTGGCGTAATAATGAAAATGAACTGCAGTAAAAGTTTCTTCACGTGTAATTAATAAATTAACCTTTATGAGGTATTCAGGCATTGATTATTGGATTTGACGTGGGTTGTAAACGCGTGGGTGGATTGTTTTGAGTTTATATGGAGTAAGTGGGACCCGGAGTAAGTACAGTACTGTATTTTAATTATGGAGTACATCTCCATTGTATAACGAATCTGTAACTTACTGTATAAAAGAAAGACATAAAAGTGAGAGACGCTGCATAATTTTTAAACATGCCATATCAGCATCATACCTTTATCCCGCCTGTGACAGGATCGGGTCTGCGGGTTCTAGCCCTCTCCCCATCCACCCCACACACTAAAATATTCCTACGTGCAACCTACTCCCACGTTTTCTTTGGTCTTCCCCTGCCCCGCGTGCTTCCAACCAGGGGCGGATCCAGGGTGGACAATGACACTGACAAACGAAAATTGCGTTTCCAATCGCTGCCAATAGCTCAACCCCCCCCTCCCCCTGACGAAAATCCTGGATCCGACCCTGCTTCCAACCACATGCATTCCTCTATTGGACCTAACGAGCTCCTCCTCACCTCTTCTCATTACATACCCATACCACCCTCAATCTACTCCTCATTTTTTATGCGATGTCCCCACTCCCAAGCTACCTCATTCCTAATTCTATCAGCTCTCGATACCCCACTCATTTACCGCAACATCCGCATCTCGGCTACTTGCATCCAAACATGCCATATTCTGAATTCTGGATTCATTTAATGGGTTGGAGAGTTAGCCAAGCAGCCATAACAGGACGAACCCTTAGGAGGCTGCTCGCGGGAGATGTGGAGGTAGGTAGTGGACATAGGAGAGTGGAAATTTGCAGCACCCAACGTTCTTTACAACCACCCATGTTGGTACTAACATGGGCTTGCGCTGCTTAACTTCAATGATCTCACGAGAACATATACAGTGGTAATTTTTTTCGGACTATGTGTTTAACCATATTTTTTGATAATGACGACTAGGACAGTGGGGGCGAACCTGTGACCCACCGCGGAATTTTAAGTGACCTGAGCGTGAATATTAACTAGTTTATCGTGTAATAAACAACAGGCGTGGTAACAAGTTGTCCGTACGCAGACCCGGCCCTGCCACAGGCGAGATAAGGGTATTATGATGATGATCTCTATTTGCTACTTTAATAAACTTTATTCATTATTAATAATAATTTATTTTTATTCATAAAACTGGATAGTCCTTGCCAGTGGCGTCGCTAGGGTTGGCTGTTGTTGTTGTTTGTTGGAGTTTAAGGTCCCATCAACTACGAGGTCATTAGAGACCCGTCCACTGTATAGTTCTAATGCATATACTGCACAGACACTACACTAATGCGACGATTATTGGGTATTAGCAGTACCCAGCTTTCCTGAGCGACCACCCATGTCAGTACTAACTGGGCTTGCGTTGCTTAACTTCAGTGATCAGACGAGAACTGGTGTGTCCAACGCAACTCGCCGCTCCCGCTAGGGTTGGCGTCACCCGGCGCGGTGACATCATGGTGTCACCCCCCCCCTCTCCCGAAAAAAAGCTGCATCTTCTACTTTGGTGTCACCCCCTTTTCTCATGGTGCGAGTAGTGTCACCCGGTGCGGTCCGCAACCCCCTAGTGACGCCACTCGTCCTTGCACCTGACCCACGGACATAATTTTCGTCGTCCGTAGGTACATCCGGATCAGGTTTGCAGGTGTTAGAGCCACATGCGAGATTTCAAAGAAGTATTAAAAGCATACAAACATATGCTATCCATTTGCTGATTCAGTGTTGATATATATATTTCAGTTAGACCAGTTTTTCATGTTTGTGTGTGATGTTTAGGTTCCATCAAGACAAGGCCAGAGGACTGTGTACTCAAGTTTGATTTCGCAATTAGGGGACGAAAGGGGGGAGACGGTCATCTCTTTCACCGTCAAAGACAGTACCTACTGTATTGATGTTGTGATCGAGGCAGGATGATGTTATCAGTTGATAGCGAATGAGTGTTTATGTAGATTGCATAATTTGTCCGTTGTTAAGTTAGGATGGATGGGGAGAAATTTTGTTATCCCATTGCAGGCACCGTGTTTCTTTCTGTACACATAAAAACACTAACTAAAGGCGCGCTTTGGCGATTGACCAAGTCACTTTTGGTCACATTGTTTCAGAAACAATGCGTTTTGGCGGTGCACACGCTGGTTTGGTCCATTGCTTTGGTCAACTTTGGTCAGACCAAAGGATGACCAACATGACCAAAATAAAAGCGTGGTCTGTGCGTTTGGTCAAAGAAAAATATAAATGGCGCATGCTCCAACCAGTTATAGCAGATGATGGAAGGTACCAATAATTAGTTAAAATTATACAAATCTGTTTTTTGTATTAATTTTGTAATTTTTTTAGTTTAGGAAATTCATTTTTTTAAGTTTATCAAATTTATTTTTTTTTTAAGTTTAGTGAATTCGTTTTTTAGCTCATGAATTAGTTTAGTTTAGTGGGTTTTGTTTTCATTTTAATGAATTCATAATTTTTAGTTTAGTGGATTCATTTTTTTTATTTTAGGGAATTGTTTTTTTTATTGTAGTGGATTTGGTTTTAAGTTAAGGGAATTCATTTTCTTAAGTTTTATGAATTCATTGTCACGGGTCTCAAAATGTCTGACCAAAGCGTTTTGGCGATCCCCTTTGGTCAGACCAAACATGAGATTGTGGTCAAACCACAATTGACCAGGTCAATCGCCAAAACGCGCCTTAAAATTCTCGTGACATTGGGTCGGCAACCAACCAACCAACCATTCCCACTTTCGCACATCTCACTTCAGCTTCCTTTCTGTTTTTCTGCATAAACTAAATAGGCAGGTGATTCACAGGTACCTGACCTTGCCGCAGACGGGAAATGACTTAACGGACGTTGCATATACCGTTGAACTTATTGCTAGAGATTCATATCCGGAGTTTGATGAACGTAAGCACTGATGATGTTATTAGCCCGGCCTTTAGATCGGTCTTTGACAGAAGGTTCCGGTTATACAGTAAAAGATGACTAACGGGTTGACCAGTCGATGTCACTTGTACAGGTGAATTAAAATTGTGGCTGAAGAACTCCCTTTTCGTAAACCCTACACACGTTGTTCACGTAATTATTCATGCTAGCAGGTGCACGTGCACCCTATGACAATTAAGGGACGTGACTGTCAACTATCACGCCATATTTCATTTGAAGCTCTTGCACCGGGGCCTGATGACCTTGGAATAACTTAGTTGGAGTAGCAGGCGATAATTTCGTTCATTTTGAAACTAAAATACTAGCTTAATCATTTACTTGCGTACTAGCTATCATCTTTACTTTGGACTTCACATTAATCAACTCCTCAATGGTTCACTTAATTTTGCCCCCTTCTTTTTCTCACATTAATCGTAATAATCAGTCATAATTATGCCTTTAAATTATATAAATGATTTTTTTTAGATATGTTTGCTGTCACTAATATGAAATAAATAACTTTGTACTTCATAAATAAACTCTTTACATAATCGTTGAAGGGGTGATGAAGTTATCCTGACGTTGACTGTTGTTAATGATTTAGCAGCGATCAATTTTTAATTTTTATGAGGAAAATAAATAATTAATGAGACAGTCTTATTATTATTATTACAACTACTGGAAATTGCTATTTAATAGCTATTCGCAGGGCCGGCCCTAGAGTTTGCGGGGCCCAAGGCTGCAGGCGGTAGCGGGGCCCCAGTGCTAAGATATATGAAGTTGATTGCTTATCAATGCAGTATACTTTAATGTCTTTAAACACATGCGAAATCAAAATATAGTTTTAAAAAAAATTTTTTAATTCATCAGCGCGGCCTAAGGCCGGCCCTGGCTATTTGACCAAAGTTTTGGTGACAAAAGTGCTGATATTTATTTAGGATTTGTTTTCTCTTGCTATAGTTGATCGAACAATTTATTTCCCTCACCTACAATGAACGTTATAGCAGTGCGCTTTCCAAAGAAAACCTAAAATTGATATGGTCAGTGACAGTTTCAATTTATTGCGTTGGTGGAATGATTGGAGGTTTGGTCAGTGCCATGGTCGCCAACAGATTCGGCCGGTAAGTTGTAATGCTTTTCATTTTTCCTTACAATGTACAGTAGAACTTCGGTATATCGAACTCGCTTATATCGAAATGCTGCTTATTCCCGCTTATATCGAAGCTTGAGCGCCGGTCCCGCCCGATGTAAATTTTAGCTTTACATATAATTCCGGATTTGGATATATCGAACTATTTTTCACGGTTCCCTGAGGTTCGATATAACGAGATTCTACTGTAGTAAGTCATTAATCACAGTGCGATTGTCTTGTGCCCTTTATTTATGATTCTATTAATTTTAGCAAAGGCGGACTTTTGTTAAACAATCTTTTTATCTTCGTCGGAGCTGCTCTGATGGCATTTTCGAAATTGGCGAAGAGTTATGAAATTATGATCGTCGGACGGTTTTTTGTTGGAATCAATTCTGGTGAGTTTGTATTTGAGTGGTTTGTCCACATCTCATGTCTCCTTATTTGGTTTATTTGTTTGCTTCAACGATTCAGGGAAAGAGTACGTGGTCTCTTTTGACTTCTTAGAAGGGGAAGGAGAGTCTTCTAACACAGGAGTGTCAAACTGGCGGCCCGCATGTGGCCCTTGAAGCCTAGAGTGTGGCCCTCACAATCGCCATCATGTAGTATACATATACAGCCCGCTACTCAGGGGCGCAACGAGAAGGGGACAGCTGCTCCTGGGCTGCGTGGCACTGCATGGCTCCCATGACAACGTCCATGTTACCAATGTGGCCCTCGGGGTACCTCCAGTTTGACATGCCTATTTTAACAGAAATTGGTTGTAGTGCGAGGCTCCACGGTCTTATTAGAGATAAAAATGTTGATATTTTTTTCTATTTTCAGGTTTAAATGCTGCTCTAGTACCAATGTATCTCAACGAAATCTCACCTTCGCGTCTTCGAGGTGCCATCGGAAGTAGTTATCAGTTGGTGATTACAGTCTCCATTTTATTGTCCACGATTTTGGGACTGCCCCAGTGTCTTGGGACGTCTGCCCTATGGCCGTACTTGTTCGGTAAGAATACTGACACAAATTTCACTGGAATTTGTTAGCTTCAGGTTATTCGTTTTATTTAATGACGTCTTGGGGGTTTTGTCACCTCCGTTTTCAGGTTTGACAATTGTGCCAGCTATTTTTCAATTATGCACTTTGCCATTTTGTCCTGAATCTCCGAAGTTCTTATTACTTAATCGAGGACAAGAGATCAGAGCACAGGAAGGTGATAACTACTTTCTAAAGTCCCCTCATAATATTGGCTTGGAGCAAGTTTCGTTGTAAGGTGTTCGAACTTTGTTGCATTTAATTTGTTTGGGTATTTATTTTATTTTTTTGGAAAAATGAAACAAAAACCAACAATAGCTCTGACATGGTTTCGAAACAATATTGAAGTTTATGATGAAATGGAAGAAATGAAAACGGAAGCTGAAAATATGAAATCCGTTCCAACTGTAGGTTTCATATGGCTCACATTTTTTTTTTTTTGCCGTCAGTTTATTGGTGCCTCAAAATTTGAAATATGACATGTCCAATCTAGGTCACTTTGAAGGAGATGGTTCGCAACCCTGTTCTCAGGTGGCCTCTCATCATCAGTGTAGTCATTATGCTTGCTCAACAACTTTCCGGCATCAATGCGGTATGTGCTCGGTTTCTCGTGGCTTTTTTTTTGGTTCTTAGGTCCTCTAAATGCCAATTTTTAGAAGTAACAAGGATATTTGTGTTTTATTTCAGGCTATATTCTTCTCGACCGATATTTTTAAATCGGCTGGATTGACCTTAGACGTTGCTCGATATGCAACCATTGGCATGGGAGTTGTCAATGTCCTCATGACACTGATATCATTGGTGCTGGTTGAAAAAGCTGGTCGAAAATCTCTTCTTATGACTGGACTCGTTGGACTGCAAGTTGTCACAGTGTTGTTAACAGTTAGTTTAGCACTTAAGGTAAAAGAATAAATACTCTTCTTACACGTTAAAATGTCCAATAGTTGTTTTTTTTTCTTTCTTTCGTAATATGGTGGGTCCTTTACCATTTCAGGACAGAGCAAGTTGGCTTTCATACGTCAGCATTATTTTAATTTATTCGTTTTTAATCTTGTTTGCTTCTGGTCTCGGTAAGTTAATTTACAGTTATAGCATTTGTTAAATTTGTGTTATTGTAATTCTTGAACTTTGTTTATTTTCTACATAGGTTCAATCCCATGGTTTTTGGTCAGTGAACTGTTTGGTCAAGGAGGAAGAGCACTTGCCACTAGTATCGCTATTGCAGTCAACTGGACGGCAAACGCAGTTGTTGGAGTTGCATTTTTACCACTTGCTGTAAGTGATTCTGATTCCTTATGGTAGCATTCTGTGATTTCCCAGGCCCACTGTATCTCGTTGCAAGGCGTTAGGTCGGTAGCCCGTTATGATAACTACCGCTTAAAAAAGGTCGTCCTTAAGTCCACAGTGTCCTTCTCCATCCTACATCTCTTGGACTTCTGTCTGTTCAACCCATCCATTTGTTTCCCCTCCTTCCAGGCTGTAAACTGCGTAAAGGGTTGAGTAAGAGTTCGGTTAGTGTATGTCCATTGTTTGTTTGGTGGTGTTTTAGGTCCCTTCAACTACAAGGTCATTACAGCCCCGTCCACAGTGTAGTTCTGATGCAGGGACTGCACAGACACTACACTAATGCGACGATTTTTGGATACTAGCGGTACCCAGTTTTCCCAAGCGGCCACCCATGTCAGTACTAACTGGGATTGCGCTGCGTAACTTCAGTGATCAGACGAGAACTGGTGTGTCCAACGCAATTTGCCGCTCACAGTATATGTCCAAGAAACGCAGAATGTGGGCATATTCTTCATGAAACTCGTAGTTTTTTTAATGTTGTTAATGCGACTACAGAGTGCAACTTGTTTGTACTTAAATCTATTGATTAACAATTAACACGGGCCTTTTAAGGGCTCCAGGGGTTCCCAAAGAGTGCGCCGTGGCGCCCTGGGGAGCTGCGAAATATCAGTACGGGGGAGAAACTGAGCACGCCAAAAATAGGTCAACACTCAACAGGGCGCCGTGAGGAACATAACATTCAGAAAAGGCGCCCCCAGTTGCAAAAGTTTGGAAACCTCTGCCCTAGACACTTGGATATCTGATTCTTTTTTTTTATTTCTGTTTGCAGGAAGCCATTGGTCCTTACGTCTTTTTGATATTTGCTGGTTTGTTATTGGGCTTCAGCATATTTGTTTACTTTAAAGTTCCAGAAACGAAAAATAAGACTCCAGAGGAAATCGCATTAGTTTTCAGATCAAAATCATATAATTGAGATATAACTGTATTACAATTCACTAGCCCTGGCAGTGATCTAGTACAGTGGAGGGCATCATCTCTCAAAAAAACAAAAGCTAAATGGGAATCCCATATCAGGCCGCCAATTCTCGAGTACCTATTATTGATTTTTTTTTATCAAAATTATAATTATTATTTTAGATTTTATAAAGATTCTTACTCTTTCTTTTTACTTACTTCTTATCACTTGTTGAGATTTCATCTTTCAGATATGTGCAATGAAGGCTTCCCTTATATTCAAATCATATTTTTGTTTTGTAAAAAAATGAGGAATAAAATATTTTTATCTTTAATGTGTTAAATGTTGACTCTACAATAAATACAAAATAAATTATTCAACTTAGTCGTCGTCTATTTCCACAATAGCAGATGTAGCAGCAGCAGCAGCCTGCTCAACGCTTTTTGATCGCAGTTTCTTTTTCTGTTTTTTGAGAGCTTTTTGTTGGTCTTGCTCCGCTTTTAATTTCTGAATATAGTCTCCCTATTAAATTTGAATATTTTTCGTAAGAATGACAACTTCAAACAATTCGGCCGACATATTTCTTTACCAATTTTTCATTTCTTCTGACCAATAATTTCACATCATCCTCTGTAATCGTCGATCTTTTGGCATGTCTATTAAAGATGATATATAATATTTTTTCAAAAAGGAAAAATATTTCGAGTAACGAATCAAGTTTTGAATTTTATATTACTTTGCAAAGTGTTCCAGATCCTGTGCAAATAATTTTGCTTGACCAAACGTCAGTTCTGAAATGGTTGCAATGGTCGACTTTGCAAACTTTCTCTTTGTTTTCTGTCCTATCTCGTCACAGATTTGTCCTACCGAATAATGTATTGCAGCTTTTAACCTCTATAGGGAATAAATACAAAGAAGAAGAAGGTGACATTATTTTTATACTGCAAATCAGGGATTCCCAACTCTGTGCCCACCGCTATTTGGCAATCCAAGAAAGCTGACAACAGTGCACCCATTACAAAAGGCTAGCATCACCAAGATTGGGTTATAGCAGGTAAAGATTCAGCCTAGCCTAGACGAACCTTGATGGGAGCGGCGAATTGCGTTGGACACACCAGTTCTCGTCTGATCACTGAAGTTAAGCAGCGCAACCCCAGCTAGTACTGATATGGGTGGCCGCTTGGGAAAACTGGGTACTGCTAATACTCAAAAATCGTCACATTAGTGTAGTGTCTGTGCAGTCTCTGCATAAGAATTATGCTGTGGATAGGGCTCTAATGACCTTGTAGTTGAAGGGCCCTAAAACACCAACAAACAACGGAGAGAACCTAAGACCCGCTATCATGGTGCCATGGTGTCACCCGGTGTCATGGTGTGTGTAGGCAGGCACCACGTTGGATGGCAGCACCCCACTCCACGTGTTCAAACAGGCTCCTGGACTGCTTAGTCTTATGTGAGACTTTTCCGGGGTGTAGTAGGCGGCTTTTAGTTCCTCCTCATGGAAGGCAATGCTCGTTCAAATAGGACCCAAATGGTGGATGAATCTTTTCAAAGTGAGGGCATCCTAATGAACATGTCTGGGATGCGCTTCAGTGGGCAATTGCAACTTGCCAATAACCTCTCAGAACCACCCAGGAAAATTATCTTCTTATGCTAACGGGCTGGGGAGTATGCCAAGCAGCCATAACAGGCCGAACCCTAAGGAGGCTGCTCGCAGGTTAGGAGGTAGGTGTAGAGGATGTAGGAGAGGGGAAATTAGCAGCACCCAACGTTCATTACCAACCACCCATGTTGATAGTAATTTGGGTTTACATTGCTTAACTTCAGTAATTTGATGAGAACTGGTGTGTCCAACGCAAGTGAGCCGCTCGTATATTACCATTACCGGCAAAGTTTTTTTCAAAAAAAAATTGTGCTCGCGACCTTATCAGAGTTTTGCGATGTGCTCTAGGGCTCCAAGAAGGTTGGGAACCCCTGCTGTAAATTAATGAACACCGAGAAAAGGTAATTTGTCACTAATTTTCTTGGTAATTAACAACACCACAGCTACGGAATTTCCTAAAATTGAAATGCTTAATGGTAGATTTATTGTTTTCTATTTTTGATCACCGTCCACTGACCGTCCTACTCAACCAACTTTGTCGAAACAACTTTTTTCTTTTTAGTAGAAAACATGGATTTACCTGTACATGTTCATTATCATCAACCTGGTCGTCTGTTTCAACTTCCATTTTTGCCCACCAGAGGTCATTTTAACCAACTTAAAGTACACCGCACGTATTTAACTAACAACGGTGTTACTGGAAGCGCTATATCTTATGACGTCATTCCAACAAAGCTGTCTGCTAAAATTAGAACGTGTTTTTTTTCTTGATATGCAGTGCGTACTTCTTGCATCGTTTGAATTTAAGTTACGTGTTATTGCGTAAGTTTCTGATCCCTATGTGATATTTTACCACATAATTTAAACACGGTTCGACATCACGTAGCCTATTCTCCTTTTTTGGATACAAACAAACATTAAACGCTCTTTCTTGTAAGTTACGATGATGTTGCGGCTGTGTTGAGGGGAAGGTGGGATTGAAAACCGATAAGTGGAATTTAGTGCAGTTCTTAGTGTTATTAAAAATGGATTATTGGGCTCTTGGTTACTAACAAATTATAATTTCCGCAGAATCTTTAGCTTCTGATTTCAATTCTGGTTGACGAAGACATGCTTAGGATTAGGCACTGTTAACTCCATATAATGACCGACTTTGTGGTAAGGCTATGATATAAAAAGGTCATAATTCTGTGGAAAAACCTAGTCCTGTTTGAAATTATGCCGAACTTACATACGTATATTTCGCATGTTAAACACAGGGTACCCTTCTAAAGCGAAATCCTAATTGATTTACGATGGCAGGATACTTAAATCGTTCAGTGTCGTTAATGATGGAATCGGTGGGCATGAATAGCCTACCAAGTAGCCAAAATGGATCCTGTGGAGATCAGAGATCGATGCGAGCAGATGCTGCAGCAGCTTCTCCTTTAAAGATATTCGTGTTGGCAAAGAAGAGGATTAATGATATTTTCGGAATGATCGAAGATTATGTAAACGAAAGTTCAAAATTTTTAAGTAGTTACGTGAATTTTTTTCTGTTAAATTATTGATGCTGATAATGACTTAAATTTGGAATATCCTAAGTTGAGAAAAACCAGATGCTTACATTCAATGCTTTATAGGTGTACCAGTTGATATAAGCGTAGTGACTGAAGATCAAATTAAAGAAGTTAGCGGGTACAAAAGTAAAGTTGCAAGCATCAGTGAAGTCCTTGCTAGAGATCATATGAAAGTTGTGTTTTTTGGAAGGCAAGTTAAAGGTGATTATTTTTAACGTGTCCCTAATATAACTGCAAATAAACCTCAAGTTACAATTTATGACAGAACAAGCAACGGAAAAAGCACAGTAATTAATGCTATGCTTCAAGAGAAAATTTTACCGAGCGGTATTGGGCATACGACAAATTGTTTCTTACAAGTTGAAGGATCTGAAAGTGAAGAAGCTTATTTGTTGACCGAGGATTCACATGAAAAGAAGAACGTTCAGGTGGCATTCATTTAATGTTGATTAAATTTTAATTCAATATTTGCTTGAAGAATTTCTACAAAGTATATCCTTGGGATTCTTTTTATAAAGTCTGTAGGTCAACTTGCTCATGCTCTTTCTTCCGAAAACTTGGGAGAGAGTGCCCTCGTTCAAATTTTTTGGCCGAAGGATAAATGTTCTCTATTACGTGACGACGTTGTTCTTGTGGATAGGTATTTATCCTTATTACTACTGCATTTAAGAAAGTAGAAAGAATTACTCTATAAGACTATTGGTTTACAGTCCTGGTATTGATGTATCACCAAATCTAAATGGATGGATAGACAGACATTGCTTAGACGCTGACGTTTTTGTGTTGGTGGCTAATGCTGAGTCAACATTGATGATTACTGTGAGCTACAGTTATATGTATGTTTTTAGTTTTTGAATCTTATTGCTCAGGGTTCTACTTTTTATTTTCTCTTTACAAAAGGAAAAAAGTTTCTTTCATAAAGTTAGTGAACGTCTGTCTAAGCCCAACATTTTCATATTAAATAACCGTTGGGATGCGTCTGCTTCCGAACCTGAACTGTTAGAACAGGCAAGGCTTGTATTTTTTTAAGATCATTTTTTAATTAATATTTCTATTCGGATTCGCCAGCAGTCTAGTTATTAAACATTTGTTAAACTGCTGCATCCATTTAAACAATAACTAAGGCTCTCGTCGTATTTATCCTTACAATTTATGTCTTGTCCAGGATACTTACAACAAAGTAAGTAAATCCTGCAGCTTCTCAGTATACATATACTTAGCACTATGATCATTTCCAAATTTGCATGTACTGAAGGGCATTATTTTAAAGCAATTTCATAAATTAGAAACTCTACCATTTCACGCTACTGTTCTGTTAAACTTAAATTGTACCCATTTCAATGGTGGCTTGTTTGTTTTAGGTACGTAAGCAACATCTTGAACGAACTATCAGTTTCTTGGTCGAGGAATTGAATGTTGTTACGAGACAACAAGCGGAGGATAGGGTATTTTTTGTGTCTGCAAAAGAAGTGCTTCAAACAAGATTGCAACTGTTAAAAAAGATTCCTCCTCAAAGTATAATTCGTTTGCATAATAAACATTTTAAATCATAACTTATTTACCTAGACTTGTATTTAAATTTCATTAGCAATGCCAATGGCTGAAGGGTTTCAAAGTCGTTATTTTGAATTTCAAGAGTTTGAAAGAAAATTTGAAGTAAGGTTTTCGTTAATATGAAATTAGAGACCTCAAGAAACACGAAGCACACTGATTCATTGTTAATATTTTATGTTCTATAGGAATGCATCTCAAAGTCTGCTGTGAAGACAAAATTTGAGCAGCATACTCGTAGGGGAAAAGCAATTGCGAATGATGTTCGATTCATCATGGATAAAATTTATGAAAAGGCGCAAAAATTGAAGTAGGATTTATTTTTGACTTGGAATTGAATCAAAAGATTTTTCTAAGTGTTGCATTTTACTTTAGGATGGAACGCATTGCTCTTCGAAATGAGCATTATGATCGATTAGAGTTTACAGAGAAGCAACTAGATTTACTAACTCTGGAAATGAAGCATAGAATTACGCAAATGGTAGAAGAAGTTGAACAAAAGGTTCGTATGTGAAGCATATTTTTAATGAACGAAGGAGTTTTCATACGATTTAATGTACGTTTTACCATTTGATTTTATTATTTAGGTGGCTACAGCATTGAGCGAAGAAATACGAAAGTTGTCAGTTTTGGTTGACGAATTTAACTATTCTTTTCATCCAGACGAATTGGTGCTAAATGTATATAAAAAGGTATTTAGATTTCAATACTTTTTGACTAGTACTTATTAGCAATGGGAACATTGCTAAGAAAACAAAATGAATGTGTTGTAAGTGCCTCATTTTTCTCCTTATTGCTGCCTTTAAGGCAATAGAAAATTTATTCAGGGTGAGTAGTTAGTTCACTTTAGTAGGGTGACCATCCGTCCCGGATTTCAGCTCTGTGTCCCGCATGGATATGCGTCCCGGAATTAACAATCCGTTTATTGGTTTGTCAAAATAAATTTAGCCTCTGTAGTATTTCCCCATACAAATGGCTTAAGTGGAGACAGGCAAGTGGAGCCCTGCGTATCCAACGGGTCCCAATAAATTGAAAGGCAAAGTTTACAGAACTATCGTTAGGCCAGCTATACTGTATGGCCCGGAGTGTTGGGCAGTCAAGAAGAACCATAAAAGGAAAATGCAAGTGACGAAGATGCGAATGGTGAACTACATCAGTACGGGAGGGGGTCTCGAGAGGACAGGATCCAAACGACTACATTAATGGTAGCTGGGGATGAGAAACATTGCAGAAAATATTAGGGAAAATAGGTTGAGGTGGTATAGACATGTGATGAGGAGGAAGTTATTCTCTCCATTATGGGACCGCAATTGATTGGTGGCGCCAGGAGTAGGGAAAGACCAAAACGGATGCGGGAGCAGGTGGTACAACGGGACATACGGTAAAGACGTTTGGGGTGGATGGGAGGCTGGTGAGGGATAGATGGGAGTGGAGGATAAGAACTCGCAGACCCGACCATGCCACAGGCAGGATAAGGGTGAGATGATGAGTATTTCCACAGACGGATCATACTATTTTCGGAGCTTTTCATTGGTGGCATTGAGCATATAACGATTTGCCATTTGAAGCATATTTTTATGTGTGGGGAGTGACATATTAGCAAAATGCAACAATCATCTGTGCAAATTATTCATACTTTCAATATTTTTAACTGCATTTGTATGTTTTGTTTTCATTTATTTATTTTTTTAAATAATTTTTTGAAAAGATTTTGAAAAGAGAAAAAAAAATTTCTTGGGTGACGGGGGTCAATGTCCCGGTTGTTGTTTTGTTGTTTGTTGGAGTTTAAGGTCCCGTCAACTACAAGGTCATTAGAGACCCGTCAATGTCCCGGATTGGCTCACGGAAAAAAAAATGGTCACCCTACACTTTAGGCAATAGAAATGTTCAATGAGTGCCCTTACATCATGTTCATATTTCTGACATATATGTAGGAAGGGAAGACCATAACTTTAGTATTGAACACTGATCAGAATCTGTATTTTGAAATAATTTTATTCGAGTGCAATTTTTATTAACAGGAATTGCACTCTCACGTCGAACTTGGTCTTGGAAGTAATCTTCGGTCACGTTTGTCAACGGCACTGGCACTCTCAATGGAATCGACTCAAAAGGAAATGACAGGTATGTTTGTAAATTGGGTATCCCTTTCCTTTATTATGTTATTTAGATATACGACTGTGTACTTAATCATACATTTCACTTAATTATTTCCAGAGAGAATGGCACTTCTCTTACCTGATGAACGACAGCAACAAATTTTGAACGTTCTTCCAAGGCGAGATTTTGAAGTGCTCTATCGATTGAACTGTGATAATCTTTGTGCTGACTTCAAAGAGAATATCGAATTTAAATTCTCATTGGGAATAGTCTCTCTAATGAATCGCTTCTTTGGACTTCGAAAACAAAAGTTACCATTCTCTGGAAGCTCCGAGGGGGTTTGTGTAACTTTTTTTCTTTGGCTTTTGCACTCATCAATGGTGTGAAGATAATAACTGTTAAATTGGGTGAATACTGACAGGTACCAAGATCTATACCAGTCACTCCAATGACACCAACTGCAGAAACGTCTTTATTTCAATCTGATGGTGACGTAGCATTGTTGTCAAAATTTGCACTTGCGTCTGCTACATCGCAAGGAGCTGTGGGCGTTGTTCTCTTGAGTGGTGTGGTATGTAATGATATTAGTTCTATGTTTGCTTAGGGTGACCATTTCTTCCGCGGGCCAATCCGGGACATTCCCCATGTTTTCCACCCCCAGCTACCATTAATGTAGTCGGTTCGGATGCTGTCCGCTCGTGACACCCCACTGATGTAGCGCAGCATTCGCATCTCAGCCACTTGCATTTTCCTTTCATGGTTCTTCTTGACTGCCCAACACTCTGAGCCATACAGTATAGCTGGCCTAACGACAGTTCTGTAAACTTTGCCTTTCAATTTATTGGGACCCGTTGGACGCGCAGGATTCCACCTGCCTGTCTCCACCACTTTAACCATTTGTACGAAATTTATTTCGACAAATCACTGATCCGATTTTTAATTCCGGGACGCGTATCCGTGCGGGACGCAGAGCTGAAATCCGGGACGGATGGTCACCCTATGTTTGCTCCCCCTTTTTCAAAGTTTAACAAAGTGACATTAATGCTGGGATGAAAAAATGTGCTTAATTTAGTTAGTAAGAACAATCGGATGGAAGGTGATTCTTGTAACTGGTAGCATATATGGACTTCTTTACCTTTATGAACGCCTAACTTGGACTAACAAAGCCAAGGAAAGAACATTCAAACAACAGTATGTGGAACATGCTACCCGTAAATTGAAAATGATAGTTGACTTAACTAGTGCTAATTGTAGTCATCAGGTTCAGCAGTAAGTGGGAGATTGGTACATCATGCTGCCTATAAAGATGCGGAGTTTTCTCTCCTGATTGACTTTTTTGTATTATTTTATGATAGAGAACTATCTAGCACTTTTGCCCGTCTTTGTCATCTTGTAGACGAAGCAAAAGGTGACATGGAAACGGAAGTACAGCAACTAGAAAAGGAAATTCATCAGTTAGAAGAAGCTGCCAACTCCTCTAAGATCCTCAGGTAATACATATAAAGTTCTGGTAACCTTTTTTTTTTTTGAGGCACTTTTGTTTGCAGGTAAAAGTTTTATTAGATTGTGATGGGTAATTTTACTTCTACTATATTAGAGAGTCACAGCTATGTATTTTTCCAAAAAGCAAAATGAGAAGGGCATATATTTGTTAATCGGGATATTATATTTTTCTTTTCAGGAACAAAGCAGGGTATTTGACGAGTGAGCTAGACACTTTCATTCAACTATATCTTCAACACGGTGGTTAATTATGCCATCGCAGTATATTAGTGTTTTACAAACTCTAGGTCAATTTTTAGGATGACAAACATCTTGCAGTTGATTTAGTCATTGCAAATTTTGACAATTGCAAGTTGACAATTGAGGTAGAATATTGCTATTTGTACAGTGATGTCAATTAATTTTTAGTTGCTTTTTTCATTGAGTAAGAATAATTAATTCAAGATAAGCTGAATGAAATGATACAGTATTCCTTTAATTAAGATCCATTGGGAATTAATGAATAATTAAACAGATTGATAAACATTTCAATAGTGTTTTGTTATACTGTATTATGGAATGTGAAAGCGGATGTGATGTACATAAGGCAGGTGTAACATTGAGTAATTACTAGAAGCATATTGTTGGAATACTTGTATTTTTCACAATTTGATTGTTTTTCAATAACAGTGTTGTAACATTTCTGTAATTAAGGAAAAAGTGAACTGGTAGCGCTACTTCAGAGACTCTCGTGGGGCAGTACTGACCTCACCTGAGATCCGACGAACAAATGGGAGCGAAACTACGGGTGTGTTGTTTCTCTGTTGGCAGTATGATAATTAATTCAAGAACATTAATCAGCTCGTGTAAAAGATAAGTAAGCGCCCATCAAATGGTGAATAGAATTTGCTAAATAGGTGTCACGTATCCATGGTACCTTTGAGGGGCTTACATGTAAGGCATCTCGAGCAGAAATCTCAGACACTAGAGACTCCCTAAAATAATTATTTGGAAGGTGGTGTAAGGAGGAGCAGCTTAAAGTATGAGGGAAATGTAAGGTAGGTAGGTTGTTGAACACTGCAGAACGTTACAATATGCTATCGCAAATTTTAAAACATTCTTTGCGACTAGCTTTTAGCTATGGATCTCTAGTTACTATGGCAACACACATATAGCGAACACTCGTCAGATGGCGCGACTTGTGAAGAGTAATTTAGAACGTCTTCAGGCGCCCGATTTAAAAATTTGTTAACAATGTAATAAAGAAATGGTAAAATAATTTTGATCTCTCCGTAGTTTGTGATAAATGCGTTATCAAGTTACGGCGACAAACGATGTCTTACGATAGCTGTTTTTATTGCCTTAAAGGTAAGTTAACTAGATTACAGTAGATGTAGACTGAAATATCACTAAGTCACTTTTAAGTATTCTGATTTACGTGCCACAATCATCATCATCGTACTTTTATCCCGCCTGTGTCAGGGTCGGGTCTGCGGGTTCCAGTCCTACACTCCCGTCTATCCCCCACCAGGTCCCCGTCCACCCCACACACCACCATATCCTTAAAAACAGCTGCTTTGGTCTCCCCCTGCCCCGGGTGCTTCCAGCCACCTGCAATCCTGGACTACGCTTTCCCTTTTACCGGTTGTTCTATTTTGCACTTTCCATTGGGTTCGTTGGTGTTTTAGGGCAAAATTATTGACGAAAACAAGTTATTTTTATGACTAAACATTATTTTCCCGGGCAGAAAGAGAGCGGGATTGAGATTTTTCCTAGAAAAGCGAGATTCGTACAAACGGGATATTCCTGGCTACACGAGATCATTCACAGAATCGATATGTATCTTGTTCGCGGGGAGAAGGCCGGAGGACCGAAAGTAGAGATCATTCATTGTAAAGGTACTTTATCAAAGATAATTCATTGCAGGCATCTTTCACCCAATCGCTAGGTAAAATTAGTAACCGGGTAAAATAGAAAGTGTAAAATAGAGCAACCGGGTAAAACGGAAACTCTACACCACATTTTTTTCCACCACGTCCCCAACCCCTAATATAATCATTTCTAACTATCAGCTCTCGAGACCCCACACATACACCGCAACATTCGCATCTCGGCTACTTGCTTTCTATTTACGTGGCTCTTCCTCACTGCCCAACACTGATCCGTATAGCATAGCAGGCCTAACCACTGCCCTGTAAAACTTCCCTTTCAACTTGATTGGACCCTCCTATCACACAGGACTCCACTTGCCTGTCTCCACTTCAACTATCCCCCATTGATTCTATGGGTCGCATCCGAGTGTATATCCCCATTGCTTTGGAATGTTGATCCTACGTACTTTACCTTTTGCACCTTCGTCACCAGTTCGCCCCTAGAGAGCACGTCCCCACTATTTTCCTGTCCTTCCCAATTGAAAGCTAAATACTCTGTCTTCTTCATCTTTAACGTTAGCCCTCCCTTTTCTATCGCCCCTCTAATATTGTTTAGGCCCTTCTCTACTTGTTCTCTGGAGTCACAAAGTTTTCCAATCATCATCATCATCATCATCTCACCCTTCTCCCGCCTGAGGCAGGGTCGGGTCTGCGGGTTCTGATCCTCCACTCCCGCCTATCCCCCACCAGGTCCCCATCCACCCCGCACGCCTCCATGTCCCTCTGCACCACCTCCGCCCACGTCCGTTTTGGTCTTCCTCTACCCCTGGTGCCCCCAATCACCCTCAGTCCCGTAATGGCCCTAATAAGCTCCTCCTCTCCCCTTCTCCTAACATGCCCATACCACCTCAACCGATTCTCCCTCATCTTTTCTGCAATGTCCCCCACTCCCAAGCTACCTCTAATGTGTTTCGGACTCTGTCAGCTCGTGACACCCCACTCATGTAGCGCAGCATTCGCATCTCTGCCACTTGCATTTGCCTTTCATGGTTCTTCCTAGCTGCCCAACACTCTGATCCATACAACATAGCGGGCCTAACGACAGTTCTATACACTTTGCCCTTCAGCTTAATTGGGACCCGTCGGTCGCACAAGACCCCACTTGCTTGTCTCCATTTCTGCCATCCTGCCTTAATCCTATGTGTCACATCGGAATCTATCTCCCCATTGCTCTGGAAAACTGATCCTAAATACCGGAACTCTTGCACACCTGGTATCTTCTCACCCCCACAGCAGATCTCATCCCCTTGTCCCTGGCCACTGAAATTGAAAGCTAAGTACTCAGTCTTCTTCATGTTCACCCTAAGGCCCCCCCTCTCCATTGCCGTTTTGATGTCTTGGAGGCCCTTTTGTGCATCCTCTTTCGACTCCTCCAGCCTCCCCACATCATCGGCAAATGCCAGACACTGAGGGGCCCATTCCCCTATTCCCGTTAGCAACTCATCCATTACTAGGGTAAATAGCCATATCGTCGGCAAATACCATGCACTGAAGGGCCCATTATCCTACTCCGGTCAGCAGCTCGTCCATAACCATGATGGAAAGGTGTGGACTAAGTGTTGAACCTTGGTGCACCCCAACCTTCACTGGGAAGCCCCCAGTATTACGCTCCACAAAACAATGAAAATTAAAATTATGTTTCGTTAGACGCAAATGTGATAAGGGGAAGGATGTAGACAAGATTGTATCTAGCATAGCAAGAATGTAGATATATAAAACTAGGATTTTTTCTGTATTTTTTACATTTATACATTTCTAACATGTAGGCATATTAGTCACGTCTTTCAGAAGTCCATCTCATGATGACATGTGTGGCATTGACCCGAAAGTAATGCAGCTAATATTATTTTTAATAAGATTTTGGTCCCAAATGTGACGGTGTGAACAACGCGAGGAAAATCCATTCTGTAAAATGTTTGAATGTGTTGAGGAAGTGTAGGTTCCATGACAGGATTGGAAATAATAGCCTCTATCGCATTCAGTTTTCTCCCTTCAAATCCCGTTTTACGCATATTGAAAAAATTTACGGTTGACTTAACTACAAATTGGATTAATAAAGGAATGACATTTTAGTCGGCGTTTGGAGAAAGTTTTAGGTATTTTTATTATTATTTGATTCAGAAACTCGTAGATTTCACCTTGAAATGTGTTGACAATGAAATTGTATAGGAATTCAGAAAGTTTCTTTCTGTACAGCTAACTCGAGTTACCACCGTATCGTGAAAAGTAATTCAGCACAAAGAAATGTGGGGAATTTTACGTTAGGAAGATAAATAGGCTTTCCTCGACGTGATATCTTCAAAGCTTATAAACCATCATCATCATCATCATCATCCCGCCTGTGGCAGGGTCGGGTCTGCGGGCCCACTGAACATGCTCGACTGAGGGCACCTCAGCCAGGCATCTGGAACCCGCAGGAAATATTGGGGGGAGCGGCGAGTTGCGTTGGACACACCAGTTCTCGTCTGATCACTGAAGTTAAGCAACGCAAGCCCAGTTAGTACTAACATGGGTGGTCACTTGGGAAAGCTGGGTACTGCTAATACCCAATAATCGTCGCATTGGTGTAGTGTCTGTGCAGTCTATGCAATAGAACTACGCAGTGGACGGGTCTCTAATGACCTTGTAGTTGATGGGACCTTAAACACCAACAAACAAACAAGGAAATATTGGCTAAGTTGTCAGTGAAGGGATGCCGGCCTATCCCACTGTTCCAAAACCGCATTATACAACCGAAATAGAAATTTTTGGCAGGTAAATTACTGCTCTGTTGGTTATAATATTGCATGATGTCTGACCTATTGCACAGTAACTACGAGGGTTATTTTTTTCAAGGTCCGATCGTTTGCAAAATGAAAACCACAGTGAAAATCTAAACTGTTTTATTTGGAACATTTAGGTACACATTCCAGCTATTTCTCTACATAGTCACCTTTCTGACTGAGACATTTATCATAGCCTGGTACGAACTTTTCTATAGCCTCATCATAGAAGGCAGCCGCTTGTCCTTTCAGCCAATTCTCTACGAGTGTACTGGTCTGCTGGCCTGTCCTAGCCAGCTTTTCCTGTGGGCAAAGAGATGGAAGTCAGAGTGAGCCAAGTCTGGACTGTATTGTGGGTGCTGAAACACTTACTAGGAGGGCAGAAGTTTGACTCAGACAATGAGCTGCAGACCAGTTTACTCGTACAGAGGTGGCTGAAAGGACAGGAATAAAACAGTTTGGATTTTCACTGTGGTTTTCATTTTGCAACCGATCGGACCTTGAAAAAAATAGCCCTCGTATAATGCAACAGAAGTCAGACTCATGCCTTCAAAGGTTATAAACAATTTATTAAATTAATGTACAAGTTTCATTCAGTAATGTTTATCAGGTAACATAGGGATCTTAGGGATTACCCTGTCTAGAGATCATAGGTGTTTAGTTATTGTTTGTCTTATGTGTTGGTATTTGCCTTTCCCCTACCCCTTTCCCTTCATTTGATCCCTATCTCAACCTTCATTTAGGATTATCCTGTTAGGTTGAGTCCCTAATTTAAATAAGAATATCCCACTTGTCATCTACCTCATTAATGTTGATCGGCTACCACCTAAACTCTTGGGGGCGGCGAATTGCGTTGGACACACCAGTTCTCGTCTGATCACTGAAGTTAAACAGCGCAACCCCAGCTAGTACTGACATGGGTGGCCGCTTGGGAAAACTGGGTACTGCTAATACCCAAAAATCGTCACATTAGTGTAGTGTCTGTGCAGTCTCTGCATAAGAACTATGCTGTGGACGGGGCTCTAATGACCTTGTAGTTGAAGGGCCCTAAAACACCAACAAACAAATAATAAACAACCTAAACTCTCTCTTCCGTTCAGGGCCCGCTCTAAGGGGGGGGGGGGGCAACCCGGGCATTTGTCCTGGGCGCCATTTTGGCTATAAGTGTGAGAACAGAGCACGCGAACAGAGCGCTGCTTCAAGGGGCGGCAATTTGTCTTTTTGTCCGGGGCGGCATAAGGGCTAGAAATGGTCCAAATTTGGAATGGTTAAAATTGAAGACGTTGATTCATATTTTGAGAAATGCAAGCCTACTATGAAATGCATTCACTGGGTAACTTACTGTATAGCTAGCCAGCTACTAACTGCAAAGGGGAAATCTGTTATTTTCACGGATTTTTAATGCCATGAAAAAAAAAGTTGAAAAATCTCTAAAAAAAAAAGTAAAAGTGATGAAAAGCATAACCAATCACCGCAGTAATTGCATAGCAAATTCCATCAGACAAGGTCTTTTGACCAGCTGTCCATTTACTGCTGTTGCTTCAATGAAAAGTCACTACTCACCAACTTTTCTGAAATTCGTCACTTATGTGGATGAAAACTAATATTTAGTTTGTGCCGGCGTGAAATTATTTTCAATAGAATTCGCATGAAGAGGAGGGAGAAAAAGAAAATGCAGAACGGACACGGCATTTTTTTAAAGCTATGAAGGTCAGGAAGGTGGAAGAGAAGAAATGTGAGTTGGGGGTCACTAGGAAATTGATAGCTTGTGACAGCCTTTTACTTGATTTGAGTAGTTGAAAACAACTTTGCTACAATCCATCTGTGCTAACTTGGCTCTCTATCTAGCCTATCTCTTTTCAGTGGTCAGATCTGTCCGTGGTCATTGAGAAAGACCGAAAATTGCCTACTGATAGCTTAATTTACACTCAGGGGTAATGAAGATGACCTTTTGAAGGGATTGCAATTAGTTTTGATTGCTAAGCGAATTTTAGTCTCAATTATTCTGCTGCAAATGTGAACTTTTCCTGTCACTTCACAGAAAAATATTAACTAGTTTCATTTTTAATAACAAACTATTTCTCCAAAGTTATAAGACGTTTTATATTTATAATTTTCTTACAGAATCCTGCTCATCTTATAAAGAATGAAAAATGAAGTATTTAGACGGATTGACGCTTTCTTCAATCAACAACTAGATCATCATCATCATCATACTCTGATCCCGCCTGTGGCAGGGTCGGGTCTGCGGGTCCACTGAACATGCTCGGGTCTCTAATGACCTTGTAGTTGACGGGACCTTAAACACCAACAACTGAACATGCTCTGACTGGGGGCATCCCAGCCAGGCACCTGGAACCCGAAAGAATATTGGCAAATATTTGCGGTGGCGTAGTGGTTAGCACGCTCGGCAACTGCGTTAGTAGTTCTAGGTTCGATACTGGATCGTGGTGGGATGGCTTCTTTCGGGCGAAAGAGAGGCCGCGAGTGCGCCTTCTTTCCGATGAGATATAAAACCGAGGTCCCGTGTTGGTGTACGATGTCGCTTGCACGTAAAATAACCCTCTCTACTATATTGCGGATTGGATTCTTTAACGGGTTGGGGAGTAAGCCAAGCAGCCATAACAGGACGAACCCTTAGGAGGCTGCTCGCAGGAGATGAGGAGGTAGGTGTGCAGGATGTAGGAGAGGGGAAATTGGCAGCACCCAACGTTCTTTACCAACCACCCATGCTGGCATTGACGTGGGCTTGCGCAGCTTAACTTCAGTGATCTCACGAGAACTGGTGTGTCCAACGCAAGTTGGCTGCTCTGCTACGCAACGGGTAGATGAGGCAAAATTTCCAGGTGTAGGAGCTCGCCCCCTGGCGTCGGTAGAATTCCCCAACGAACACTAGACCGACGATAAATAAGCGTAGGGGTGCAGCTTTGGCCGGCAACCGGCTGCAGAAAAAACTATGACCAATATATCGCCCTTGTGTCCATTCAGAGGGACAAGATGGGTACCCGACCCTGCCATAGGCGGGTAAAGGGTTAGGAGTTGCTTTATTATCAACAACTAGATCATTTTAAGAAATTTATTTTCAACGTTACCACAGGTAAGGCGTACAACTCTTTTATCAGAATCATTCAGATTGGTTCGTAAAAACCAACATTTTATTAAGGTGGCACAAAATAAATTGAACGTTTGGCAAAGCATGATATAGGTTGAGTGCACATAAAGTTTACATATAAAAAAATAGAAATTATATTTGAACACGATATACTGATGTTGTGGCTGACTAGCCTATTAATGGTTAAGCCCGCCGCATGGACAAGTTCATCCTGACTGAGGCTGGTGATTTTCTTTTCATTCACCTTCTGAATGGGACGGATGTTAGGATGTTAGGACGTGGTCATCACTGTAGGTAAAAGACCTCATGTTACAGGGAAATGCAACGTGCTTATCCGCAAGATTATCAGCTGTATGAGGCCCCCCTCCTCCCCAGGGCCGGCTCGTGAGTTTCATGCTACCTAGGCAAGTGGGTCCATCGCCGCCGCCCCCACTGAATGTAACACAGTTTTAAATTGTCCAAGCGCCCCTCACGTGCTTGGCATTTGTCCCAATACCAACATTTAGAAACGGCCCAACCAATCAGAGAAATTTGGGAGCCCCAGGACTATAAACATTTTAAATGACTGATAGACTGCATAGCAAGGAAGTAACTCTGAAATCAGCCTCCCCTATGAAATTTGACGCCTAGGTTTGCCTGCCCCACGAGCCGCCTCTATTCCTCCCTCCAGTCGATGTTAAACTGTTCAATAAATAAACACTTCAAGACTCTGGATAACTCTTTTACACTATATTCATTATCCCCCTGCAAGGTGTCCAACATTGACCAGGTTGTCTGCTACTTCTTTGTAAGGGCTAAAGTCAAAATTTGTTAATATTCGGAGATTGTCACCAAGGCCTCCAAACAGACATTTCCATCGGTGCTGGTGCATTTGGCAGCATCACTACTATTTTATCAGGTAGAACATGTGGGTGTTGACCAGTTGAGGCTTTGTCATGGCCAACTATTTGTCTCTGATGATGCACATTCAACGAATGATGATGACTTGGTAGCGAACATTCATCATCAAACTGATGTTGAGATCCATAAAATAGTTCGCACGGCTTTGTCGTCGATATGTTTTCTCTAGACGAATTATTGTCCTGTTCACAGTGGGCACTTGACGTAGGTGGTGGAGTTGGTGGCGACGTTATTTGACTTGATAATTTTTTGCTGGAACGGTCATCTTGCGACCAGCCACTGGGAATGTGAAATCTTTCCAGGCAAGAATTCAAATGATTGGTCAAGTGTCTATGGCTACAATTGTCCAATTTCGATTCACTGCCATTCAAATATCGATTCACTTCTTTGACACATTCGTTAAATCCTGCACGAAATTTATCCAAAGTGCTAGGATTTATAGATTCGGTGATCATTTCACTATCTCTAAGGCCTACAAACAACAATAATGCAATTATTTATTAAATGACTATTATAGTGGGTCTTATTTTGATAGACGTGATGAGTGACATGCGAGAACCGACCTTTGACATGTTCGTGTAACTGATGTAGGTGGCGAACTGTCATTTCCAAAATGTCTGCTTTTTCCAGTTTGGAACGGCGACAATTCTGTGAGAGGAGTAAATACATTATTATTACATTTTTGACACTGATGTCCATTATTCCAATTCAAAGATCATTCTTCTTACCTCATTTTCTTGGGAAGTGGTGCATACAATTAGATCTTTGAGCTCGGCTAAACTTCTGTTAATTCGAGCTCGTCGTCGCTTTTCCATCAGTGGCTTGGAGGCCTAAGATATTCATAACAAGAGAACGATTAAATTAGTTTATAGACATCGTTATTTTCAAAATAAAGTTCATTGATTTTAATGTTACCTTTCTGTTACTTTTTATAGTTGACGGCATGTTGTTGTCAGTGTTCATGAGTAGATGTTATTTGTAGAAAAAAATATGCGTGTAAAAGGGATGGACGGAAGCTCTGGGATTCGAATTAGCACCCGAATTCCGTAGCCGAACATTCGAATTTATCCATATCAATAATTACTGAATGATAGTTTCGTTTTTCTGGAAGACTAGGTTGAAAATCACTACTGTATTTAGTCTCGTCTTTCAAGGCAGTTGTAGGTAACCGTTTTCACCTGTAGCCAATCAGGCGTGTGTGGCCTATTCACCTGTGGGCACGTGTTTATAGTGTTGGTAGGCTTGCACAGCGCTTTGGGGATACCGTCAATCATACGTTCGCACTTTGGAATGATGTCTTTGGAGAAGGACCGGTTCTCTTTTTAAGATGGATGGGACTGTGCACGTCACGTGGCGTGCGTCACGCCAATCGCGTGGATTAATCCTCACGTGTCTGACGACATGCCGAGTGACGTCACCACCCTGTGTCTCCGCCCACCTTCTGTCGCGTTTGCTTTCATTACGTGACTGACCCCATCTACTTCCACCCTTTGACGGTATGTAACCACCGTTGGCAGTGTTGAGACTTTATGTGATGACCCACCGTGCAAGTAACATTATAGCTTGAACTAGACACGGAAGGTTTTTTTTCTGAAGAAATAAGTAGCCGGCGGTGAAAACGTCATTTCATTCAGAAGTTTGTGCAACAGGTACGCTAGCTAGTAAATGAGTTAGATTGTTTGTTGGTGTTTTAGGGCCCTTCAACTACAAGGCCATTAGGGCCCCGTCCACTGAGTAGTTCTGATGCAGAAACTGCACAGACACTACACTAATGCGACGAATTTTGGATACTAGCGGTCACTAGGGTCAGTTCTAGCTGGGGTTGCGCTGCTTAACTTCATTGATCAGACGAGAAGTGCTGTGTCCAACGCAATTCGCCGCTTTAATGAGTTAGAGAAACTATGGTTTGCGTTTTCGTTTCGTTGGTGTTTGAGGGCTCTTCAACTACAAAGGTCATTAGAGCCCCGTCCACTGCGTATTCTAATGCAATCTGCACAGACACAACGCTGTTACCACGATTTAGGTACTGTATTAACAGTACGCAGTGTTCCCGAGCGATCATGGGGAGCGGCTTATTGCGTTGGACACACCAGTTGTCGTCTGATCCCTGAAGTTAAAGAACCCAACCCCAGCTGGGACTCACATGGGTGGCCGCTTGGGAAAACTGGATACCGCTACCTACGCTAATACCCAAAAATCGTCGCATCAGCATAGTGTCTGTGTAGTCTCTGCATTAGAACTACGCAGTGGACGGGGCTCTAATGACCTTTGTAGTTGATGGGCCTAAAACACCAACGAAACAAGCAAAAACCAAGCGATCACCCATGCTAGTACAGGGTGGGGTTGCGTTGCTTAACTTCAGTGATCAGACGAGAACTGGTGTGTCCAATTCAATACAGCCGCTCCCATATGGCTTGCCAATTTCTCGTAACGTGGTCATTTCGGAAGGAAAGACGAGAAGTAAAAAGCCTTCTCGTCCTTCCCAGTCGTCTTCAATAAAATAAGGACGCGAAAATCACAAATAATCGCCCTCCTTTCTCACTTTTATTTATGCCCTCCTTCTCCTTTCTCGCTTTTTACTTCTCGTCTTTCGTCCCGAAATGCCCACGTTACGAGAAATCGCAAAATCCCTAATAACTCCAAATTTGACAAAAAGAAGTTGGAGTCGGAAAGCAAAACAGGAAAGGGAAGTAAATAACAGGACATCTCACTGTTGTTTAGAGATAGACTGTTGAAGGTCAGTTTCCAATGTCCGGGCCCTGTCAGATGGAAGGTGCACTTAAAGTTCTGAAGTCTGCCCAGAAAAAGTAACCCACTGTGGTTAGGATAGAACTTGTGAACCATTAGCTCAAAGTTTCAATTAGCCAACTGTATATGAGCAACCGTGAGCGGTACTGACTGTACTCTCAAAAGGGCTTAAGTTTACCGAAAAGACAGAATCCACCACGTTGTTGGACGTTTGGAACAAATTGAGCAGTGGTCTTTATCCTGTGCGAACGATGAAGGAGCAGAAGAGATGAAAGTGGCCAATAATAGAGCGGTGTTGAAAGTTTTTTGAATGTGAAAGCACAGTTTTCTGCTGGTGCATTGTATTTTCACGAAATGATGACTCCAATCTCATCATCCGATTCTCAAAGAAAATATTCAGTCAACCAAAGATGTGTTGATTTCTTTTTTACTTTCCATGTGTCGCTCAAGGCGATTTCACCCTTGTCTAAACTTGAATAACATATCAATTGATGCCGAAATGTGATCTAAAACTGGCCACTGGTCACCTAGGCACCTGTACCGGTATACAGTATACAGACTCTCGCTGTTGATTAGGAACTCGTATGGTAGAACACGTGACTAGATACCTTCACAGGTAGTTATCCTTATGTGCAGCGTTTGTCATTATGGAGGAAGGGGGTAGATCTGATAAAGTTATACCTAACGTGACCTCACTGACCCTTCAACTATGTTGCCGCCAGTGCAGAATGGACACAAAAGAAAGTAGGAACGGGACTGTTTTTCCCCTCTCATAAACTTGTTAAGGGTATCTATAGTTAGTGTCTGGTTGTCTGATCATGCATGCGTGTGGGTGCATGACCAGGTCCAGTCGACCAAAAGGTTCTCCTTCTTCGGACATCCTCTCTGTTTTCTTCCTTATATCCAGTTGAACGCCTGAATAAATTTCGCTTCCAAGTATAGCTACTCGAAACCCGATTTCAGACGGTTGACTTACCTTACAGAATACCCTCTATGAAAAAAAAGTCAATGGTTTTGTATTAAGTTTATCAAAACATTATTACTTTTAGAGAAATATAGACTTCCGATGTGTGACTGCTGTCATTCAGAAAGATGCAGGAACTATTTTGTACCTATCCTGTCAGAATACACTATGCTTTGATGCGTGAAACTGGACTTTCACAGTCAAGAAGTGACCATCTACTCTTTGCGACTTTTCAAATTGACCATATCTTTTTATAGAATCCGTAAATTTGAGATGTATTTAAAGGAAATCACGACATTGAGCGTACATCAAGCACTATAGGAAGAAAGCGGATTTAATGTTATGATAGGGCAGTGGTGGCGAACCTGTGACCCACCGTGTAATTTTAAGTGACCTTAATGAGAATCATATCTAGTTTATCGTCTCATTGTGTGTGAGGTGGACAGGGACCTGGCGGACTAGAACCTGCAGACCCGACCCTGCCACAGGCGGGATAAGGGTATTATGATGATGTCCTCTATTTGCTGCTTTAATGAACTAATTTATTCATTATTAATCATAATTTTTTTATTCATAAAATTAAATAGTGCTTGCACCTGACCGGCAGACAACTTTTTGGTTTTCTTTCGTCTTATTGTGACCCGTCTTTAAAAAAAGGTTAGCCCCCACTGTGCTAGGGTCGCGTGCATTAATAGTATCCAGTTGTACGTACAAATTCAGTCGATTGTTGTTCCGTTGAGAAAAGTGTGCGTGCTTTTGTTCTAAATTATGGAGACTCGTTCTATTTTTCGTTCGGGGCTTGTTTCTTAAAGTTTTGGTTGTTCAAACGTTGGCGACTATCAAACTAATGCCAATTTTACATTAAATTGCACAATGCAGCAGAGCGAAAAGTAAGTGAATGAACCATTAATTAAAAAAACCAAATTGTGCTTTATGGTTGACAGTGTTTAGATATCAAAACAGACACAGGCACTATGAACTCTTACGACAGTGGTGGCGAACCATTTTTGAAGACGCATCACAAAAACACGAAAAAAAATATAAAAAGATGTCCGCGGGTCAGGTGCAAGAACTATTTAATTTTATGATTAAAACTAAATTATTATTAATAATGAATAAAGTTTATTATAGTAGCAAGTAGAGGACATCATCATCATACCCTTATCCCACCTGTGGCAGGGTCGGGTCTTCAGGTTCTAGCCTTCCACTCCCGCATGCCTCCACACTACCATATCCTTACGGACAACCTACTCCCATGTCTGCTTTGGTAAAGTAGCAAATAGGAAACAAACAGAATAATATTGAAAGCAAAACATATTCATTTTATATACAGTAATACATCAGTGTGAAATTTATTGTTGTTTATGAGACGATAAACTAGATTCACGCACGGGTCACAGGTTCGCCACCACTGTCTTACGAGTTGCATCTGTCTATTATATACTGGCATGATTTGTAATAAGGAAGGGTTCGAAAATAATGATTAGCATAAGTTTCTCCACTCCATTATATTGTAACAGCAAAATTGGTCTAATATATTTGTGGCACTTGAAAGCTTTCAATAGTCTTTATAGTATCGAAATATTTGATTTCATAATTTGTTTGCCATTTTTCGATTTAGTTTCTGTTACGGATGTAGTAATACACAAAACAGATGTGTATTTAAGAGCTCTTGTACTTTATATTCGCGTGTCCAGAAATCGAAGCGTAGAAAATGTACCAGTTGGACATTATTGGACCCACAGTTTAATTTGAATTCTATAAAGCGACTACGAGTGAAACGAAATGGTACTCCAACTTCTTTTATTTTGGTGAACAATATTTTTACATTTACAAGATACGCAAGAAATCAGGCAAGGTATGAATGCTTTCTCCATAAATACATTTGTGTATAAAAAAGATTGCTCATCTGACTTTCTTTGAAAATCAGAGATGGATTGAAATTTTTGATGTGCGAAACGAATTTGCTAGTCCCCTTTCGTTGAAGCTCGCAAGAAGGAGACTCGAGAGGCGAAAAGTAAACTTATTCTGGTATCACCACACCTTGAACGATGTATTTTGAAAAGACCGTAGCAAATTAGCCCCAAAAAGGACCAAAACGAAGGGCTTAAAGAGGCGTTACGATGCGGTGACATCAAAGCATGAGTAAAATGGGACTCTGTTCTGTTACTAGAGGTCCAGATGGACCACATTACTTTTGCGTATGTCAACTTTACCCCTCAGACTCCATCTCTCGTTTTACGCACACACACACATTACTTTTTCTTTGGACAGTCTTAAGACCTGCCTTCTGTATCCAGCGGTGGTAACCTTTCCCTTTCCATTTAGACCCATTTCTGGCAAATAGAAATATGTCCTTTTGAGGGCTCATTTCTTGTGTTTATATTACGAACTCTTCTTGACTTCCATGTCCTTTCTGCTATACTTCATTGGATACTCAGAAGCACCGAAATTCCAGATCTTTCCCATCTTACTACGGTACTTGGAATTGACAACTGTACATATACTGAGTCGGCGTTGAAACTTCTTTTACGGGTCTTTTTTCCCTTTGATAAAAGAGAAGGGGGTATCTAAGAATTAGGTTAAACTAAGTTAAACTGCTTGCATTCAAAGTATCAGTTTTTCCAGACGGGCTCCCCTCCCGTACCTTAAGGATTAAAGATTAAATTTGACCCCACCCCACAGATCGCATACTTAGGTGGGCAACCATGTTTTTTATTCTACATTTATACGTGTCTACATACTGTACTACTAAGGGGGTAAATTGGGTAGGTTTTCTTGTTTGGGTGCCTCCGCCCTCCTGTTTCCAAGATCCCCAAACACCTTTTTTTTTTAATATCAAGTTTCCAAATGAGGGGGGAAAGAGGTGAGAGGTTATTTTTTTGCCTTGTCTCTGACAAGAAGGCGGACGTGTGGAGGGCATTTCGTGCTATGTATTTCATTATGAGTCTACAGAAGAAACTGCATTATAAAAAAATGTAGGGCTACGATTACATTAGAAATCCTCAGTTCCCCTAGTTCCCCAAGCCCCTAGTCCTTCCGAAGCAGAGAAGAGAGGATCCTCGATTTCAAGATAAGTATTCATTTTTCTCACAGAATCACTCAGAAACGTGGCATCATGTCTTCCTTCCTCGCATTAAATTTGGTTGTCGTAGATGTGGTTTACGACCAACCCCCGCCCCTTCTTCCAATGTCTTGGGATTTGCATAATATAGTTTATGGTAAATAAAGTTGAATAGGGTGGTGTTATTTTAATGAATAGAAGAAAAAAGGAGGGAATGAAGGCGGGCGGCTGCCGTTGTTGATCTATTAGCTTAAAAGATAGGAACTGGTGAGGGAGAGGATTTCCAAGCCCACACACAAACACTCTATGGTTCTTCTATGCATCTTTACCCTCTCCTCCTCCATCTTTTTTTTTCAGATATGCTGTCACTACACATATGATAAACCCTCCTCTAGTCCTTCTTTTTCGTCCCAAAGAGTAATATAAAAAAGTGCCAAAAAAATTTGGACTCACCCCATATTAGCATTCGCTCTCTACTCCACCCACCCACCTCATTCTCGCTTCTTCTTTTCTGTCAAACTCAGTCAAGATATTTGAAAACTTCTTGATCCTTTATTGTAACTTGCAAAGTCAGTCATGCAGAAGTAAGATTTTTAAACCACATTAGTATACCGTAGTTCTCTACCTGGTTTCTAGATGTAGTATTTAGTACCTTGTGTGTGGCATGCAAATTGTGAGAGCAGAAGCCATTGAGTAACAGGTAAAACTACGACGACTCTCTGACACCTCGGACAATGGTTTTTTACACAGGTATATAATCTACAGGACTTGTGTCAGTGGGTGACTCAGGTTGCTATTATGTGGCCTACCAATACCTTTTTTCTCCCCATCACTCTGGTGGTGGTAGTGGTGTATGCGTGCATGATTATTATCATAAATGAATTCTTTCTAACTCTCTTACCTTCTTTGCCCCCATTTCCCCCTCCTCCTCATGTCCGGAACGAATTGAACTTGTATTGCTTATTTTTCTCGTCTCTGACATTCTCTCTCTGTCCATTTTGTGTTTACTGGTTTTTCTGTCCCAAACACGTCTCTCTTTACAACCAAGCTTTTTTTGCTTTTTGAGCGATGTCTTTTATTTATTCAAAGTGTTTTTCTTTACAGCAAGCAGAAGCTAGGTCCGTTGAGATCCAGGGAACAAACTTTAGAGAAGTGATTAAGGTCCTACACGTGGGATCGTGGTTAGTGACGGATTAAGGTTTTTGCGAGCCTTATACCTAAAGGATGGGAGAGGACCCCTTAATGAAGGAGCTCCAAACACTGAAATCGTGACTTTTATACTGTAGAGCAGGGGTGGTCAACAAGTCGATCGCGAAGCCAATTTTGGTCGATCACTCGCGATGTGTTGACTTAAGACCCGCCTCGGTGACGTAGTGGCTCAGTGGTTCTAGGTTCGATACTGGACCGAGGTGGGTCCAGTATCCAACCTCCCTCTCCCCACTTTGACTACGCCTATGACAACAAGTCGATCGCGACAATTCTTTAAGATAAAAAGTCGATCGCGACACATTTTTGAGACAAAAAGTTGGCCACCCCTGCTGCAGAGGTCCTAAAGAAGGTATGATAATCCAACTATGGATATGAAAATAACGCTTAAATTTATATTACACCGGGACCCTAGGCCCGGACGTACTTGGTCTATCACTAAATTAAGCACTTATCATAGCTTTTTAATTCATGTTTGATATAAGACATAGGGAGGGCCTACTATACGTTTTTCCCTATCAGAGAGAAAACCACCGACTTCGAACCAGGGGCTGATCGGGTGGGGGGCAGCAATGCAGCAATTGCTCCCCCCTCAGTGCCTCAATGGGGAGCATATTTCAACTGATTGACGATTCAACTTTGCAACTGATGAGGCATTTTTGCATTTGCTATTCCCATTTCTATGCTGCCAGTCCAATGTGCAGTTGGCTAAACCACTGAAGATAGGACATTGTCTAAGGGGCAGTAGAGGACCTATTATAATTGCTATCTAGATTTATACTAAGGGATTCTGAATATTTAAAAATATGGGGCGCACTTTTTTGAAGTGCTCCCCAAATATATGTGCTTTTCAGAACAGACTGTCTGTCCTTCCTTGATTCTCAACAATTCCCGATTTATCTGGGCGCGTCGCCATCACAAAAAGCGACATTTCGATGGCCCGTGGACTACTCCCAACACATTTTCCCTTGCACGTCTTTTCAGTGTTGTAAATGATTTCAAGGTTTTACTTTTCGCCTATCGTTAACTGCTCCGCCTCTCCGTTCTCTGCTCATTTCAGAGTGATTCAGTTGATTTTTCTCTGATTCTCCTCTTGGTGATGGCTGAAGTACTCCTTCATCTACAGTAGTATGTCAACTGATGTCAAAGAAATGAGACTTGAAAAGACGATTCATCTTTGGCCATTTATAGTCAATTCTCAAACGGGACAGTTTTAATCGTAAAATAAGAAATATGGATATAACGAGAGAAAGTAGTAAGAAAAGGGTATACAATTTTTTTTGGTATTGATAGTCCTTCATATTATGTATCATGAACGAAATGTGTAAAGCGTTATCTTCAGTTACCTATGAATTTTTAAAAGGGTGAACCCGAAGGCTGTCTCTTAAAAGAGAGGGGGAGGGGTTTAAAGAATGTCTTCTCAGCATCGTCATATTCATTTCTTTTTCTTGTGTAATGGTGTGCATGAAATTGATTGCTGGATGGGAGTTTCAATCTCTCTTTCTGTCACCCTCTGCTATTGCTACTCGAGTTTTAATGACCATTTACCCCTTTATAACTTACATTTTTTCGTTGGAATATTTTTCGTTCATCCCACAGAGACTCTACATAAGAGATACGTTGAAAAAAAAACACGCCCATTTGGAGAATGGCCTTTGTTAAGGTGAATCTTTCGTGATGGTTGTTACGAATACTAGAGGTATAGATTTTACTGAAAAGTCAGTGTGAGGAGGAGGGGACAACCGGAAGGGAAAATGACTAATAAACTTTCTTTAAATAAGGTGGGAATTAGCAACGTGCTTCAGATATGACAGGGTTAAGTTGTGCCAGATGGGTGCCCGCCAGATATGGGCTAATAAAGCGGCGAATTGCGTTGGACACACCAGTTCTCTCGTCTGATCACTGAAGTTAAGCAGCGCAACCCCAGCTAGTACTGACATGGGTGGCCGCTTGGGAAAACTGGGTACTGCTAGTGCCCAAAAATCGTCGCATTAATGCAGTGTCTGTGCAGTTTCTGCATCAGAACTACTCAGTGGATGGGGCTCTAATGACCTTGTAGTTGAAGGGCCCTAAAACGCCAACAAACAAACAACTGTGGGCTAATAAACGAAAAGTAGCGAAATAAGAACCTGAATTTGCCTCTTGCAGGTTCGAGCCTGATACGAAACTAGCTAGTGTGCTCGCTTTTTCTTCTGAAAATGAAGTTTACGAGTGACTGGGGTTAGTAGAGGGCGGAATAGTTGCTAACTACTACCCGAATTTAGAGCTGATGTACCTTACTACCTCCCCCCCGCCCATCCAATGTCACCTTTGGTTCTGTTGGTGCTCAACGGAACATTAGACCGGTGGCCTTTACTTTTAGTTTTTTTTTCTGCACTCGTATTTGGGGAGCTCAGTGATATTCTTTACTGGGACGCTTTCTACCTGTCTTTTTTTTTTCTCAGTTGCTCTTTTCCCTTGTCAATCCCATCTTCCACTCCTCTCCCTCTCATTCCACTGGTCATCCCTTTATCCTGGTTCTCGTCTGTGACGTTGACATGTTTAACTGTTGCTTACCCCGGACCTTTCTATCCAGTCACCCCTTCTTGTCTCCTTACTGCATCAGACACAATTTATTTTTTGATTTTTTTTCTTGTATGGGACAGGGTGAGGGTAACGCCCCCCATCCTTGTCCATTTTTTTAGCCTTTCTCTTTTTTTCTTTCTGTATGGGTCCTTAAATCAGACAGGTATCCAAACCCACTCAATTTGATACCTAATCCTTACTACACGTATCACCTAAATCCGTAACCCCATCTCACAAGTTTATATAGCAGTCCTATACATAGTATATCTAGGGACCTCTTCCACCTCCTTGTACTACGCCTCTCTCTCTCTCTTATGAAATAGGTCCCATGGTTGCCACCCCTACCTACTTACCATCAATCTCTCTTTGATAACATCCGTCTTCCGTCTCACTTCGTTTCTGGGGAGAGATAGATTGGGTTTCTTAGGATTTTACATGGCAATTAAATGAGGTACAAAAGAGGTACATTAAGTACATAGAAGGGTCTAAAAGATATCTTTTGTACCGTTATCCAAATTTAGGGTTTGTCAATCGCCAGAAAAGGCCAAAGTTGAAGAAGAGCAGCAGCAGCGGCGTTTGCTAGTCTTTTGTGAACGGGATTATATCGAGACTAGAAGAGGTGGTGGTGTCCTTCAGTCAGTCAACGTGGAATGGAGAAGGGTAATGTTTTTTTTTTGTCGGAAAGGAAAAGGGGGGAACGAGGGCTATGATTTGATCCTAGAGTACCCTTTTTCACACAGATACATACACAGGCTCCTTTTTAGATTGTCGGCGATATTTTTTTTCTTTCAGGATGAGAACTGATATTGAAATAGTTGACACGTGTTCAAAGAAATAAGAAAGTTGGTCCGTATTACAAAAGTGGTAAAGGATATATGTTGCAAGAAGATAGTTGAAGCATATAGGGGCCAAGAGGAGCTGTTGGGTTAGCCCCCCCCCCCCCCCACGGAGACACACAAACACGTATTATGTTGTTTTCAGAAGATGGAAACAGGTTTGTTTGTAAATATGTGCTAACATCGGTCCTTCTGTGACTCGAAGGAAGTGAGACACCTATTTATTTATAAGACGAAAGGATTAGGGCTCTACAACCCTTTGCTTTCGTCTTTTTTTTTTTTGGAGTGATTTTTATTCGTTCTGTCCCACTCTTTTCTCTCTTTTTTTTTTCGGTTCCAGTTCCTTTCTCCAAAATAAACCGATTATTTACTTGTATTCAGTCTTGTAAATGAATCAAGATTATTACTGACACTTAAAATCACTTGTCCAAAATGGAGGGTTATGTTTTTTTTCTTGTTATCCTATTTCTAGACAACTGAAAAAGGGCTGCAAACATTCGTGAGGCAGCCATGAGAGAGAGAGACTGAAGTCATAAGTACTATCCTTGACCATATGTGAAAGGGTTAAAGGAGTCAATAAAAGGGATATGCCTTTCAGACGTGAGCTCTATTATGAATATAAAGTATGTTGTTGTTGTTACTGAAGTTAATATGAGGGGGGAACCACCGACGTAACGTTTTGGTAAATATAAATCCCACACTATTTGACAGGAGCATTTTTTTTAACTCGATTGAATTGGAAGATGTGTTTTTCCTGAACACTAAAATGTGTCCCAGGAATGTAATGTAAGTAAAGGATGAATTGGAGCAATTAAAGTGGTTGAAGTGGTCTCCCGTTACCCATAGAATCAATGCAGGATAGCTGAAGTGGATTTGTTGTTGTTTGTTGGTGTTTCAGGGCCCTTCAACTACAAAGGTCACTAGAGTCCCGTCCACAGCATAGTTCCTATGCAGAGACTGCACAGACACTACACTAATGAGACGATTTTTGGGTATTAGCAGTACCCAGTTTTCTCAAGCGGCCACCCATGTCAGTACTACCTAGGGTTGCGCTGCTTAACTTCAATGATCAGACGAGAACTGGTGTGTCCAACGCAATTCTCCGCTCCCCACTGAAGTGGAGACAGGCAAGCGGTGTGCTGCGTGACCGCAGAGTCCCAATTAAGTTGAAGGGTAAAGTTTACAAAACTGTAGTTAGGCCCGCCATGCTGTATGGATCTGAGTGTTGGGCCGTGAGGAAAAACCACGAGAGGAGAATACAAGTGACCGAGATGCGGGAGCGGCGAGTTGCGTTGGACACACCAGTTCTCGTCTGATCACTGAAGTTAAGCACCGCAAGCCCAGTTAGTACTGACATGGGTGGTCGCTCGGGAAAGCTGGGTACTGCTAATACCCAATAATCGTCGCATTAGTGTAGTGTCTGTGCAGCGTATGCATTAGAACTATGCAGTGGACGGGTCTCTAATGACCTTGTAGTTGACGGGACCTTAAACTCCAACAAACAAACCGAGATGCGAATGCCGCGTTACATGAGCGGGGTGTCGCGTGCTAACAGAGTCCGCAATGAGTACGTTAGAGGCAGCTTGGGGGTGGGTGACATCGCGGAGGAAATGAGAGAAAATAGGTTGAGGTGGTCTGGACATGTGATGCGAGGGGGGAGGAGGACCTTACGCGGTATATTATGGGGGAGCGGCGAGTTGCGTTGGACACACCAGTTCTCGTCTGATCACTGAAGTTAAGCAACGCAAGCCCAGTTAGTACTGACATGGGTGGTCGCTCGGGAAAGCTGGGTACTGCTAATACCCAATAATCGTCGCATTAGTGTAGTGTCTGTGCAGTCTATGCATTAGAACTACACAGTGGACGGGTCTCTAATGACCTTGTAGTTGACGGGACCTTAAACTCCAACAAACAAACAAACCGAGATGCGAATGCCGCGTTACATGAGCAGGGTGTCGCGTGCTAACAGATTCCGCAATGAGTACGTTAGAGGCAGCTTGGGGGTGGGTGACATCGCGGAGGAAATGAGAGAAAATAGGTTGAGGTGGTCTGGACATGTGATGCGAGGGGGGAGGAGGACCTTACGCGGTATATTATGGGACAGCAGGTGGTTGGTGGCACCAGGAGTAGGGGGAGACCAAAGCGTACGTGGAGGCAGGTTGTGCAGAGGGACATGATTATGTGCGGGTTGGATGAAAGCCTGGTCGGGGATAGACGGGAATGGAGGATTAGAACCCGCAGACCTGACCCTGCAATAGGCGGGATGAGCGTGTGATGATGATGAAGTGGTCTCCCGTTTCCCCAGTTGAAGTGGTCGCCTGAAGAAGTCGATGGGTTATTTACCTTTGTGACATAATGTTAAAATTAATTAACCTTAGCTAGAAAATAATTTCATTCCTAAAATTAGATGTTTGTGGTGGGCGATGATAGCCAAATTCACCAGCATTCTACCGCATACTTTTCTTGCCCTACTACCTACCTAACTTTTATGGTTTCTACTCTAGGCGATCATCCTGCTAACTTGACGGGCCGTGAGACTTTTATGGTTGAGTCCGGCATAAAGGTGAAAGGTATGAAATCCCGTCACGCGAAGGGTTCAAATGTTGGAAAAGGCATTCTTTCGAATTTGGAATCTTAGCATATTTAACGGTCTGTTGTTAGTAATGGGACGTCCCACAGCGATAAGGTGAGCACTAATGTTCAGTGGCTTACTTGATTTGAAAGCATCGTCAGTACGCAATACCGAGGACTGCTGACTGCATGTCTTCCCTCCCATTTGGTTCATCTCATTAACTCACTTTGATTACCTGAGTTTTTTTTCTGGCCGAGGCTCCTTGTCTAGGGTCGCCCTATGTAGGGTGTGTGTGATGTCACCCACTGCAAGTTGAAGAAGCCCCCTCTACTTTGAGAGGAATTTACATGTTGATTCGCAACACTTTGAGATATGGGAACCTTCTCTGTGGCTCAGTGGTTGCGTGTTTGACTAGTGACAGGTTTGAACGCAACCAAGGCAGATGACTTCACTTTTCCGGGGAGAGGGGGAGAAACTCCAAGTACTCCTTCTGTCCCAAATGGGAATTAAAGCTGTGGCCTCTGTGTGGAGTGTGTACGATGTCACCACTGCACGTAAAAGAACCCTTTTTACACGGAGTAAAATATATTGTTTGGTTCGGTAAAATTTTCAGGTGTAAGAGTTCACTTTTTCCCAGCGATCGGTAAATTACCATCATCTAAATAACCGAATAAACCAACCCGGGGATTGGAGCTTTCTCAACCCTTAATGTCGATAGCCCACCTCCAGAGCCGAGTGTCTACCCCACAGAAATTAACATCAGTCTGAAGGTAGGCGGGTACCACTATAGGAGGGGTACTGCTTCGATGGTTCAACAGCTGTTCAACATTATTCAAGATGCGGGGATTTGCAGGCGGGCGCTGAAGACCCTAGCGCTGGTCTAGGGCCTATATCTAGTTCCTCAGGAATAAAGCTACAAATTGACTGTCGATCGTTTAGATAGTTTGTGTCCGACTGGTAGAACGATGGGTTGAACTGCTGTCTAGTGTGGAGGTGACCCGAGTTCAGTTCCCCAATTTTTGAACGCATACATATGGTAGTGGTTCACCCGCCGTGGTGGCGTAGTGGTTAGCTCACTCGGCAACTACGCCAGTAGTTCTAGGTTCGATACTGGACCATGGTGGGTCGGCTTCTTTCGGGCGAGAGAGAAGCCGCGAGTGTGCCTTCTTACGGATGAGAAGTAAAACCGAGGTCCCGTGTGGGTGTACGATGGCGCTTGCACGTAAAAGAACCCTCTCTACTACGCAACGGGTAGATGAGGCAAAATTTCCAGGTGTAGGAGCTCGCCCCTTGGCGTCGGTAGCACTCCCCAACGAACACTAGACCGACGATAAATAAGCGTAGGGGTGCAGCTTTGGCCGGCAACCGGCTGCAGAAAAAACTGTCCAATATATCACCCTGTGTCCATTCAGAGGGACAAATGGGTACCCGACCCTGCCATAGGCGGGAAAAGGGTTAGGAGTTGCTTTTGCTTTTACATATGGTAGTGGTTCGATTGTTGTGCCTCCGGTGAAATACAGTATAATAATAACAGGTTTAAATGCAGTCAATTCTCTTATGTTCTAGTTGATTATATCCCGAAATAAACGGGGTTTTTCGTCCGGGCAAGAGGATAAAAGAGCGAAGAGGTCTTACTCGTACCTCTCCCCTCACTTATCTTTTATTTTTCTAAATAACACGTGGTTGATTCGTGCGCTAGAGTAAGTGTAATTATTTTCTTTAGTGTATAGTTTTATTGATTTATGATGGTGATATGGGTGGAAAAATAAGTTGATATCCCGTAAAAAAAAAGTGGCGTGTGTTTTCATCCTCCTATTGATGCTAGAAAAGGTGAGATATAATTTCAGGTGGAATTTAATAGTTGTTAACTAGATTAGCGAGGAAATGATAGGAGACTCAAAGTTGTTGATGCGTCCTTAGAAAATAGGAATTTATAGTTGTTTATTTATTATCACCGTGTTATTATTACTATTATTATTATTTAACGGAAAAATAAAAATTATCCCTTCCTACTATCATCACTGCCCTTTTCCCTTTTTACCTTCTCTCTCCCAATCGACCATCCGTTTTTCGGTAAGTAAAGTGACCATCTGGGACTCTGGTTTAGTATATATTATATATGATGAAGTCTCAGTCTGGTCTTAGGGGGCCTGTAGGAACGTTCGCGGTCTGTTTGTTCGTGGCCTGGGGTCCTACAAGAGAAGGGGAAAGAAGTGACCCCCCCCCTTCATCATAATACATTTAGCAATCTGAGTCGACGTAGGGCGGTCTGTCTTTTTTTTTTGATGTCTACTACGACAAGTAGCAGCCCACAAACGAATGATGTTTTTACTCGTTAGTCGTTGAGGAAGACCTGTTCAGGGGCAAAACTCCTCCCTGGTTTGAAAATTACGTGAGAATATCATCTATCATCATGGGTGATGATGGTCTTTTTAAACACATGTTACGTTGAACAACACTCTGTAAATTATATTTCAGCTGATAACGTGAAGTGAGAGAGGTTTCTGCATAACACGCGAAGAGGATGAGTTTGAAGAATGAAAGGTTTTGTTGTTGGTATAAAAAATGGCAGCAAGACGGGTGGGGGTTCTTTTGAAGTCGTTAATAAATTGTAGTAAAAGGAACTGCCCTTTCGGGTTTGTCTCACAACCTTACTTTCTTAGGCAAAAAATGAGACCCAGCTACAAAACTGGCCAACGATGTACTGTAGATTGAGTATATTATTAGAAATTAAGAGAGAGAGCCATTACAGAATAACGGTTTTGGGTGGCCTTATTGGAGGAAACTCAATGAGGGGTTAGAGAAGAGAAAAACGCCGTCCACTGTTAACTCAAGACCATGTTTCTCACTAGATCAAGGTTAGCATTTAGTTTTCCATTAACTTTAGTAATTATTAAAATAATTCATCCCTTGTCACTCACCATTCCTTTCTCATAATCGTCGGTGTTCTCCATTTCCGGATGTCTCCTCCATTCATTGTTTCGTGATAAGTCACGTGATAGGAGTGTTTCGTACCAGGTTTGAGTACAAATTGTGAACGTGCGCTTGTTCTTTCTTACCGACACGTTCTTTTCCTTCTATTATAGAACATGCTACAAGAATGTAAAATGGGTCATCACTGCCAAATTAAACGTTTTTATGTAAAAAATGAAAGTAAATTTAGAAAAACAAGATTGTTTTCATTGATCATTCGAGATTAGAATCGCCGTTCAATATCTTTTCAGTGATAAATTTGAGCAATTCTAAATACAGTGAAATCCGTTTAACACGAAACAACACTGCGGTCCGGACAAAATACTCTGTAATTCCATACATTTTTTTTTCTTTTAACACGAAAGAAAATTCGCTTAACACGAAATTATTTTCCTTCTCAGCTAACAAAATACTGGATATACAACATATACCGGAGTTTTCGTTAAACTAAACAAATAAACAATGGTTGCCACTGTTGCTAGATTACAGCCTGGGTTCAGGATGGTAGAGGCATGCCTTTGACAAACCTTTCAAACTATGGGGAAGGGGGCCTTTTTATTGACAAGTTATGCTCAAAAAAGACACTGAAAAATAAAGCACATTTTATCCCCAAAACAATAATTCTTTTAGGCTTTTTTTAAATTATGCGTTTGTAGCCTACATCATTATTTAAATAGAAAATATTGAATCTAATATGATGCCCACCAGTGTAACTTTTAGTAAACATCATCACACCCTCATCCCACCTGCAGCATGGTCGGATCTGTGGGCCCACTGCACATGCCCTGGACTGGGGGCACCCCAGCTAGGCATCTGGAACCCAAAGGAATATTGGCCGGGTTGTCTGTGGGGGATGATGGCCTACCCCATTTGTTCCAACATTGCATTATATAACCAAAATAGAAACTTTGTCAGGTAAATTAATGCTTTGTTGGTTATATTACTAAAAATTACAAGTGTAACTTTTAGCAATAAATCCAATTAATAAAATGTGACGACATACAAAACAGTGATGGGTTTTCTGCATGAATCGCTTAGCACGAAATTCTTTTAACACGAAAAAATATTTTGGTCCCGTCAGTTTCGTGTTAATTAAGCGAGTTTCATTGTATTACGTCCATTTCTTTGAGGATAAATTCCTTCAGTGCTAGTCTGTTTGTTCGCCATTATCATCAATTTGAACATCTTAAGCATGTTCTCTCTCTCTCTATCTTTTGAGGTTAATAATTTTAGTCCTGAATCTAAATCGAGCTTAGTTTTGTCATTGATAACACAGGATATTTAATGTTCAAATCCTTTAAAATTCTTTGCACAGTAAGGAATAATGCTGTGTTGGGCCACTCGCAGATTCCTAGACGTTGGAACTATTTGTTTTGAAAGTACAGTAGCTTTGTGTTGGCAAGGAAGGACTTCTAGTTCCCAAAATAAAAGTTCGATACGTAAGTCTATCATTCATTTTTTAAAATATCTTGTCGACATGACTTAAAAGAGCTCACAGCAGATAAATGGGGTCGTGAGCTCATTCTTGTTTTACAGGATGAAAATTGGCTGTGGAAAGGTAATCGGCCCCTTTGTGTGCTTTAAACTTTAGAACATACCTGAAGCTAACAATTATTTAGTGTATGGAGGCTGACTTATTTTGGATGGGAAAACAGTAATTCAAAACAGGAAATGTGACCAAACATTATCCCCTGGTTAAGTTCGGAGTGTAGGCAATAATTAATCTATAATGTTCAGTTAGTGAATGTCACTGGCGTCTGCTACTCATCCTTTTTGGCATGAAATTTGCCAACTAAAGATAGATCCGAAAAATAAACACTTGTTATTGTAGTGGGAAGAACATGGAGGTGTAACAGGTTGGAATTTTAGCACCATCTGGTAACGCTGCTGCTATTGCTGTGAGTTAAATTGGATGACCCCTCGTTCCTTCCCTCCTTGTTCATTATTATACCTTTTCGTAGGTATCGGTGCCTTTGCTTTTCACTCCAATTAACCGGTTTTGGTCACACGCTTATCAATTACATGGTTTGAGGTGCCACTGGCGTTAACAGCCTCTTGGCACTTTGTTCACTTGTTCTGTTGATCACAACTTGATTAAGCATGACATGCTTTAGTCGGAGAACTAATGATATAATAATGTTCGTCCTTCTCATTTCAGATAACATCATACTTTATTGTTTTCTTTTAACATCTGATGCACTTTACTCGTCAGGTTTTCCGTTAAGAGATGTTTACATCGTGAAAGGTAGACCCCGACGTGTCCATGGTCAGTTGAGCAAATGAAGAACCTGATTAGGTTAGTTTTAAATTCGTAAGTCATGTTTACACAATTTTCTATTTTAATTTTCAGCTTCTTTATTCACGACTTAACGTGCTCTTAAACTCGTATAGATGAATAAATATTTTTATATATCCTTGCCTCTAAACCTTCCGATAATAGGTTCGAAACCGATAAAAGGTTTCAGAGATGGGAATAGGTGTTTTTCATCACTGAATGAATAAATCACTTGCTTTGTATGTGAGGAAACGGTAGTAGTCGCATTTGCATAAGCTGATGATGTTAAATGAGCAATAAACGCCATTCCAATGCAATCGATATGATAGTAAAAGTGGTAATTTTACCATTACAAATTGATTCCATCATTTCTTATTCATCCATGGTTTCGTTTTCTGTCAGTGTTCGCCATATGACGCCGAGAGGGAAGTTAAATTCCGAAATCTTGGAGAAAGTTAAGATAATGCTTAATCAGACAAGAAAGGGAGAGTTGAAGGGCGGTCAAGGTATGATGTATATTCGTTGTTGTTGTTTTTTTTTTTTAAATTTTAAGGGAGAGAAAGAGAGAGAGAGAGGAAGACGATGTAGGATAAAAAAAAAATGGAATTGAAAAGCCTGTAAATTCCCTCCTCCCCCTCAAAAAGGACACAAGTAGGTGGTTTGAGGAACCGACATCCACCGGTCGATGACATGGACGCAGGTTGACACTTCTTTTTAAGTGCTCTCGGATGGAAATGCATACAGAAAAACAGGGGAGAGGAGAAGAAAAAGACCTTTTTTTGCGATAAAGTGGTACCTTAAGGCCCTTTGCAGGTGCTATCTTATGGATTAACATAGAAAGTTTTTATTTTTTTTTTTTTACCTTGTGTTGTTCTTAACCCCCTCTTGCCTCCTACCAACTGGACAGATAAAAATCTGGAATGAACTTTTGTGGTGGACCGTGAATGACCCTTCAAAAATTTTAGTAGTTTATAGTTATCATTCAGTACGATATGATATGGGACGATGTCAAAGAAAAATTGAAAGGGAGGAGTTCCGGATGTGAGGAGGGGGTAGATAGTGAGAGTCAGTGCAATTTAATGGGTGTGAACGAGGAGGAATGGTAGCAGAGGGTAAGAGGAGTGCATTTAATACCTTAAAGTCCCATCCACTAGTCAGCCTGTCTTTCCCCCTGTTGTTTGAGGTGTATTTCTAGCAAAGATAATGTGATTCTGACCCAAGAAATAAACTGGTGTGCTGCTGAAGACTAGGAGGGGATTTACAGGCCGATCGCCGTCCGCCTTCGGGGTCAAAGCAATAGAAGAGATTAAATGATATACTTGCGTAATAACTTAAGAAATGATGGATTGAATTGAAAGATTATGTCCATTGTGAGAATTTACGTAAATCCTTTTTCGTGTCTCCGCCTGACTAGCGACGTGTAAAATTGAAATTTATATCGTTAGTAGTAGCCACTGATTGGTAATCAAATAGAATTATCGCTGACCCAAGGTTCATCTATCCGAAATTACATAGAGTTAAGTTAATGAAGTCGGTGGATCTTTACAGAGCTCTTTTAAGGTAAAGTTCCCCCCTTTATGCTACAAGGGGCTATCTTGCCCGAAAAAAATCCTCTTTCCCGGCCAGAATTGATCCTGTAATTGGACTCACTAAGTCAAATACACTAACCACTGAGCCATCATGCGAAACCGGATGGTAATTTAAATATAGATATGAAAATGCAGAAATATACGAAGGTTTCAGACCCAAAGTCAATTATTAAAATATCGTTAAGCTTCATTAATACCAGTACCATTAGGTCCATCACAGGAATATTAACCCGTTTTCCGCCTATAGTAGGGTCGGGTACCCATCTTGTCTCTCTGAATGGACACAAGTGCGATATATTAGACGGTGTATTTCCGCAGCCAACTGCCGTCAAGAGCTGCAACCTCTATGCTTATTTATCGTCGGTCTACTGTTCGTTGGGGCACTCCACCAAAGCCAGGGGGGCGAGCGACTACACCTGGAAATTTTGTCTCATCTACCCAGTGGCGTAACTTGTAGGGGCAATGGAGTCAATTTGCACCGGGCACAATGTCTGTGCGACGACTTTACGGCAAATAAAAAGTGCCTACATACGTGTACCATGTCTGTTCAGGACAAGCAACAGGAGAGGGTGCGCTTCGAATGCCTCTTGTCCCCAGCGCCACAAATGCAGTTGCGCCACTGCATCTACCCGTTGAATAGTAGAGAGGGTTCTCTTACGTGTAAACGCCATCGTACACCACACGGGACCTCGGTTTTACATCTCACTCCAGGAAAGGAATGGCGTACTCGGGGCTTCTCTCTCGCCCGAAAGAAATCTATCCACATCAATCCAGTATCGAACCCTGAACCACAGGCACAGTAAATCGAGCACTGAGGCGCGTCTGTCAATGAAATAGCTTGAAGTGGTAAAAAAAACAAAAGGCCATTGCAGCAGGTGTGGGTGTGGCCCTCATGGCAAAGTATGCGTTACCAATGCGGCCCCCGGAGTTACCCCAGTTTGACATGTCTGTGTTGGACGGTATTTTGACGCAGCCGCCTGCCGACCGAAGCTGCAACCCAAATGCTTATTTATCAACGGTCTACTGTTCGTTGGGGCACACCACTGACGTCAGGGGGCGAGCTCCTACACCTGGGAATTTTGCTTCATCTACGGAATGCAGGTGCTAAATGGCAAGACAGTGTAAGAGCAAGGTATGCGACGAGACAGTGCAATATATGGGGTGGGCAGGGACCTAGTGGAGATTGAAAGGCGGGGAATCGTAGACCTGACACTGCTTTATATGCGGGATAGGGGCATGTTGATGATGAAATTAACGAAACCAACTTAAAGTATGCAGGGTCGCCTCCGGCTAATGTCGGTGTTTTGTTTTCCTTTATCTTACCAATTGGGAACCGTGGGCCCACGTGGGAGTTTGCCATATCACCTTCCCGCCCACGAACTTCGAATTGGGCATACCCAGAATCTGCAGGCTAATTAATGGAACCTGTCTAACATTCATGTTGATGAGGATTTTTTGTCAAGTGAAAGACTGGCAAATTAGGAATGAGTATATTAGGGGTAGTTTAGGGGTTGGGGACATAGCGGGAAAGATGAGACGAAGCTGGTTAGGTCCATCACAGGGGAGGAGCGGCTGTATTGCGTTGGACACACCAGTTCTTGTTTGATCACTGAAGTTCAGCAACGCAACCCCAGCTAGTACTGACATGGGTGGCCGCTTGGGAAAACTGGGTACCGCTAGTATCCAAAAATCGTAGCATTAGCGTAGTGTCTGTGCAGACTCTGCATTAGAACTACGCAGTGGACGGAACTCTAATGACCTTTGCAGTTGAAGGGCCCTAACCCCCAAAGAAACGAACCGTCACAGGGATGCAGGTTATTGGAATCACCCGGGACAGAAGAATACCTAAGTAGACGTGGGAACAGGTTGTATGAAAGGATAGGATAGCAGGTGGGGTGGGTGATGGACGGGAGTGGAGGACTAGAACTAGCAGACCCGACCCTGCTACAGGCGAAATGAGGGTATGTTGATGATGAAAGACTGGCAGAGATTGAGCAACCTTTATGCTCGTGCCTACCACACATGGGCATATCGTTACATTACTTGGTGTCGTTTTTCTCTCCTTGTGTTGCAATGTTTTCTTTTGTTTTTTGGGGGTTTATTGAGTGTGTTCCAAATGCGGATTACGTTGCGGCACGTTTTTAATGTTGCCATTGCTGATGTCGATGTTGTGGTCTGTGGTAAGAGGCAGTCACAACGTGAGAATGACGTCATGGATGTTGATGGAAGTAAATTGGACCCACGTATAAACGTTTAGGCGTGTTAAGGACCTTTTGAAAACTTGAACTGTAATTAAGTCTGTTTGTTCACGCTGTTTCTAATATTAGACTAGTTATTTTGAGTTTAATATTTCTTAATGATAAACAGTTTGTATCGATTGCAAAGCGAAACAGAATTTTTTTTTAGACCAGGATGCAAAGTCTTTGTTGGTTTAGAATTTCGGAAAGACGCCATTTTTATCATTCTTTTTTTCTCCTAAGACGTTCTATTTTTATGCCTCCTGAATAATTTGAATATGTTTATATCAGCTACGTGTTTATTCTGTAAGTATTCATATCGATTGATATAAATTGTCCCTCAAACAGTTAAAATTCGAAGGTCAAGTTGGATATTCGGTACTCAGTTTTGTTGGATTCCTCCAATTTTTGTTTATGCATTTATTTTGGCGCTACAAAATGTGTGAATGAATATCACTACGTGTGTTTTTGCATAGGTAGACTGGCTAGGGTAATACCATACCCCTAGTTTACTCATTCCAAATGAATTAAACTACACTATTCAGTCCTCTGTAGTTTATTCCCTTTTCCCTCTCTTTGCCTATTCTGCCCCCTTTCACCATGAGTTGAGGACTTGGGGTTGCATCCACAGGAGGTGCAAAATTTTTTTGTGATACGTTTCAAGATTTGTGGTTTTATTTAAATTTTCTGGAGACTCGACATACCAGGCACACAGGATATGCGAAATTATTGATATGAATAGATGGGCGTGAGCTTTTATTTCGTGAGGGTGGAGGTAGGAGTGCACAAAGGTCAAGGGCCGACTGGAATGAGTCCATCATTTGTTTTTGATTTAATAAATTTATTTTTTGTTACTTTCTAGATTCTATTAATATCTACGGGAAGTGGAGGAGCTGAGAGAACCGCATAACATGGTGCAAAAAATAATGGCAAAGGTTAGAGGAGTTGGTTTACGCATGAAGATGCAATAAGATTCCAATTTGTGAAGAGCGAGGATAGGTGGCCTACCAAATGACACATGCACAGGTACATGTGCTCTCATCCAAATCTCACAACTGATCCTCGTGGACAGTCGAGATTGATGGTAATCTTTGTTATTACCATGTAAACTAAACTGTTTTTAAGGACTGTCACAAAACATAAGTATATACTAAGCACACCACGGTGAATCCTCCTTATTCCCTCCTGTTATTCTTTGGCCCCTGTCTCCTGCCTTTCCCCTCGTCTTCTTTCTTATCTATGTGGTCCCACTTAAAAAATAGTAGTGAGGGTCAGTCTGCTTGCCTATATCTGTTAACATTCTGAAGACCCAAACGAGATGCCCACACTTAATGATGATGATGATGACTACTGGAGCATTGTACAAGAGCCTGAAAGACCAGAATGGGAGACATTAATTCTTCTTTTTGCCCCCACTCAACAGCCCCTGATGAATATCGGGCTGTTTTCGGCTTTTCAAATATTGTGTTTGTTACCCTGAAGTAGTTGTGTGTCTCTACCACCTTTCGCTAGTCATCGCGGACATCGTGGTCTCTTGTAAAGAGTATAATACACTAGAGTGCTAATGTAGAGTGAAATTATAAACTTCAAAACGAAAGACGGCACTTTTTCAAAGGTGGGTAGATCAGAGACCAAGATCACAGGTCATCAAAAGGATGAAATTGAGATAGTATGAGGGGGAGGGAAGGTCAAGAGAAACACTAAACTTATAGGACACCTTTAGTGAGGGTACGATAGTCAGTCATTGGGTGACGAGAGCTCGATACTTCAGGTCGTGCTGGAGTAGTAGTAGAAAGGGCTGGGGTATTGGACATCCTGTAAGAAGTCCACGTTTGCTATTGTTGCAGAGATTGTATAGGTACTCGAGAGAAGTGTGGGGGAACCTCGTCCCCCTCCTTACCCGATGCTTAAGAATATTGCGATTTTTATCAATGAAAAATGTGCGGTGGAGGCTTCCTTCTTAAATCTAGAGTCCAGACAGACTTTGATAACTCAATGGTTGCGTGCCATCTTGACCTGGACCGGTGTTTTTCTTTCGAATCTTTTGAAGAGGAGGGAATCTTCAAGGGTATCACCTGTCGCATGGGAAACGAAATTGTGGCGTTCCTTTTCAACATCCTTTCGTTGCTCCGAGTTCGATTCCATTTGTCGTCTGGGCCCACAGGCCAGTAGTAAATAAGAAGAGGTTGTGAAAGTTGGTTGGGATCCGACTGTTCTCCTGGTACCGAATGGGGGATAATGGGCATCCAGCCTGCCATGGGCGGAAAAAGGGTAAAAGGGTGATGTTGAAGTGGTAATACCGGTACTACGTCCGTGCAAAGGTACCTATGACATTATTCACCAGTTAAAAGTTTGTTTTCTGGAATTGAATTCAGAATTGGGGTAGTCCACTGGTGAGATACACAACACATCTCTTTCGCCTGCTTCGCCCCCCGCCCCTCATCATTCTGCCCCGAGGGCAAGTAAGGCCAGCAGGATGTGCCTCCAAGATCGATGATGCGTTGCACGCGAATGCTGCTCGTTCATTCATTCACTCAGAGATTGAAGGATAACTGACCGCTCCCTTGAAGGGTTGAGGAGTGCGTGGCTGGCTCACTGCTGGTCATTATTTGGATTAACAAAGCTTCTGCGTGCCAGGGATGGATGACCACACCATGATGTCTCTTTCTCCCTTCCTCCTTGGAAGTTAATCATTCGTTGATCTGGTGACAAGTCAGTGTTTTAAAAAGAGGACGAATAGTGTGCAGTGAATTCATTTTGAAATAATAGTCTTTTCTGGACAAGAGTTCAAACTGAAATAGAAGAAAGTAGTCTATTATATGAAGTGTTGAAAAAAGAGGTCTCAAGAATTTAATGTAGTACTTTTTTTTTACTCCTTTCTTTCTCATTTTAAAGAAAAGGACATAGGAGAGCATTTGAATTCAGTGCCCTATTTGTTTAAAATGATCTCTTCTTTCATTTTCAGGTCTGAAATAGAGAAAGAAATGAAATACAAGAGATGGATGGCTGTGGCAACATGCAGAGGGGTGATGTGAAGACGACTGCGGTGTCCACTGGTGCGTGACTAAGAAAGTAACTGGATAGTAGTGATTTTGGATGAACCACATGTGGGGGGAGGAGAGTAGATTTCTCTGCATGCCGACCCCCCCCCCCCTTCCCCGAAAATGGTTTCGTAATGGTTGGGCGACACACGCTCTTTATTAAGCCGGAGGGGTATTCACCGAAAAGCAATGTAAATATTTGTTGCAAACGTTACTAAGCATTGCCCACGTCTTCGCCGTCCCTCCTTGACAAATGTGCAGATCCTACTTTCGGTTTGTGAGCAATTCTTTTAAATTCGTATTGCATTCTGCGAGCGTCACTGGGGTCCTGTGTAGAAAATAGCATCTCCACTAAACGTAGGAGCGGCTGCATTGCGTTGGACACACCAGTTCTCTCCTGATCACTGAAGTTAAGCAACGCAACCCCAGCTAGTACTAGCATGGGAGACCGCTTGGGAACACTGGGCAATGCTAGTACCCAAAAATCGTCGCAACAGTGTAATGTCTGAACAGACTCTGCATTGGAACTACGCAGTGGACGGGGCTCTAATGACCGTTGTAGTTGAAGGGCCCTAAAACACCAACGAAACAAACAATCCACCAAACGTGCACGAAAACCCGTGAACATCAAACAACCGCTGGACGTCTCAACAAAAAATTGCATCGTTTGTACACTCTGTAGACCAGGGTTGTCCAACCTGCGGCCCATGTTTGTTTGTTGGTGTTTACGGTCCCGTCAACTACAAGGTCATTAGAGACCCGTCCACTACATAGTTCTAATGCATATACTGCACAGACACTACACTAATGCGACGATTATTGGGTATTAGCAGTACCCAGCTTTCCCGAGCGACCACCCATGTCAGTACTAACTGGGCTTGCGTTGCTTAACTTCAGTGATCAGACAAGAACTGGTGTGTCCAACGCAACTCACCGCTCCCTTGCGGCCCATGGAGGCTTCTAATGTGGCCCGCGGTCGGCCGACAAAAAGGAAAAAATTGTCTGATAATTCATCATATCTTCATCAGCACCAGGATCAAAAGTCTCATTAAAATTATGTGTTGCGTTACCTTCCCCCGTTTTGGTTTTCATGGCCTGCGGCCCGCAGTCTGTTCTTGGAGAATCCAAGTGGTCCACAATACCACCAGAAAGGTTTGACCACCGTGCTGTAGACACTCGGGTTTTTGAGCTATGAGGCTGCTGGCATCGCGTTACTCACTGACGCCAGAGGGCGGGAGTTTCCATCGCTACCTGAAATGCCTCCAGGCAAAGCATCATTGCTACCTGAAAGGGGATTTCTAAGCCCCTTTAAATAGATTAATACATGATAGGGGCAAGAAGAAGCGTGCTCGATTACTGTGTCCGTGGTTGCAGGCTCAATACTGGATCGAGGTGGGTTGGCTTCTTTCGGGCAAGAAAGAGGTCCCCGAGTGCGCTTTCTGTCAGATGGGACGTAAAGCCGAGGGCCCTGTACATGTAAAAGAACCCTCTCTACTATGCAACGAGTAGACGAGGCAAAATTCTCTGGTGTACGAGTTCGCTCCCTGTGTCGGTGTAGTGCCCTAAAAAGTCAAAATAAGCCGACGATAAATAAACATATGTGTTGCCGCGGTGGTCGGCAGCCGGTTGCACCCGACCCTGCTAGATGAGGGGAAAAGGGTTAGTATATGCTAAATTTGCTTGCCATGGGGACTTTGAATTGGAAATGTCAGTTTTTATTACTTAAAATATTCAGTTTTCTTCTCAAAAGCGTAGACAATGGACGACCCAATATGGTATAGTATATACGACCACAGCCGATAACTACTAACCCCTAATATGACAAGGTATCGCAGTTAAAATTGAGACACTGTTGAAGAAGTTTCATGAGATACCTTTGCCACCTTGCGAGTGAATCCATCTAGCACAGGTGTCAAAGTGGCAGCCCGCATGTGGCCCTTGAAGCCTAGAGTCGCGGCCCACACAATCGATACCGTGTAGTATGTATGTGCGGCCTACCCCTCAAGATAACCAGAAAGGGACAGTAGCCCCCGGGCACAGGTGCAAGATGGCGCCATGGGCACGTTTTCCTATGTTTGGGTTCTCCAACTCCTGCTGTGGTCCAGCGTTGGACATGCCAGTATCACATGCCTGACATCCTTCACTTGATCCCCACACAATCCACAGTCCTCCTCTCCACCTGTGATCTTTGCCATCCTCTGTTTGGTCTCCAGTGACCGGGCTCTGGCCTGAAACAGTGAGCTCTCCCACGTCATCATCATCCCCTTATCTTGCCTGTTGCAGGGTCGGGCCTGCGGGTTCATTGGCTGGGTGTGAAGTTTTCATCAGTGAGCTCTCCCACGTATTGTCATAAATTACTTCCCTCTTTATGTTACGCTTGTTCCCCCATACACCCTCAGCGTTTTCGTCGCCACTGCCCTAACCCCCATGAATATGTAATCCTGTGTGACGTATACCTTGCTAGTGAGATTTTTCATGGTAGACCCATATGCCAAGATCTCCACCAGCGCCCTAGCAACACCTTTGCCTTTCACACCCATTCCAGCCGCTCCACCCCAGAACCCATCACCCCCAGCACCTCTTCCATAGTGGGGGTACCTCAACCTTTCCTGCAGTGGTCCAGCGCTGGACAGGCCAGGATCACATGCCTGACATCCTCCATTCGATCCCCACGCAATCCACAGCCCCCTCTTCTCCACCTGTGATCTTTGCCGTCCTCTGTTCCGTCTCCAGTGACCCAGCTCTTGCCCGAAACAGAAATGAGCTCTCCCACGTATTGTCATATATTACCTCCCTCTCTTTGTTAAGCTTGTTCCCATACACCCTCAGCGTTTTCTTCGCCGTTCTTCCTTCCATGCTCTGTCGCTACTGCCCTAACACCCACTCCTTAACTTTGTCCTGTACTATTCTTTGCAGTGTTATTGCCCGCTCCTTGCCCTCCCTGGGTTGCAGTGTTATGCCTATCTTCTTTGACTTGTTTGTTGGTGTTTAAGGTCCCGTCAACTACAAGGTCATTAGAGACCCGTCCACTGCATAGTTCTAATGCATATGCTGCACAGACACTACACCAATGCGACGATTATTGGGTATTAGCAGTACCCAGCTTTCCCGAGCGACAACCCGTGTCAGTACTAACTGGGCTCGCGTTGCTTAACTTCAGTGATCAAACGAGAACTGGTGTGTCCAACGCAACTCGCCGCTCCCATCTTCTTTGACATCCGGTTTACCCTCCTCTCCCAGTTGGTAGATACCCTCATGTTATTTACCCATGCATTGATAGTCCCCATATCCTGCATAGGTATACCAAATAACTAATCATTTCTCTCTGGTCAAATGTAGACCATTGGTAAATCTAATGCCCTTGTCAGTAAAGAACTACAAGTAATTTTGAGAAGTACAGATGTTCACGTGGTATAATAAGCATGCAATTACATACCAGATCACGTTTTTTGTTTAAGAAACTAAACTGTATTTGCGAATTTATGACGTGGCGAAAAACGAAGCGACTGAGACAGTTTTGATTCATTAGGAAATGTTTTGAAGTGTTGATAATAAACCAACATTCAAATCCCGAAATTTATTATTTAACTTCGCTTTGGAACAAGCGTTATAGCATGAATTTGGGGGACAAAAAAATGATTCACCATTTTCGAGGCGGCTGTGTGCGACATGTCCTTCTCCCAGAAGCAACTTGTTTTTTAAATTTGGCAACAGCATCTTTTGCTGTAAAATACAAAATGGACGATGAAGGTGTAATAATTCAATTTGCAACTCGTCGTGTCCAAACGCATACCTACCAGACTCCCTTTTTTTATAACTTCCAAATTGAAGCCGATTTTTGAAATTCAACAATGACATATTGTCTGATACAACACTAGTCACTTGTTTCTTCAAAACGTTGACGTGAAATTCTGTTGATCTAAATCAAGAGTCGAAAAAGGGAATCGTTTTTAAATGCTCTCTAAAATGGATCATTAGGGTCCAGTTTAGAAGTCACTTACTTTGATGTCAGAGGTATGAAGTCCAATGTATGTACAGGTTTTAATGTATTTTCAACTGTAAAAACCAATTTATGATTATGCAATAAGTGCCTAAAAAGACTTCCAAAACTCAAAAGCATTTAGGTGAGCGAAGACACCATCGTTTTACCAACAAATTCTTTAATTGATTTGGGTTTCTTGCGCCTTGATCCCTTTTCAAGTGTGTCGTCTTCCATCTCTGAAAGTTCTTCATGAAGAACCTCATCTGAGGATGTGGTGGGTTGCGCTGTGCTGTTAGAAATTGCACTACTGTCTTTTGTAACAGTTTCCAGTTTGTCCAAGATGTCGTCTGGAAGTCTTTTGGATGCCAGGTTCGCCAGTCGTTGTTTCTGGAAAATTTCGAAAATGTTAAAATGGGGTTTGACCGAGGCGTTTGTTTGTTGGTGTTTTAGGGTCCTTCAACTACAAGGTCATTAGAGCCCCGTCCACAGTGTAGTTCTAATGCAGAGACTGCACAGACGTGACGATTTTTTGGGGGGTATTAGCAGTACCCAGTTTTCCCAAGCGCTCACCCATGTCAGTACTATCTGGGGTTGTGATGCTTAACTTCAGTGATCAGACGAGAACTGGTGTATCCAACACAATTCGCCGCTTTTGACCGAGGCGAGTGATTTATTTTCTTATATTGGGTGAAAGGGAGAGGCTCCTCAAGCGACTCCCATAAAGACCGGGAAGAAACGAGGTGCGTCATCACCACTCGGAACTCTTTCTTCACTAAAAGAAAATGCGTAGATTGACGTAATTTCTTAGTGTCAAAGTTTGCCCTCCTTCCATGGGCGTTTAGAACTACGACACTCTGAAGATAGTTGGCAAATTCCTACCCAATAATGACTGAGGGCTAAGAGAAAAGATCTCATCCATGCGTCAGTACAAAAGACGTAGGTGTAGAAAAGGACCAGCACTTCACCAGACACGTACAAAAAGTCAGCAAGGATAGAAGATTATGCACTCGTGAGGTTAAGTACTCAACTGTGGAAGCCCATTTTTTGTTTTGATGGTGTTTTTGGGCCCTTCAACTACAAGGTCATTAGAGCCCCATCCACTGTGTAGTTCTAATATGAATATGTAATCCTTTGTGACGGATACCTTGCTGGCGAGATCTTTTCATGCTAGACCAATATGCCCAGATCTCCACCAGTACCCCAGCAACACCTTTGCCTTTCGCACCCATTCCAGCCGCTCCACCCCAGAACCTCTTCCAATGTGGGGGTTCCCCAACCCCTTCTGCAGTGATCCAGTGCTGGGCAGACCAGTATCACCTGCCTGACGTCCTCCACCTGATCCCTGCACAATCCACAGCCCTCCTCTCCACCTGTGATCTTTGCCATCCTCTGTTTTGTCACCAGGGACCCAGCTCTTGCCCGAAACAGAAGTGAGCTCTCCCACGTATTGTCGTAGATTACCTCCCTCTCTATGTTAAGCTTGTTCCCATACACCCTCAGCGTTTTCTTTGCAGCCCTTCCCTCCATACTCTGTCGCCACTGCCCTAACCCCCATTCCTTCACTTTGTCCTGTACGAGTCTTTGCAGCGTTACTGCCCCCTCCTTGCCCTCCCTGGGGTGCAGTGTTATGCCTATCTTCTTTGACATCCTGTTTACCCTCCTCTCCCAGTTGGTAGATACCCTCATGTTGTTTACCCATGCATTTACCTGCCATACTGGATGCAGACTTCACAGACACTACACTAATGTGACGATTTTTGGGTATTAGCGGTAGCCAGTTTTCCCAAGAGGCCACCCATGTAAGTACTAGGTTGGGTTGCGTTGCTTAACTTCAGTGATCAGACGAGAACTGGTGTGTCCAACGCAATAAGCCGCTCTGCTGAAGCCCACTTTGAGGACTAAAAACTGTCTCGTTGTGAAACAATGACCAATCGATGTCTTACCTTTTTTTCTTCAACTGCCAACTTGTTTTCTGCTCGTTTATGCTTTTTCAGCTTCTGTTTTTTCAATTTTAAAGGGACCTCAGTCACTTTTTCAACCTCTTGCTCTGCGACCATTTTAGTCGCATTATCATCAGGCATTTCTTCTTGAGTCGTCTCCTCGTAGTTTCCATCATCCTGGATGATGCTATTGCTGAAAGCTATAAATTCCGACTGATCTGTAAGCAGAGTTCAATTTTCACATATGAGCATTTTCTTCAACAGTGATACTTGTAAGGAAATTCAAATATCCATTTTACATCCGCTCATCATGGATTGTTGACTGTTGTCCGTGTTGCTTGCTTCAAAATTACTGTTCTCGTTTCCATTGTTTTCTGGAGCCATATAATCATCCTGTGCCATTCTGAAAGTGTACCCAAAATATTATTGAAGAAGATGCAATCAACAAAACATTTGTCTAGAAAATAATGAAGGACTGCTCGTTTTCGATTAGTGTTGCAGTGGGTCCATACGCCATGACACACACACAATCACAACACAAAAATACTATTGAGTTTTCTTGAAGAAACTAACCGTTTTATTTTAGTAATAAACATTTTAATGCATATAGAAAATATGAAACAAAACTAATATCTTACAGCAGGCAAAATTCCTCCAAAAAAACTGGTGTTCGTACGTACACGGATTCGGTACGCACACGTTTTTCCCAATGAGAACGCACACGAACCTGGTGGCCAATTCTTTAAATTGCCGTCTGATAAGATTGAAGCATGTCGTCTGCATCCAAAAATTAAATTTTCTGTAAACCATACTAAAGTTCTCAATTTTCTCTTTCTAAATAATGAAAATGTACTATGAGATAAAAATCAATACACCGCAGGGCATATACACTGTCTAATTTGCATATTTTAGGTCGTAAGGCATTGGGAACATGCAATAACCAATTAGCGTTGCTTTTCTTTTAAATGTGGTATTCTAATTAACATAAAATTCATTTACTCCTGTAATTCAATTGTTTCCTCATGGACCATAGTTTCCTTTCGCAATGTAAGTTTACCAATTGGAATTGTTTTTATCTGTATATAAGGAGCGGATTGTGATTGGAAAGACAACAGTTGGTTTACTTCTTTTGTCTATTGTGGCTTTCGTAGGTAAGTTGTGTATGGTTTTATGAACTGTTTTTGATTTGTTCGTTGTTTTGGAAGT
>JAAFCE010001036.1:47686628-47728317 GCA_013389805.1 Trigoniulus corallinus | reverse complement strand
AGGTCACTAGAGCCCCGTCCACTGTGTAGTTCTGATGCAGAGACTGCACAGACACTACACTAATGCGACGATTTTTGGGTATTAGCGGTACCCAGATTTCCCAAGCAGCCACCCATGTCGGCACTAGCTGGGGTTGCTAGACTTTGGTAGTGTGCTCATGCATGACAGGAAGGGAGAAGCAGAGTTAAGTCCATCGCAGAAGAAATCCTAAGTAGTAAACCCTTAAGTAAACGTGGGACTGCGTTATACGGTGGGACATGACAGTGTATTGAGTAGACAGGGACCTGGGTAAAAACTTGTAGACCTGACTACCATAGGCTGGATAAGAATATGATGATGATCATGCTACTTGGTGAATGATGACCCCGGCAACCAGTCCATACTTCCTCAGTTATTACACTATGATCCAATCGTGCCATAGCCGAAGACCACGCCTTGCATGAGCTGATGATGACGATAATATACTGTTTACGTACGTATGGTACCCTTTAAAGCAGACTGATGAGTTGCATCTGTTTTTTTTTTAAATCACTGCATTATTAATTAAAGATTTACAGTCTCATTACAGCCACGCTCTGTGGTCATATTACACTGTAGGCAGGCTTGCTTTCGGCAGTACATTGAGTGATTTATTTGATTAGTTTACATTAGATTTTAAACAGTTGCATTTACTAGTGTTAAATTCTCACTTAACATCGAGTGCTAACACTGATCAAGTTACCAAGACAGCATTATATCTACTAGAAAACCACTTTAGACTTTAAAAGATTTTATTCCTAGCATATCTTTTACGATATACAAGGGCAAATAATAAAAAAAAATTTCAAAAGTATTATAAATTAATTAGAAAGCGATTTCAAAGCAGTTGCCGAATCCTCTTTGCAAATAAACATCCCGACCACAATGGAAATGACCACGTCTCCGATGTATTTATTATTATACGTGATGATGCTGAAGTTATAGTTTAAAAGTGCATACTAATCACCCATATTGAATTTATGATTTGATAGAGAACATGATATATGATTTATTCTGTTTAATAAGTTAAATCTCTCCTTTCTGTTTATTATGTAGTATAATAATAATAATAATAATGCGTATACATCTTGAATTTTCTTCTAGATTTTGCAAAGAATGGTGGAGAAGCATGGTCGTTTATCGCCGGCGTTTTCCCATTTCGCATACTTTAAAATGGCATATTGAGCCTAAGAAGAAGAGAAAAATTAAAACGCATAAGTAAAAACTTTTGAGAAATTTGAATCGAAAAATGAAATGTTCTTGAGAGAGAAAGAGACAGAGTGAGTGTAATATTTTAAAACGTTTTATATCCTTGTGATTTTTTAAACTCTTTTCCAGGATATTGCTCCTCAATGTCCATTTTGTTTACGATTAAAGTCCAGAGCACGTGTATAAGACAAAATCATAAATTTCATTTCCAATATTGTTCAACATCTGTTTATCATAGAAATATAATTAGAAAGCTTTTAATAGACCCTACTCCATCTAGTTTAACATCTGCAATTTCAAAGATTGCAATGGGGAAATCCTTGAATGCAAGATATGAAAATGGGTGGCAGGATCATGTGTAGAGGTCACGAAACTTTTTAATGCCGCACGACGCAATACCTTAAGAAATTCGGGACACACACAATAAAAACGAATGAGGATGCTAGGGTGGAATTTAAATCTTGAATTATAAATAAACAACTAGAAAACTATTTCTGATTTTTATTTGCTGTGTAGTGTATGTGAGCAAAGTATGACGTGGAGATTATTTATTTAAGGATGATAGAGTAGCTGAAATGGGGACAAGAAGCTATGAAACACTAAGTGGTCAATCAGGAGAAGCAGGAGGAGGCTCTTTGTACTTTTAGACTAGAAGAGTTACGGGTGAACAAAAGAGATTACATCTTCAAAGTATGTCCACCCACACTTCTTCCCAATTCCTCCCATTAACACTTTCCGTCTTCTTAATATCTAATTTCGATTAGTAGTACAACTTACTGGTTTTCTTAGTAATGATTTCGTCACTCTCCTGAATTTCTTTACGAATATCATCTGCTTCTTTTTCAGCCATTTTTTCCATCACAGCATAAACTAATGCGTTAATAATTTCGTTTCTTTCATTTACTGCAGTCTGTAAAAAGAAAAGACAACAAAAGTAACATTAATACCATTATACGACCAGAGATGAATTGGCCAGTGTCAGCTTGCCCTATAGCAAGTGAGCCCTTTGAGCTCCCGATGAAGTGGACCCTTCCTTAAACATTAGGTAAGGCTTATAATTGTGGATGGGTCTCCTTCGTCTCCTGGCAACCCATATTTTTTAGACCCAGTCCTCCATTGTATACGGCTATTGAATTATTATCAAATATCATCAATCAGTATATTTCAATTTAGATAATGACGACGACGACGACGATGATGATGGTGAGTAAAGACACAATAACTATTTTTATCAACTTTTTGAGCATCGATCCTTGTTTGTATATATGTCTTTTTTTTCAGAGAAATCAGAAATCGTTCTTTGGAATGCATTTGGGACCAACCGTCATCATCAACATTTTAATATTTTGTTAAGGGACACGACTGGCATCAAAAGAAGTGACCACATTGCTTAAAGAAAAAAAAAGACAATTGATACACATCTTAGTAAACAAGAAAAATACCAAGGACGACAAACAGAAAGGTAAAAGAAAATAGATTTGGTATACCCCACGGTAATCCCTCCAATGAATACTATTGTTGACAACAAATTAGTAAAATGATCATATTAGTCTCTAACTCTTTCCAGATGTCAAATATTACGTAGTAAATGTATTTACTTCTCTAATACAGCAGTAAAGCTGCTGAGTTACAAAGATGAATGAATCGTGGCATGACAGGAGTAAACATACGGTTGTTCTAACTTCGTCATTACCCGTCAAAGACGTATTGAAGGGAGGACAGTTGTCCCCGGGCCAGGGGCGGATCCTCGGTGCCTCAACGGGGCGCATTTTTCAACTGATGCATGATTCAACTTTGCAACTAATGAGGCATTTTTGCATTACTATCCCCATTTCTATACTGCCAGTTCAACAGTTGCAGTCCAATCTGCAGGGAGCGGCGAGTTGCGTTGGACACACCAGTTCTCGTCTGATCACTGAAGTTAAGCAACGCAAGCCCAGTTAGTACTGACATGGTTGGTCGCTCGGGAAAGCTGGGTACTGCTAATACCCAATAATCGTCGCATTAGTGTAGTGTCTGTGCAGCATATGCATTAGAACTATACAGTGGACGGGTCTCTAATGACCTCGTAGTTGACGGGACCTTAAACTCCAACAAACAACAAAAAAAGTCCAATCTGCAGTTGGCTAAACCACTGACCATGGGACAGTGTCTAATGGGCAGTAGAAGACCTATTGCACTTGCTAGCTAGAATTATACAAGGGTTTCTGAATCATATCATACCCTTATCCCGCCTGGGGCAGGGTCGGATCTGCGGGTCCACTGAACATACTCTGACTGGGGTCACCTTAGCCAGGCGTCTGGAACTCGCAGGAATATTCGCAAAGCTGTCTGTGGGGGGATATCGGCCTACCCCACACAAGGGATTCTGAATATTTAAAACTATTTGGGGCGTCCGTTTTCGGAAGTGCTGCCCCCTTGATCAGCCCCTGCCCAGGGCGTAGTTGCAAGGAGGGCCTCCATTTGCCACAGTTTGATTCATCATCATCATCATACCCTTGTTCCGCCTGAGGCAGGGTCGGGTCTGCGGGTTCTAGCCCTCCACCACTGTCCTGTAAAACCTCCCCTTTAACTTGATTGGTACCCTCCTATCGCACAGGACTCCACTTGCCTGTTTCCACTTCAACCACCCCGCATTGATTCTATGGGTCACATCTGAGTCTATCTCCCCATTGCTGTGGAATGTTGATCCTAAGTATTTTACCTCCTGCACCTTTTTCACCAGTTCGCCCCTTGTTGCCACAGTTTGATTAAAATTATTAAATACAACTTAGGCAATTATTATCTTAAATAAATATTTATTGGCTTTATAAAAATGTAAATGCATGAAAGCAGAGGTCCCCGACTGCGTCTTCCTTCGGGAGAGAAATAAAACCCAGGCCCCGTGTAGTGTACGATGGCTTTTGTACATAAAAGAACCCTCTCTATTATGCAACGGGTAGAAGAGGCAAAATTTCCAGCTGTAGGAGCTCGCCCCCTGGAATAAGTGGAGTGCCCCAACGAACAGTAGACAGACGGTAAATAAGCATAGGGATTGCAGCTTTGGTCGACAACCGCCTGTGGAAAAACATAGACTATATCGCCCCTGGGTCCATTCAGAGGGACAACATGGATACCCGACCCTGCCATAAGCAGGGAAAAGGGTTAAGGAGGGGGGAGCGGCGCTAGTTGTATAATTTGTACCCGGGCGCTAAATATCCGCCTACAGCAGGTTTGGGTGTTCATATTATGGACTAAGTTCACTGTTTTGTATACTCGACTGAGTGGAGTTTGGTTTGTTGGTGTTTAAGGTCCCGTCAACTACAAGGTCATTAGAGACCCGTCCGCTGCATAGGTCTAGTGCATAGTCTGCACAGACACTACACTAATGCGACGATTATTGGTTATTAGCAGTACCCAGGTTTCCCGAGCGACCACCCATGTCAGTACTAACTGGGCTTGCGTTGCTTAACTTCAGTGATCAGACAAGAACTGGTGTGTCCAACGCAACTCGCCGCTCCCGTGGAGTTTGGTGGAAGGGGTTAAGGTGGAAGTGTTAATGTACATTTTAAAATTTACAGTCATTGGTAAGTTATTTAGAAATGACGAAGAACTATAAAACCAATTCGAGGTCTGAAACTTGGAAGTAGGCGCAAATGGAGTAGATTAAGTATATGTAATCCGAAGAAAGTTACATTTGGATAATGTCTGATCAAATTCCGGAGATTATAACCACGGCGTTACGAAGAAATCCTTTGTGACACCGCTGTGACATCACGGAACTACTCCCACGACCAACGTCCTTTAACTCTCTAATAGGCAAATACGAACAAGGATATTTGAGTTACCGAAGAGGAGAGAATTCGATAACCGAAATGTGCGAACGTGACCAGAGATTGGATTTCCCAATTTTAATAATAAAAATAATTCACTTCTTTGAAAGTTCTACTCTCCGTTATACTGTAGCTAGGCTGTCTGTTGCATTTTACTACACAAGTCATATCATTGCTATGATCGTCCTCTCCTCCGTCGTTGTGTGGGTGGGTCCAGCGTAAAATTGACTCGATGCCCTCTGCCATATCGTATGAGGCGACTGATAGGGTTGTGACGTGAAAATGGCAATTGCATGGTCATCCAAAGTCGGACTACGCGTTTTAACGATGTCACGCCTATCATTGCTGCATGCGGAATAAATGGGGCAGCGACGCCTCCTAGTTACTTTAAGTTTCCTGTAGAAATATTCAAGGGTTTATCACATTCTTTCCCTTGCCCACTAGGCCCTTATGCAAGGGTACTACTGATCCCACTTAGACTACATTAAGGCCCGGTAACATATTCCTTTATCAGAGTACATTTTCCACAATAAATGATTCTATTGAAATAGTATTTTATATTTGAGAGTTTAACAGAATCTGCACTGCATTATTGGCCTTACATTCCCCTTGGGTCTTTTGCCCATTCTTGTATTTTGGCAGTTCTGCTTGCCAGGGCCGTAACTAGGGCGTGGCGAAGAAGGCCGCCGCCACGGGCGCAACTGGGTTTGGGGCGCAAAATGTTTGAGTATTTTGTCCTTATTAGATTACGGGCAAGCGAAATTTAGACACTTGCCACAGGCGCTTCATACCCACGTTACGGCACTGCTGCTTGCTACTTGCCACAACAGGCCTGGCCACAAACCTTAGTCTTGCTTTGCCTAAGTAGGGGCCACCGCATTCCCTCCCCCCAACTTTTCATAAAAGAAGAAGGGAAAACATACTTTGCAAAAGCTCTCTCGCACAGCAGATAATCTATAGCATCAATTGGAATTGAACTTAATCTTTTATTTTATGGAGTAAACACCCTTTCACTGAAGTGTTGTCGTCAGGACACGTGCGCGTGCTGCTATTCCGTTTGATGTCATAAGTTCCGTTGTTTTTATGATAGAGCCGTTCAAAAATTACTACACTGTTTAGTTTCTTTTATCTTGTGTAGACACGAGTTCGTCTATTATTTAGACAGTAATTTAAAATTTCAGACTAGATAAAAAGAGAATATTGACTAATTGTTCATTATAATATAATCCACCAGACATAAAATATAGTGTCATTTCTACACCTTTCTTACTGACTGCCCCCTCGCTTGAAGTTAGAACTATTCAACATGTCCGCCCTACTCAGATCGAAGAGAAGGCTCTCACCGTTCTCTAGTTTTGTTTTCCTGTCTTCAAGTTCAAATTTAGCAAATTATAATCACGTGCTAGAAATTTCACGGTAAATGTTATATAATAATTTGCTTGGAAAAGATAGTATATTTCTGTAATAATTGATAGCAGGAAAAAGAAATCTATTCATCGTAATGCTTAATTGCCTCGGCTAATGCTTTCCTAGCAGTAAGTGATTTCTACCGAATACAATTTGTAATAGAGGCAATCACTCAAAATGACTGTATATATAAAAACTATATACCTATATTGTGCTCACGACTTCAGATTATGTGGCTCTTTTACTAATATAGGTGAACTGCCAAAGGATCTTAAAGAGACTGCTACAATAGAACTCCAATTTTCCGAACTCCGACTATCCGAATCAATGGATTGTGGATTCATTAAATGGGTTGGAGAGTTAGCCAAGCACCCATAACAGGACGAACCCTTAGGAGGCTGCTCGCGGGATATGAGGAGGTAGGTAGTGGACATAGGAGATGGGAAATTTACAGAACCCAACGCTCTTTACCAACCACCCTTGTTGGTACTAATGTGGGCTTGCGCTGCTTAACTTCAGTGATCTCACGAGAACTGGTGTGTCCAACACAACTTTCAGAATTTCAGAAAAAAAATTAAGAGGGAACGTACTGCGATTTTCAAAACAATGCGCGAAAATGGATACTGACAGTCAAACAGCTTACTTTGACCGAGATGTTCAGCAAGCAATGACTTTCATTTACAGCAGTGGTCTTCAAACTTTGTCGACTCGCGGAACCCTTAGAACTATAAGATGTTTTGGGGGAACCCCATCCCACCTTTAGAAATGTATATCTTGCCGCTGCTAACGAATTTTCATTTTGACTCGCGGAACCCCCAGAGATGTATTGCGGGACCCTGGGGTTCCGCGGAACACAGTTTGAAGACCGCTGATTTACAGTATGGTACACGTACATACTGTACTAATGTACAGCCCTTTTAAGTATGCTTAATACCGGTATGTAAAAGTGTTGTCTTTTAATTTAATTAATTAAAAGCTCTTTTTATTTAAAAATAGTTTTTTTCTCTCCCATTTTCAACATACAAACAATAATAAATTAAATTAGACCCTTTTTTCGGCAAAAATCCAATTATCCGAATTTTTGATTATTCGAATGGGGTCCGGTCCCAATTGATTCGGATAATTGGAGTTCTACTGTACATGATTTATAATAGGAGCATCTATTATAGAAGTTGGATATTTAAAACACTTAAATATGTAATATTACATTCCTTTCTAATCGCTTGGACTCTCGTCAACCGTGGAGAGCTACTGTATTAGTTAATTAGTAGTAGAAGTGTTTGTCTGGTTGTCGCAAGTTTGTGTGCGTAAGTCCTGCTTGGATGACGAACAATTACCACACCAACTTATGATACCACCTTCAATTCAATTAATTACGATATTTGGGGACTCTAGTGGGTCTAGAGAGGCTGTATGCTGCGGCATTTTCATGCATTCATGGGTGCAGATTCGATCCACAACCAACGCTAGTGATTGTGGATCAATAAGTAAACTGTTGCCTTAATTTTAGATTATGTTGCCCTCAACTCTATTTGCTGTACTGGGAGTGGAAAGGAGGGAATAATTCTTTAGTATTAGCTATTTGTTTTAATATTTGCAGGTACATCAGTACATCTTTGTCTTAAGAAGGATTTGAAGGTATTTTCAAGTAAAAAAAGGTGATGGAGAATGTCGTTTTATGTCGTCTTCTGTAAAAGCTAGTCATAATCCTTTTATTTTCAGATCTTGTTCGTTCTTTGTTTTTCCTCTCTTTCTTAACCAACATGAATTTGTGGTGGGTGACCATTCAACTAAGTGATTAATCCGTAGAAGAGTTTTGTCTAGCTATTGACTGTTATTTATTCTTAAGGGAGAGAAAAAGAAAGATAAGTGAATTGAGTTTGAAGATTCCCAAAGGTGTACAAGTATTCATATACGTAGTACAATTGTAAACTTCTAAATCCATGTTTGTTTCCCTGTAGCTTCAAAGTGTCAATTGTCAGCATATTTATCTTAAGAGATGTTGAATGCAGGCTCGATTCTTGACCCGATATTATTTCAGATTTTCTTCGGTCAGAAAGACCGTAAAATACTTCACAGGAACAGTCAACGGAAAGCCCTCTGATGCGCAACTAACTTTCTCATATTTGAGTGTGGGACTTCGAACATCTATTTAACTTCTTGTTGTGGTGTCTCAGGGAGCGGCGACTTGCGTCCTCGTCTGATCACTGAAGTTAAGCAGCGCAACCTTAGCTAGTGCTGATATGGGTGGCCACTTGGGAAAACTGGGTACTGCTAATGCCCAAAAATCGTCGCATTAGTGTAGTGTCTGTGCAGTATCTGCATAAGAACTATGCTGTAGACGGGGCTCTAATGACCTTTGTAGTTGAAGGGCCCTAAAACACCAACAAACAACAACAACAACAACTGTGGTGTATCAACAAGTACGCATCACGTATTTTCGTCAGATTGTGAACCAAATGTTTACTACAGTATGTTTAAATGCAAATAGATGAGTACGTGATTAATGTTGACTAAAATCTCAATAAAGGAGTAAACTAATATTAGTAATGATGTAACTAACTAGTATAGATATGGGTGTAGGACGACGTGTTCGTTGTTGTTGTCCATTGGTTAAAGTCCTTCCTGTAGTTAAATGATGTCTTTATGGTTAACTTGTTAATAGACACACGTGATAATAATAACACGTTAATAAGTTGGGCTTTTTTCAAATCCTAGAGGTGCTTTTAAAGGGTAGGGGGAGGTATGGAGTTAAATGGATACGTGCAAACTTCTTCATAAAATGACATCCTAGGAAAGTCAAATTTTACGAGAAAAAGTTGTCGTTTAAAGTGGTCTGTTCTCCTTCTTATAAAATTTTATCTGATGTCGTAAGCCTTTGAAGTTTATTGTGCGGTATCAATGCGCCCACCATTAAAAATGCATTAAGTAAAATGTAAACAGTCAGGTTTTTTTTTTTTCGAGAGGAGAAAATAAAGTTGAAATGGGATCATTAAAATAGGAACGAGGGTCCTGCCCTTTCCTCAATAAAATTTTGTCCTATCGACGTAGTTTCTGTTCTACATTTCCCCAACTAATGGGACTAGGTTTAACTATACTTATCACGTAGTGTCGTTAACATAAAATAATTTTAATACAAACTTTAGTTGTTGTCGTCGTCATCATCATCACTATATGAATTTGTAGAGTCAGTGGAAATAAGGGCATCAATAAAACTGATGGTTAAAAGCACTGAAATGGGATAAGAGGTCGATACAAGCTCCCCTTAAACAAGTGAGTCTATTCACCGTTTTAGGAGCTGAGGAAGGGAAGTATGCCTACTGACGCTGATTACGCGGATAGACCAGGAGTGGGTCTTTCTGTTCGCCCAGTCAGGGTTGGACTAGACAGAAAATTACCCCCCCCCCCCCCCCAAATAAAACTATAACAGTGACCCACATCCATTAAAGGAGGTAACAATACGCAATTTAACAGAGAAATTTGAAATAAATTAGTGGCTTATCTAATTCTCATGTATATTATTAGTATCCTGTATTAATTTTTTAATGTTGGTCCAAGAATGGCATGGGGAAGTCCAGCTCTGCGTCCACTAGGCAAATTTAAATATTTTTTCTAATCTGTTTAGCTTTTCTTACCCTATTACCTACCGCAATTTTATAATGACTTATAAACGTTACTTAATTGCGGTATGTGAATCAGGTTGTAGTATCATCAGAATAGGGTTTTTGTCTTAATTTTTCAAAGTGAGAATTATAATTGTTGACCCGCCGCGATGGCGTAGTGGTTAGCACGATCGGCAACTGCGCCAGTAGTTCTAGGTTCGATACTGGACCGAGGTGGGTCGGCTTCTTTCGGGCGAGAGAGCGAGAGAGAAGCCGCGAGTGTGTCTTCTTTCGGATGAGAAGTAAAACCGAGGTCCCGTGTGGGTGTACGATGTCACTTGCACATAAAAGAACCCTCTCTACTATGCAACGGGTAAATGAGGCAAAAATTTCCAGGTGTAGGAGCTCGCCCTCGCCCCCCTGGCGTCGGTAGCATTCCCCAACGAACACTAGACCGACGATAAATAAGCGTAGGGGTGCAGCTTTGGCCGGCAACCGGCTGCAGAAAAAACTGTGACCAATATATCGCCCTATGTCCATTCAGAGGGACAAGATGGATACCCGGCCCTGCCATAGCCGGGAAAAGAGTTAGGAGTTGCTTTGAGAATTATAATATTGTTGATATAAATTCGTCCTGTATGAGAGGAGTAAGTAGGCATGAGCTTGACTCCTGTTGCATTATAGTTATTGTACAATAGGTCAGACACCATGCAATATTATAACCGACAAAGCATTAATTTACCTGGAACAGTGGGGTAGGACGACATCCCCCAACACACGGCCAGCCAATATTCCTGCGGGTTCCAAGCGCCTGACTGGAGTGTCCCCAGTCAGAGTATGTTCAATGGACTCGCAGACCCGACCCTGCCACAGGCGGGATGAGGGTGTGATGATAAGGATGATGTATGAGAGGAGTAGGTGACAGTGCAATAAATGTCGTATTATAATAATTGGGAGCTTGGAATAATTTGGGTTAGGGTTAAAATGACTTTCCAGTTGCCCTCCTTATTCTCCTTTATTAACTCTTACTCTCTCTCTCTTCATAGTATTAATGAATTATTTATTAATCGGTCAATATTTTTGTTATAGAAAATACGTTCTTGATTTATTAACCTTGGTGTTTTTCGTCAAACATGATTGGAGAACGGAGAGGAGGCAAGTTTAAGAGGTACAACATGACACCTATCAAATTTTAATTAATACATTGACAGTTGTTGTTGTTTTTGTTGTCCCAATTCACTGTTATAAAGTTCACATTTAACTTTTTTGTTTACCTTTACCATTATTAGTATTATTATTGTAACATTTTGATTGACTGATCTGTAATGGAGTTTTTATTGTCTAGAGGCTGAATACCTGTCGACATTATCTCAACCACTCCTTGTCTGTAGTTGTGAAATTTAACTACTCGCTAATCGCAAACCAACCGAGAAAATTTAATAATCGTGTATACAGTCGAGGTTAAGTACACATTTTTTTTTATTAATAGTCCCTTGATTGATATCACAGTCTAAAAATAAAAGTGACTCTGAATTTTAATTTCATTTTACTCAGAAAGGAATTACTGCCATCAAATCAAAAAAGTATACTGACAGGACCATCCAGATTCATTGGACAATTACTTCTAAACGCCCATTTAATTTTTTAAGATAATGCCCCGACCCCAGAGGGCAGTGGCGTACCAAGGATTGGACGGAGGGGGACAGACGTCCCCGGGCGCAGAAGACAGGGGGCGCAAAATATTAATTCGTATTAAGTTTAGCGGGTGCCAGAGGGCGCAGATTTCGGTCTTTGTTCCTGGGTGCAGAATACCCTCGGTACGCCACTGCCAGAGGGCGAACTTCTGCCTCCGGGAACTTTAACAATTGTACGTTTAGTTCTCTCCACTTAGAGAGGGGTCTTTTTGGATCTGCCTCGGTAGCGCAGGAGAAAGCGTACTCGGGTTACTGGAGCGGCTTATTGCGTTGGACACACAAGCAACGCAGCCCCAGCTAGTACTGACATGGGTGGCTGCTTGGGAAAACTGGGTATCGCTAATACCCGAAAATCGTCGCATAAGGCAAGGCACAAAATGAGGCCGCAGGGTCACGCAGCGTAACGCAGCCCTGCGAAATTCTGCTAGCAGGCAATCACCGCACATTGAATCGCAGTTTTTCAGCATACTGGTTTGCAATTTGCGTCAACTAAAATGGCTTTCAACGTAACAGTGATTGCCTGCTAGCAGAATTTCGCAGGGCTGCGTCACACTGCGTCACCCTGCGGCCTCATTTTGCGCCTTGCCTTAGTGTCGCGTCTGTGCAGACTCTACATTAGAACTACGCAGTGGACGGGGCTCTAGGGAGCGGCGAGTTGCGTTGGACACACCAGTTCTCGTCTGATCACTGAAGTTAAGCAACGCAAGCCCAGTTAGTACTGACATGGGTGGTCGCTCGGGAAAGCTGGGTACTGCTAATACCCAATAATCGTCGCTTTAGTGTAGTGTCTGTGCAGTATATGCATTAGAACTATACAGTGGACGGGTCTCTAATGACCTCGTAGTTGACGGGACCTTAAACTCCAACAAACAACAAACAGACGGGGCTCTAACCTTGTAGTTGAGGGACCCTAAAACACCAGCGAACCAACCCAAGAAATCGGTTTACTGCGTCAGTGGTTCCAGGTTTGATACTGGATCGAGGTAGATTGGCTTCTTTCGGGAGAGAGAGATGCTCCGTGTGCTTCTTTACATGGGAAGTAAATTATTAGGAGGAAGTGTGAAGTGACACTGCGACCCATCCACTACCTTTGTCTCAATGAGTATGCATGGATTACTGGATTAGTTTCAAGGGTTGGGGAGTAAGCCAGGTAGCCATAGCAGGGCGAACCCTTAGGAGGCTGCCCGCAGGAGATGAGGAGGTAGGTGAAAGGATGAAGGAGAGGGCTAATTTGCAACACCCAACGTTCTTTACCAACCACCCATGTTGGTATTGACGTGGGCTTACGCTGCTTAACTTCAATGATCTCACGGGAACTGGTGTGTCCAACGCAACTTGGCTGCACAAAAGCTTCTAGATGCTTTTAAATTTGGGTCGGCCCAGAACGAGATCGCGGATAGATTTGAATTCTTTGAAAGGTAACCTGTAGAGCACCTTTCATTAGATGATAATTAAAATCTGGATTCCTTTCACCTTTCCTATGTGGCAAAATGTGCAGATCACTTTTAGAGCCCTGCCCCCCTCCCGTCACCCCTTCTCTTTCCAAAGAAAGTTCTCATGTAGCCTCCTTTCTTACTTAACGTTTGACCTAATAAGCCATCTGAGATATCCTTCACATTCTACAGGACATTTTATTTATCACCTTGGTCTGATTTGGAGCGGCTGTATTGCGTTGGGTACACCAGTTCTCGTCTGATCACTGAAGTGAAGCAACGCAATCCTAGCTAGTACTAGCATGGGTGATCGCTTGGGAACACTGAATAGTGCTAATTCCCAAATTATCGTAACGGCGCAGTGTCTGTGCAGACTCTGCATTAGAACTACGCAGTGGACGGGGCTCTAATGACCGTTTTAGTTGAGGGGCCCTAAAACCTAAACGTGCTTGACCCTGCAGATTCGATACTAGTTGAAGATATTTAGGATTTTTTACTGGATGCGAGAGATGTCTTGTACGATGTGATTACTGCTTGTAACAGGACCTTTTCTTTACGAAAAAAAAACACGTGTAACTCGGAGATTTCCTGGTATTGCAATTTCTTCCTCAAGTGACGGTAATTTTTAAAATTTATTCTGTTGTTTGTTGGTGTTTTAGGGCCCTTCAACTACAAGGTCATTAGAGCCCCGTCCACAGCATAGTTCTTATGCAGAGACTGCACAGGCACTACACTAGTGTGACGATTTTTGGGTATTAGCAGTACCCAGTTTTCCCAAGCGGTCACTCATGTCAGTACTAGCTGGGGTTGCAGTGCTTAACTTCAGTGATCAGACGAGAACTGGTGTGTCCAAGGCAATTCGCCGCTCCCAAAAAGTTATTCTGTCCTTGAGAATAAAGGGCATCATGGCTCACATATATACGCAACTCTAAAATTCGGGCTTGAACTCGTTGCCATTCTACTTACTAGGGTAAGTCATCATTGTAAACCTCTTTTTCGGGTACCGATTTGCTCCGTCGGAAATGGGACCACCCAGGAGATCTCCTCAACAGCATTTTTATGCAGCCGGCTGCCGATCTAATGCTTGTAACACTTTACTTTAGTTATTTTAATTTATGTTGGCCTATTTTCTTCATGGGGCCAATTTCGTTACCAATGCCATGGGGGAGGATCTCCTACACCTAGAAATTTCGTATATTTACTCCACTTCACGACATTTTAGACACCACACGGGACCACTTGGGGGTGTCCCTCTCTCTCGCCCGAAAGAAGCTACTCGCCTCGACCAGTCAGTTGTTGTTGTTTGTTGGTGTTTTAGGGCCCTTCAACTACAAGGTCATTAGAGCCCCGTCGACTGCGTAGTTCGAATGCAGAGATTGAACAGACACTACAGTAATGCGACGATTTTCGGATATTAGCAGTGCCCAGCTTTCCCAAGCGGCCACCCATGTCAGTACTAGCTGGGGTTGCGTTGCTTAACTTCAGTGATCGGACGAGAACTGGTGTGTCCAACGCAATTCGCCGCTCCCTCGACCAGTCAGGATCGAACCTGGAATTACGGATGCACGAGGGAAGCGCTTTATCCGAGAAGGCTGCCTCACCGAGGCGGGCCCCATTCAAGTGTGGTAAGTAAGAATTTAAATTGTTATTAAATTCCACATCTGTATAAGACAAATATAGTAACTAAGAATATAAGATTTTAATTTAATTTGTTACTGGATAGTTTAAAACACTTTTTTTTTCTTCTTCTTCCCGGTTGAATAAAAGTTTGAAGAATTTTACCCCAATCTGCGATGTTAAGAGATAGTTTAAAAATTCAATTTGTATATATATTTTTTTTCAAAAGTGTGTTTTAGTTTCAAGTTTATTTTTCTACTTATCTAAAATTCACTCAAATCGCCGACTTATTTATTTATTTAAAGTCTTTCGTAATTGTTTTACTTTTATTTTATTTTCTTTTTAAAAAAAGATGAATTAAGTTTACTGGTTTACAAGTCTAATTGTTTAACTCTAATAAGGAAGTACAATAAATCTCAGTTTAAATTTATTTTCTTTATTAACATATATTTAAAAAGGGGGTTTTTTTCCCCAAAATCCGCTACACTATTTTGAGTATTAATTAAATGAATTTATTTTAAAAGGAATTGTTGCTAAATATTCAACTAGTGGACACCATCATCATCATCATCTTAATCACGTAAGTATAAAAATAGTAGTTGTTTTTTTTTATCATTTCTTACAAATTATTTCGATAAGAAATTTCAAGAATTTGATACCGAAATAATTTATGATACTAAATATAAATATTTAAAAAAAAAATAAATCTTCTTACCTTAGGTTTGTCATCGAATTCAGGTTGTAAGTAGGGTGGCGGCAAAGCGTTTGCTATTGACCGGCAGCCCACTACAACCAACAAAGCTGCCAACACCAGCATCAGGTGTTGTTGAGACGATGACCACCGCGTTGATCTCACCATGAAAATAATGGGAAATAAATCAAATAGAAATTATTGGACGAGCAGCGACTGACTGACCGATGGACAAAAATTAGGTGATGTATCTTTTTTTTTTCTTTGGTATTGTTTTTGATACTGTTGGCTTTTATCGTCTTCTTGGAAATTATTACTCTTAATTATATGTCGATAATAATAATCGTCGATTCGAAGAGGTCCGTTCGTATTTCGGATATTATTATTATTAGTTTTTTTTCGTAGTTTTCGTAGTATTATTAAATCGGTTTCATGTCAAAAATTAGGTTTTGACTGGTGGCTATATACATATATGCCATTGCTGGCCACTGACGTCATTTTAGGGGCTGTCATTTGATTGGTCCGCCCGAAATTTTTTTAAGGCTTTTTGGTGATTTTGTTTTTTTCCTTATCACAGCACCAACTCTCTTCCCTCCGCCCCCTTCTCTCTCTTTCCCCGTGAAGTGCACCATAAAAAAACCACAGAAATAGGGACTTCTTGTTATTTATTATTGATATAGTTTTTAATTAATTTACTTTTATATACTGTATGTGTACAGAGTGTATGTATCTTTCTATTACGGTTATGACTATATATTTACAAATATTAGGTTAACTGACAACTTATTACATTCTTTGGAAGTTATCATTTTTATTTCTCTGTATTTCGATTAAATTGTTTGGAGTTTTTTTCCTGCCCCCCCCCTCTTCTCCTTCTCGTCGTCATCCTCCGCAACCCTTTTCTGGTCAAGTGCAGCTGCAAACCTTCTGTTGTTACCATATAACTGTTCAGTAGTTTAGCTTTAAACGATCTTTTAACCGTGATAATACACTATTATAAATATAAACTACATTCCTTACTTAGTTTTTAATAAGTTCCCTTTTTTTATATTCATTGAAGCCTCTAAAATGTCATCAACAAATATATTGATAGTAGTAATCAGTCTGGTAGTAATTACTCAATTTTTCAAATTTTGTTTAATTTCAGCACTAGTAGTAGAGTAGTTAACGTTTCCGCATTGTGAGTTCGTGACTCAAGTTCAGTTCTCGCGTAGGATACTGATACGTTTTACTCTCGTTTTTTTTTTTTTTTTTTTTGAAGGTGGATTGTGACCTGCCTCGGTGGCGCAGTTGGTGACTTGTTCTATTTACTACGCCAGTGGTTCCAGATTCGTTACTGGATCGAGGTGGGTTGGCTTCTTTTGGGCAAGAGAGTGACTCCCGAGTGGTGTACGATGACATTTGGACGTAAAGAAACTCTCTCTACTACGCAACGGGTAGATGAGGCACAATGCCCAGATGGAGGCGCTCGCCCCCTTGGCGTCGGTGGAGTACCCCTACAAACAACAGGCCCACGATAAATAAGCATAGGGGTTGCAGCTATATCATCCGTGTATCCATTCAGAGGGACAAGATGGGTAACCCGGGAGCAGCAAATTGCGTTGGACACACCAGTTCTCGTCTGATCACTGAAGTTAAGCAACGCAACCCCAGCTAGTACTGATATGGGTGGCCGCTTGGGAAAACTGGGTACTGCTGTAAACCCAAAAGTCATCGTACTAGTGTAGTGTCTGTGCAGTCTCTGCATTAGAACTACGCAGTGAGCGGGGCTCTAATGACTTTGTAGTTGAAGGGCCCTAATAAACCAACCCGACCCTGCCATAGACGGGAAAAGGGTTAAGAGTTACAGAATGATTGAAGTGACATGGGTATGTGACCAGAAGTAGGGAGGACGAGGTTATTGAAAGCACCCGGGCTCTGAGAAGACCAGACATTGGAACAGGTTACACGGGTAGATTTGCTATTGGGTGGAAACTTGGCAGGTAGTAGGCGGGAGTGCAGAACCAGAACCCACAGACTCGACCCTGCCACAGGCGGGATAAGGGTAGTCTGATGGTGGATGGTTAGGGAACGCAACGCAGAGTAGGAGGGGGGGTTGAGTTTTTACACCTGATAATTTACCTTTGTTTAGTTTTGAATCCATGGATGCAGGTTCCGTCATGACTGAAATGGGTGACTTCTTTCTGGTAAGAGGGAGGACAAGCCCCACGTGCACTTTCTGTCGGGTGGGTAGCAACTACCTAGGCCCATATGATGAGTACGTAAAAGAGCCCTTTCTACCAGGAGTGAAATATACGCATAGATTGGTAAAATTCCAAGTTTTAAGAGCCAGCCTTTAACAGCAGAAAAACCAATCTGACCTGGGATGTGAGCCCAAAGACCAAGCTCGCTCTCATTTGAACTACAGAGGTGGGCATTTCCAAAGTGAATTGCTCAAGGTGCGCGGGTTCGGACCTGGCGAAATGGCTTGTTTTCGTTCCTTTTTCGGACGAGATATCACTACACACAAGTGACCCTCTTTACACGGAAAAAGACACTTGTTGATTCGAAAAACTGTCGTTCCAACTTAAAAGGGGTTTGTATCATCACAATCCCCTCTCTCCCCAACTTGACATCTTCAAATAACCTTTCATAGTTGAAAGAATGATTTTGAATAACTTATATCAAATCAAGCAGCTGGAATGGGTTGAAGCTGAGTATGATGTCCTGACTGCATCATATCTGTCTACTTAGACGCTCCTGATCACCTGGAAAACCGATTGATTTACACATTTTTCACGTAGAAGGGGGGGGGGAGAGAGTGTGCGTGTTGAAATGGAGTCGGATCGAATCTACACCTACTGTATATACTCAAGAAGCAGTGCCGTCTTAACAGCATTAAGGGCCCCTGGACAAAGCAGTGTGATGGTGCCCCAACGACAACCATTCACAGGAATAATATGTAAATTGTTACTGGACATACACATTTTTTTTCCATTTGTTGGTGTTTTAGGGCCATTCAACTACAAGGTCATTAGAGCCCCGTCCACTGTGTAGTTCTGATGCACAGGCTGCACAGACACTACACCAGTGGTGGTGAACCTTTTTTTTGAAGACGGGTCACAATAACACGAAAAAAGAGCAAAAAAGTTGTCCGCGGGTCAGTTGCAATCACTATTTAATTTTATGAATAAAAAATTATTATTAATAATGATGAATATATTAGTTTATTAAAGTAGCAAATAGAGAACATCATCATAATGCCCTTATCACGCCTGTGGCAGGGTCATCTATGGGCTCTAACCTCCAGGTGCCCGTTCAACCCTCACACTATGATACGATAAACTAGATATGATTCACGTTCGGGTGGGTCACTTTGTGACCCGGGGGTAACAGGTTCGCCACCACTGCACTACACCAATGAGACGATTTTTGGATACTAGCGGTACCCAGTCTTCCCTAGCAGCCACCCATGTCAGTACTAACTGAGATTGCGCTGCTTAACTTCAGTGATCAGACGTGAACTGGTGTGTCCAACGCAATTTGCCGCTCTGGACATACACAGATTAGCACGTGGCCTCCAGGCAAGTGCCCAGCGGGCCTACACGTTACGACGGCACTATCAAGAAGTAGTCGCCCTACTATTTATCTGCTATAATCGTCGTTAGCAACCGCAGGACGTAACATTAACTAGGAAAAAAATGAAAAATATAACTTTATTCGTATGCTTAAATATATAAGGATTCACTACTTGCCTATGAATTTGCTAATTAATTTAACATCGTCTGCCTGCCTTTGTCTTCTTGTTTCGCTCCTTGTCCTGTTTATTAATGAAAAGAATTCATTACTTTTTTGAAGTCGTCGTTTTTGTTTCGAGAGAGGGCGGTGAGAGGTAGACTAGAAAGATGAAGGTGAAGTCAGGTAGTTATTAATATCAACGATCAATTTAATCACTATGGCAGACTGTCAACATTAAAAAAATTTATGAGCGCTTGATCATAATTTAAATGGGATAAAAATGTAGTTGGGATAAGTGAATTTTTTTTAATTTTTGATTTGATGTTTTGAAGATGCTGTCAGTGTTTATGTTGGCTTCCGTCTATCTTATCCTTCCCATAAATTTTCCTCCCGCTCTCCACTACGGTAATATTGCTTAATCATTACTTATTTTAATTCGGATAGCAATTAAATTGTTTCGTAAATCATTTTTTTAGTATCAGGTAGGTGTATTGTCGTTACCTCGATCACTTAGCGAGTTGACTCATCATTGGCCATCTTTTTTCAACAGGGTACTGATTAGTTGTGGTTGACGTACAGGATTTTTGTTGTGACCTTTTGGACCCGACTTAGGATGGTAAATTTTATTGCCAAAGCGGTGAGTGAAAGGAAATCGTCAGATGCAGAGGTGGAATTGACAGAAGTGAATGAGGGAAGGAAATAAATGTTAAATGTTATTGCTTTTTTAAAAAAGGTTTTAAAATAGCAAATTTCAACCTATAAAACTTCCGCCCTCTGGTGTCCACGACGGAAGTAGACTAGAACAACAAAAATTAGAATATTTGGGCGCCGTAACGTTCGGGCGTTTTCCGTGACTAACAATTGCTTCTGTGGCAAAAATATATGTAAATTCCACTAATAATAATTATAGTGGCTTAAAAAGTTTCGCATAATTATTAGTTTGTTAAATTTTTGAATTTACGTTCGAACTAACATCAGCCTTGAATATCAGCCGTTTGTGATCTCATTATGTCGACTTCAGAAATGTCTGTTATGATGTTAGAAAGGGCTCTCTATTAGGTAATGTCTGGTTTTCCTGTTATTTTAATTGATTGACATATCGGAGGTTATATTTAATCAATTGTGCCTAAATTAATCTGTATCCGGTAGGACTTATAAAAATAGTCGTCACCAATTCACTGAAGTATGGCAAGTAGGCCAAGTGGAGACCAAATTACAGTGAAACCTCTCCAATTGATACACCTGTTGGACCCGACCAATTAAAGTGTACCGATAAGAGGGGTATAGTAAATTCTAACCCTTTTCCCGCCTATGATAGGGTCGGGCACCCATGTTGTGCCTCTGAATGAACACAAGGGTAATACACCCTTGCTGCCCGACCAAAGCTGCAACCCCTATGCTTCAACTGTTCGCTGGAGAATTCCACCGACGTCGCGGGGCGAGTCCTACACCTGGAAATTTTGCCTCATCAACCAGTTGCATAGTAGACAGGGTTCTTTTACATCCAAATGCCATCGATCACCCTACAGGACCTCTGTTTTACTTCTCATGGAAGACACACTAGGGACACCTTTCTCGTCTGAAAGAAGCCAACCCACCTTGGTCCAGTAGCGAACTTAGAACCACTGACGCAGTTACCCAGCACGCTAAACACTGCCATCGAGGTGGGATGTATCCATTACAGACGTGGTTTTTCTGAAAATGGTAACAGATACTGTATTAGGATTACCAATGGAGGGGTGTACCCATTATAGAGGTGTACCATAATCACATAAAGGTGACATAAAGTCTTTGGGTTAAAATCGGTGCCTGATGAAGTTGTACCGCTATGAGGGGTGTACCCTTTAGAGGAGTGTACCCATAGAGAGGTTTTACTGTATTTCAAAAACCTACAATTAAACCTGCAGATATGGAACTGAGTAAGTTATCCGGACTTGATCCCAAGGCGTTTTGAAACTTTTTACTGCCATTGTATTTGCTGTATGTCATTTAAAATCCAATTCTCGTTTTCTACAACCTGAAAATAAATTCTGCAAAAGGAGTTCCATATTTGGATCTATCTGCACATGATTCTAGATCGGCACCGCTAAAGCCTGCTGAGTACGCGTTACCTCATCGCTGATCTATTTTGTATTTTTACAATTGACTAGATTTTTTTCATTGATGACTACTGTAAGTGATTTAAACCAGAGTTTTCCATTTCTAGCTCTTTCTCCCCGTGTTATCTTTTTCTTTCTTTGTGATGGAGAAATTTTTGTTCCATATATGGGACAAATTCTTCAAGTTCTTGTTGGTTGCTATTGTGCCATGACATTTTCAAGCATTCTCTAAAACCCTTTCTGACTTCTTTTTTTGCAGTCTAGATAAGAATAATGGGTCCGATGATGGCTTTAATAGGAAACAAATGGCCTTAGATTGCCACATGAACCAAAGGAACGTGTGCATAATGTTTAAGGTGGTTAAGTGTCTTATTTCTGTTGAGCATCACGGTTGTCTTAGTACGTACTATCTTATAAGTGGTCATTAAACAATAACGGTAGGTCGGTATTTTTTTTCTAAACAATGCTTTGGCCTCTCGTAGATTCCAGGGCTGAGTACGAGCAAGTGAAGTGGATCTTTTGGCAGGAGTCTCTTAAAGAATTATTAGTATTTCGTTCAAGTTTGTCCATTTCTATTTTCGATTTTCTGCGTGGAAATGAAGTGGAACTATTTTGGCAGAAATGTCTTAAAGGGTTATGAGTATTTCATTCGTCTTCGCATTTTCTATTGTTTTGTTTTCTTTATGTCACTCACCATCATCCTGCTTGTGAAATTGAAGTGAATGATGACTACTTCTACAGTTTTTGCGTATTTGGTTCTTTTAATATTATTTATATACTGTTATTTTTCTTGAATGTTTTCATACCACCTCAGAAAACAAACTTTGCATCTGTTTGTAAGTGACGGTTAAACTGTCCATTCACACCTAATCCTTCAAAACAGGTGAATATCAGAAGTAGAGGGAATAAGAAAGAATAAAACTATAGTAGCTACACCTTTGTGAGCTACTTTATAATTTAAAGACTAAACAAATTTTGATATCCACCCCTACCAATCCTTATAAAAGTATTTTTTTGCGAATAAAAATTGAAAATATCAGGTCATGGATCGCGAATCATGGCCAACGTCACTTTCCAATCAATAAGAACTACTATGTGACACTTAAAAAAATCACACGTCATGCCATCATCATACCCTTATCCCGCCTGTGGCGGGGTCAGTACACGTCATATGTTAAGCCAAATGGAGTTTTGTTTACATAAAGAACTTTTACGCAATATATCTTATTTGAGATTTATGTAAATACGATCTGTTTTTGTCTTCGTGGTTTGACAGAAGCAAGATTAGGAATCAATTTACAGCTGAAGAAATAACTCGAAGGAGGAAGGAAGGATTATTCGTTTTTAAGTGTGTCTTTTCTTGGTGTGCTTTATTTGAACCGCAAGGTTGTCTGTTCTTCCAATAAAATGGTAAAAAGACAAGAACGGGGAAATGAGAAGGAATATGAAGTAAACGTCGTATTTTACGTGCGACCCCGATTAGTGTTTTCCAAGACCGTCGCTAGGTGGTGACGTGAAAGTATCTATTTAAATATGGCCGCCTACGTTGTGTGGGTTGTACGCGTTTCGGGGTTAGAGGGCAAAGTTTAAAGAGCTTCGCGTGTCCATTAATTTGGTGAGTAATTGAATTGTCGATTTAATTACGAGAGGTTTTGGGTCATACTTGCACGTGTGGGTTGCGGTTACATGTGATTCACTTTGACTGTCAGTTATTGCTTGCTGAATGGTTATCAGGAACGCGCATTTCTGAGTGCCTTGTGTTTCCATGGTTTTGTGATGTCATCTTTGTGTTTCCAAATTAAGACCTGACAAGTTGCAACATGCCATTGAACGATTAAAACTAAATGCGTCAGGGCCCCTTAATGAACATATGTTGTCATCCCCACCCAAGAAGAAAATTATATGTGCGTTCATAGCGTCGTGCAGAATAGTTGATGTAGTTGTCTAAAGTAGAATATACACTATATGATTTTGATGCAATTGTAATATTCTAAGATCATTAGCAATTTTCCCCCTCCCAGAACTTGTTGGTTCTATGTATTAATGCTGGTTTATACTTTATTTGCTTAACAGAGCTACGACGATGAGCTGGAAAAGCTGGAAAAGGACAGTAGATGTAGACAGTTACTAAATCATCACTCTCAATATTGACTTGTGGTTCAGTAATCGTTTAATGGTATATTTAAGACAGTATGGACCATAGTTGGTTAATGAATTAGATATCACAGTAGTTCTGTATTGTGTGATGTCCTAATCTAAAAATGGCAGCAAACCGTTTCTGTGTTGAGTATGCGAAACGCGGCACTGCTGCTTGTAAGAAATGCAAGCAAAAGATTGAAAAAGGATTGCTGCGTCTTGGAAAAATAGTTCCAAACCCATTCAGTGACAGTGGTGGTGATATGAAGCAGTGGTTTCATCTTCCATGTATGTTTGAGACATTCGTTCGAGCTCGGGCCACAACGAAAAAGATCGAAGATCCAAGTGATCTTGAAGGGTGGGAAGAACTCGAGAAGGAGGACCAAGATAAAATCCTTCAGCACATTAGTGGTAATAGCAGTTATGACACGTAGTTAATTTTACGTACAGATGAAGTTTAATTTTATGGCTCGTAATCTTGTAAGAACGGCAGGGTTACTAACTTTGACTATCAGCTGTAAAATTAGACGGTATTGAAATACTGTATTGGCGAAGTAGTTGACCTACGAGTCAGTGTACATTTCGTCTTAGTTTTTTTTTTCCTGTTATTATTTAATGGAGGCGGGGTAGATTTATTTATTACGCTTGCAAGGGCATAGCGTTAATTGGAAGAGAAGGCATAATATGACTAACATAAGGTCGTCATTTATTATCAAAGTCTTCTTATTGATCTCTAGACATAGGTAGTACATCGAAACCTACCAAGAAAGAAACTCCATCCAAAACGACCACCACCACAACTCCAAAAGGTTCGTTTTCCCTTTTTTAAACAAATTTTGTTGTTGTATTATATACGTGTGCAATTATATCTGCATTCCTTTATTATCAGCAGGTAATAAAACACCAGCTAAAGAAGCTAAACCCGAATTAAAGCAGAATATCACTGCGACGACTGCTAAAGCAGAAAAAGAAAAAGATAATTCATTTAGAGAATTTCGTATTTTGTGTGCAAACATCGCAGAGGAACCTAGTTATAATTCTAAGACAAAAATAGTAGCTGAATTTTTCGAAAAAGGCTCGGATGGAGGTTTGTGAATAAAAGACCGTAGTGAAATGTATCTATTATGATCACGATTCTCATGTATGACTGTTGTTTAGTCAAATTTAAAGGTGATTTATACTTATGGGTGAAGTTATTACTACCGGGTTTTGTTAAAAGAGTTTACAATCTTCAAAGCAAGCAGCTAGTAAATCATTTTAGCCAAGTAAGATGAATATAACGAAGTTCTTTTTAGTGTAGCATTTTAGTTTTTGATGTAATAATTATGATCAAAGTTGATGATTTAATTTCAGATATTCGGTACAAACGTTGAAGAAATGGTGGAAGACCTTGAAAAGGTTTGACAAACGATTATGATACAAATTTCAATTTGATGTGTGGTTGGTTATGTATGACAGTACAACTAATGATTTTTTTTCAGGGAGATATTGCCGACACGATTCAAACATTTTTTGAACAATCATCCAAGTGTCCACCATGTAAGAAGAGCAGTTTGTCAATCCATGACGTAAGTTCCCATATAATTGTATTAATATAAAAGAGTGATAGCTAGTTGTCAGTTTTTTTAAAATTAAAAATAGCGTTTTTATCAATTATTTAGGTAGACTCCTTTTTAGAAGAGTTGACCACAGTGACTAAAGACGATGATCAGATCAGAGTACTTAAAACTATAGCCTCTCGGTAGTAAAGTACAATTTGTGACTGTGAGCCAGTAGTGGAAATGAATGAGTACCTTACAATTTTAATTTCTACTCTGGAATCCAAAAAAATATTTTGTAGATGCACCGGAAACGATTTAAAAATGGTGATTCGTCTTATCAAAAGGGATTTGAGGATTAATGCAGGTGCTAAACACATGTATGATCCATATTCTTCACCTAAATTGGGGCAGATTTCTGATATTACTGTAACCCATTGAAATACTTTTATATCTTTTTATCAGACTTGAAGCTGTACATGCAGATGCTTACCAAGCATTTCAAACCTCTAGAAATTTACAGGATGTAATTGAGCGTATCCAGAAGAGTGAGTCTGGAATTGCTAATGGCAAACCTGGGATGAGTAAGACACTCAGCATTAGAGCTTCATTAATGACTCCAGTTTTGCCAATGCTTGTGAGCTTGATGTTGTTGTTAGATTGTTGGGGAATTCAGCTCCCTTTCCTTTACTCTTGTAATGTCTGCTGTTGACTAATTCTTAGGCCGAAGCTTGCAAGTCGGTTGAACAGGCGATGAAAAAATGTCCGAATGGAATGTATGCTGAAATCAAATATGATGGAGAGAGAGTTCAAGTCCACAAACAAGGGGACAACTTCAGTTATTTCAGTCGCAGTTTGAAACCTGTGCTACCACATAAGGTGATAAAAGAATGTTCAAGTTAAACGGTAAATTAATATGCCTTCATCCTGCGTATTTGCATTTTATACCTTACTAGGTGGGTCATTTCAAAGAGTACATACCACAGGCTTTTCCGCATGGGCATGATTTAATTTTGGACAGCGAAGTTTTACTACTTGATACCAACACAGGAACTCCTCTACCTTTTGGGACTTTGGGGGTTCATAAGGTGTAATTTTAATTTTATTTAATTAGGGCATGCAAAAGGATTGTGGTAATATTTGTGGTACCTAGCTCCTGATGATTATAATACTGAAATTAATTTAAACTGATTCATGATATTCTTCAGAAAGCTGCCTTTAAAGATGCCAATGTGTGCCTTTTTGTTTTCGACTGTATTCATCTCAATGGTGAAAATTTAATGAATAAGTAAGTGACTGATAAAATGTGTTTTTGCATCTCTCTTGATGTTGATAATGGGATCTCATTTTTTTTTTCTATCAGGCCTCTGAAAGAGAGGCGTCGAATCCTGCATGCGAATATGACTGAAGTACCTAATCGCGTGAAATTCTCAGAAATGAAAGTTATCACGGTAAATTTCAGAAGTTGAATAGTGAAGTTTTCTCCGTTTAAAGATATTGCAGTTTTCATGGAGTCGATCCTTGTTTTATAGAAAGTAGATGACCTGAAAGGTATGATTATGGACGTTTTACGTAAAGGTTTGGAAGGATTAGTCTTAAAAGATATCAAAGTAACCAATTTTGAGGCATGATTTGTGTATATTTTAAAACACTTCTGCCAGAATCGAAACTTTTCTTTTAGAGTTTATACGAGCCGGGTAAGAGACACTGGCTAAAAGTAAAGAAAGATTATTTAGCTGAAGGAGTCATGGCGGATTCAGCAGATTTAGTAGTCTTAGGAGCATTTTACGGGACGGGCAATAAAGGTTACAAACTTGAAAGAAAATATTTTTTTTTGATAATTTAGATACGGCAGTTTGGGTGACAGAAGTTGCTTTGGTTTTGTTTTTTAGGGGGAATGATGTCCATTTTCTTAATGGGCTGCTATGACACTGCCACTCAAAAGTGGTGCACGGTAACTAAAGTTTCTGGTGGACATGATGATAAAACGTTGGAAAAGTTACAGACTGAACTGAAAATGACGAAAATTAGTAAGGTAGGCCATCAACTAATTATTTAGGACTTTCCGTTTATTATTAATTGAGGATTATAGCGTCCTATAATACTGATACATCATTCAATTTTTCACTTAGGATATGTCCAAGGTTCCCAAGTGGCTGAAGGTGACTAAAAGTATGGTCCCCGATTTTGTTTGTGTTGATCCTGAGGTAACCGAGGTTAATTGTGAATGTCCCGTTGTTTATTTTTTCGTAGACTGCGATTTAATTTATATTTCTTCTAGGATTCTCAAGTTTGGGAAATTGTTGGAGCAGAGTTTACTAAAGCAGAAATTCATACAGCAAATGGCATCTCAATTAGGTTTCCTAGAGTCACAAAGATTAGGGATGACAAAACATGGAAAGAAGCTACCACTTTAGCTGAATTACAGGTATGAAAACCGATTGTAATTTTATTACGACTTTCTGTGCAAAGTTCTGCGAACGATCTACATTTTATTTGTAGGATTTATTTGTAAAATCCAAAGATCATGAAAATCTCCCAGATTTACTCGGATTCGCATCCACTAGTGACTCTCCAAATGTATGGTTGATTTCTTGTGGTCATTTTAAGAAAACTCATAATGTGAGATAATATTTAAAGATTTTATTTATTACTTTTGTAGGGAAAAGATAGTGACGATGACGATCTTGTAGCTGACAGTAAAAGTCCTCGACGTGCTCCAAATAAGGTTTCAAATTTTCTAGTGATAAAGTTAGGTTAAACGTCCTTGTTTTCTATAGTTAGGTTTCTCTATACTAAAATTTATGGCAGGGTCAAGCCACTATGTCAACATTCTTCAAACCTTCACCCAAAAAGAAAGGTCCATCAACTGACCCTTCGTCGTCTTCATCATCATCAAAAAGAAGAAACTCTACAGATGACTCGATCGATCAGCCTTCATTAAAAAAGGTAACAGACATTGATTAAAGTTCCTAATTTCAAGATGTCATCTCATTTTTATTCCCATATTTAGGCAAAAGGTGATGTGGAATTCGATCTCAATTCTCATAAGGTAAATTATGTCTATTTTAGTTGGGACATTTTAGTTATAATCACAGTTCTTTAATCATCAGTGGTTAATTTTCTTCAGGATTTACCAAACGTTTTTAAAGGAATGAACATTTTCGTTTCAAAATCGATTCCAAATCGAGAGTTACTGCTTCGTTACATCATAGCGTATCCTTTTTCATACCTGCCTTTCCAATTTTACACGTTAAAGATTCTTGGATATCATATTTATTAGTTTTACTACGATGGTATACCTTAATTGAAACGAACTTTAGTTATGATGGAGATGCTGCGGATGAATTTCATATCAAGGATGCAACTCATGCTGTGCTCAACGATAATGTAAGTGCTGTATTGTAGTAGTAGGATAGAAATGTGCTGGGGTTGGCCCTTTGAGGTGATATCATTACTTTTTATCTCTCAGGAAAAACTACCATCAGATGTATCTTATTCAGGTGTTATTGTTACTCAGCAATGGCTTTTAGATTCAGTCATTCTGCAGAAAGCACAAAATCCAAAGAAATACAGTATGAATTAATTTTTCGTACGATGTGGATTGACATTCCGGTTGTTGTAACCACACATTTAATCGTGTAATAGTCAGGTATTACAAACCTACGGTAGATAATGTGATTCAAAATTGTTTTTGTGATTCGGTAGATTTTCTTTTGCAAATTAATTTTTGTATGAGTTTTATTTGGTGTTTATTTTGTAGCATCAACTTTTGTGTTTAATATGTGCAGTACTCGTATATATTTATACATATTCAGTCACCTATGATTGCAGACGAATTTTTGTTTTTGAAAATGATTGCAAATAAATTTCATTTTCACGTTGTTTAGCCGTTTTCATGGTCAGCATTTGAGTGGAACTTTTCTAGCTGAGACTCTGAACATATGTCGCTTTCATTTCTTAATCAACTTCACTTTCCATTGACGTTTTAATCTGCATAGCTTTGTTGCTGTGTAGTTGCAAAGACCTCCTAACTGCCTAATTATAACAGTCTATTGCAGGAGCAAAAGTCGTAAATTACTTTCTATGTTGTTTTTAATTTAAAATTTAAATGCCTAAATTAGTTTTGCAGAACTAAGTGTGTCTATGCGACGACATACCTTGATTATCCCAATGGCATCGCTGGTTATAACTTCCTACACAGACGCGGCACTTATTCACCTCCGGTCCTTTAATTGCCTCCCAAGGCTATGTTCCAAGTGGCAGCGTCCAGCGTGAGCGGGCGTGCGCACCCTACCACTCAAAGTGAGCATCATCATCTTACCCACCTCTCGGTCTGCGGTGGGGTCGGGTCTGCGGGGGAGCGGCGAGTTGCGTTGGACACACCAGTTCTCGTCTGATCACTGAAGTTAAGCAACGCAAGCCCAGTTAGTACTGACATGGGTGGTCGCTCGGGAAAGCTGGGTACTGCTAATACCCAATAATCGTCGCATTAGTGTAGTGTCTGTGCAGTATATGCATTAGAACTATACAGTGGACGGGTCTCTAATGACCTTGTAGTTGACGGGACCTTAAACTCCAACAAACCACAACAACGGGTCTGCGGGTTCTTATCCTCCACTCTCGCCTATCCCCCACTAAGTCCCCATTCATCCCGCACGTCTCCTTGTCCCTTTGCACCACCTGCTACCACGTCCGTTTCAGTCTCCCCTAATCACATGCAGACCCATAATGGACCCAACAAGCTCCTCCTCATCTCATGCCCATACCACCTTAGCCGGTGTTCTCTCATTTTCTCTGCGATGCTTCCCACCCCTAAGCTACCGCTAATGTATTTATTTCCGACTGTCGGATCATGACACCCCAGCGCAGCATGTAGAGTACACTTGGTAGAGTACAAAACCCATGAAAGAGATGTTTGGTCCTTTCTGGGACCCATCTTGAGACCCACATGCAAATTAACACTAAATGTCAATTCCAAAGTTGTTGAGAATATCAAATGATACACCATAAAAAAAGTTCTCAAAGTCCCAAGCATCACTGCTGGGGTTTGCACTCTACCAAGTGTGGAGGAATGAAGTAAACAGCAGTGATATTCGATGGATTACACACTTTTTGCCTTAAACACCATCATGCCGTTTGTTGTTGACAAACGGCTGGAGGCGAAGGATTGTGTTGGAAACACTAGTTCTCGTCTGATCACTGAAGTTAAGCAGCGCAACCCCAGCTAGTACTGACATGGGTGACCGCGTGGGAAAACTGGGTACTGCTGCTAATACCCAATAATCGTCGCATTAGTGTGGTGTCTGTGCAGTCTCTGCATCAGAACAATGCTGTGGACGGGGCTCTAATGACCTTTGTAGTTAAAGGGCCGTAAAACACCAACAAACAAAAACTCGTCTGATCACTGAAGTTAAGTAACACAACCCCAGCTAGTACTGACATGGGTGGCTACTTGGGTAAGCTGGGTACTGCTAATACCCAAAAATCGTCGCATTAGTGCAGTGTCTGTGCAGTCTCTGCATAAGAACTACACTGTGGACGGGGCCCTAATGACCTTGTAGTTGTAGGGCCCTAAAACGCCAAGGGAGCGGTGAGTTGCGTTGGACACACCAGTTCTCGTCTGATCACTGGAGTTAAGCAACGCAAGCCCAGTTAGTACTGACATGGGTGGTTGTTCGGGAAAGCTGGATACTGCTAATACCCAATAATCGTCGCATTAGTGTGGTGTCTTTGCAGACTATGCACTAGAACTATGCAGTGGATGGGTCTCTAATGACCTTGTAGTTGACGGGACCTTAAACACCAACAAACCAAAACTAAAACGCCAACAAACAAACAATCCAACAGTTATTCATTTTTAAAGGTATTTTGTAACTTTTATGAGTTTTGCCTGATTAGCTATTGGATGGAAAGTGTGCCATTGTAACTTTTTAATTGACTTTTTTAGTGTATCACATAAGGGCTCCAAGATAGGTCCCAGAAAGGGCCGAATAGATTGTGCAATAGCAAAGTGGACGTATGTGATCTAGGGTTAATGACTGGCAGCTGACAAATGCCGCAACCCTTTTCAGTCTTCTATTTAGACATAGAAATATGAACTTAAATGACTTTATATGAGTTTTAATTGTTTATTGCATTCACAGCTTAGTACAGTTCAAAAATCATTTAGGGTGGTTTTTGTATGTTGAGAGCTTCCCATCTGAACATACGAAAAATTTAATGCGAATTCGAAAATTTGCATTGTTAACGATAAACTACGTTTATTGAAACTAAGATTTCAAAAAGAATGTGCACATGATTTATAAATTTTAGTGTAAGATATGTCCTTATTCATATTCCACACTCCTCTTTCTCCCGCTCTTAGACCTCTCTTTTTTTTTCTGGTTTTCAAGATGTCCATATTTAATCAGGAAGTGATGACAATTATTAGAAATGGCATATTTGGGCAGGCAGGAATGTTGATAATGTTGGTGGCTTAATTTGATACACGCCCCAATGAAAGGTGCCCATGTTGACGGGCACTTTACTTTTTACCAAAACATGAGACGGCGTTAAACGCACATTGCTTCCAGTAGCTACGTTTGCGTTGTAATGTGGTAATGTCAAGATTATTTTGCAGTCTTCGCATTATTTGGCGGGCGAACAGGTAATTAATAAGAGCTGTGTCCAAACTGCCATCATCATCTATGAGCTGCAGAGAAACAAAGAAGATAATACACGTACATTAGAATAGTTCCAAATTGTTATTATGCAAATTAACTGTTTTGTTCCCTTACTGGGGCAGGCCGGCATCCCCCACACAACTTTGCCAATATTTCTGCTGGTTCCAGACGCCTGGCTGGGGTGACCCCAGTCAGAGTATGTTCAGTGGACCCGCATACCGAAGCAAATTGCGTTGGACATTTCGCCTGATCACTGAAGTTAAGCAACGCAACCCCAGTTACTACTGACATGGGTGGCCGCTTGGGAAAACTGGGTACTGCTAGTATCCAAAAATCGTCGCATTAGTGTAGTGTCTGCGCAGTCTCTGCATCAGAACTACACAGTGGAGGGGGCTCTAATGACCTTGTAGTTGAAGGGCCCTGAAACACCAATAAACAACAACAACTACCGCAGACCTGACCCTGCCACAGGCGGGATAAGGGTATGGTGATGATGATGATTAACTGTTTTGCTCACCTTACATGCAACTTTTACGTCGACCTTTCCGACATTCAGGTCATGTGGTTCATTTGGGGTTGAGTGATTTTTTCTCCTCATGTCAAGGGATGTAGGACTGGGGGTCTGTTCATTCCCCCTTCCTTTCCCTCTCTGGGTTTTGGAGTAGAACCTTCAGGCCTATTCAGCCCCGTAAAACCAACGTCCAATATTTCATCCGTAAGGTTCTGATCTCATCAGGTTTTTCTCCATCTAACCTTTCCATCTTTTCATGTCTGCTTCATAAAAATGATAAAACTCTAGGGCATGTTCTGTGCTACTTGGTAAGCATAATAAGACCGAATTGCACCGTTTAGGACTACAATGGAAAAGAACCGGGAGTATGGCATGTAGAAGTTTGAAATGTTGTTGCACATATGTGAGAATTTGGCACATAGAATCAAAAATAGGGCAGAACTCGGGAGCGGCTTACTGCCTCGGTGGCGCAGTTGGTGACTTGCTCTATTTACTGCGCCAGTGGTTCCAGATTCGTTACTGGATCGAGGTGGGTTGGCTTCTTTTGGGCAAGAGAGTGACCCCCGAGTGGTGTACGATGACATTTGGACGTGAAGAAACTCTCTCTACTACGCAACGGGTAGATGAGGCACCATGCCCAGATGGAGGCGCTCGCCCCCTTGGCGTCGGTGGAGTACTCCTACAAACAACAGACCCACGATAAATAAGCATAGGGATTGCAGCTATATCATCCGTGTATCCATTCAGAGGGACAAGATGGGTAACCCGGGAGCAGCAAATTGCGTTGGACACACCAGTTCTCGTCTGATCACTGAAGTTGAACAACACAACCCCAGTTTGTACTGACATGGGTGACCACTTGGGAAAGCTGGGTACCGCTAATACCCAAAGAAATCGTCGCATTAGTGTGGTGTCTGTGCATTATCTGCATTAGAACTACGCAGTAGACGGGGTTATAATGACCTTGTAGTTGAAGGTCCCTAAAACACGAATGAACGAAAGGGCAGAACTCGGCAACCTGGCAAATTGACCATCGGCCAATCATCGAGAGGCGAATTTGTACTGTTCTCACGTACACAAATGCGGCGAAAAAATAATACAGTATTTAAATAAGAAAGTATTTATGGAAAGCAGCTTGAGGTGATGACGTATTTAGTGAATCTGCCTACAATTGGAAACAACGTTCTAAATTTGTTATTAGTGAGCCATCTTGGATTTTGTGTTATTGTTATTTCTTGAAATCAGAGGTTTAAATAAGCAAAGTAGGATCATTTTAAATACTGTAATAACGTACTCGATAGTAATGATAATTGAAACAACGAAGTGAAATCACCTTTACAATAGTGTCGACCATAGTCTTCGTCGAATGCTAGTAGATGGACAGTGAAACGATTTGGCGCACGGGTAATACTTTTTCTCGTTGAATTCAAATAATATTGCCAGTAAAGTTAAAAGTTTAAGTGCACTAATCTGTATTTTAGATTGATATTGGAAATCTTCAAAATCCCATTCTGAACATCCATTAAAAACTAATTGTCTACCAAAGAAGAAAACTTTCAAAAGTGCTCAGAAATGAGATTACCCAGCCGCCAGATGTATTTAAGGCGTCTTTACTGAACTTATACAAGAACGTTGTCCTCGAAAATAACTATTTGGTAAGTACTGCACTTGGCATTTTATTCGGTAACATTATCAATGCAAACTTTCCTGTCTATTCCAGGGTCGGCTACCTGCAGTATATATGTCCCAGTAGAACCGAGAACACACGGGCGAACAGTGCCGTCGTTTTACGTGGCCGTCTGGCAACCGATTTCCGTAAGAGCGGCTCTATTGCGTTGGACGTACCAGTTCTCGTCTGACCTGGTGACCACTGAAGTTAAGCAGCGCAACCCAAGGTAGTACTAGCATGGGCTATCGCTTGGGAACACTGGGTACTGCTAATATCCGAACCTTCGCAACAGCATGGTGTCATTAGTGTCTGTGCAGATTCTGCATTAGAACTACGCAGTGACGGGGCTCTAATGACCATTGTAGTTCAAGGGCTCTAAAACACCAACCTATTTTATTCGTTGGGGCACTTTCCCGTTAGTACTGACATGGGTGGTCGCTCGGGAAAGCTGGGTACTGCTAATACCCAATAATCGTCGCATTAGTGTAGTGTCTGCAGCATATGCATTAGAACTATGCAGTGGACGGGTCTCTAATGACCTTGTAGTTGATGGGACCTTAAACACCAACAAAGAACAACAACAACAAGAGGCACTTTCCCTCTACCGAGGCCAGGAGCCAACTCCCGCACCGTTTACCGATCTACACGTAATTGTTTGTTGTTTGTTGGTGTTTTAAGGCCCTTCAACTGCAAAGGTCATTAGAGCCCCGTCCACAGCATAGTTCTAGGGCAGAGACTGCATAAACACTACACTAATGCGACGATTTTTGGGTATTAGCAGTACCCAGTTTTCCCAAGCGACCACCCATGTCAGTAGTAGCTGGGGTTGCGCTGCTTAGCTTCAGTGATCAGGCGACAACTGGTGTGTCCAACGCAATTCGCCGCTCCCTCTACACGTAATACTGTATTAGTTCATGTTGACAGGGTTCTTTTACGTATGGATGACATCGTACATATCACACAGGATTATGACTACTTCAGAAGGTGCATTTTTGCTTTTCCTTCCTCTTGCCTGAAGACGCCATCTGTCTCGGACAGGATGATCCTACAGCCATTGGACCCACGAAGTCAGTGAGTCACCTAGACGGTGGTAAAATCAATCACTCTAAGAATGATAATTAGTGAGTATGCGCGAACTACTTTTTTAAAATCATCAAAGATTTTCGAATTGAATTGAGCGATGTTGGAAGTGATTCAAGAGTTTGTACCTTCGTTAGTATGGAGGTCCACGCTATGGCTGACGTAATTACGGTCATCATCATCATACCCTTATCCTGTCTGTGGCAGGATCGGGTCTGCAGTTTCTAGATCTCCACTCCCGCCTATCTCCCACCAGGCCCCCGTCAATCCCACACTCTACCATATCCTTACGGACAATCTGCTCCCACGTACATATAAAGTTGTAACCCTCACAAAGGGCCCTTGATCTACCCCCCCTTCTACCTGGTTTCCTGCAGAAAAGCTGCACTAATCCTCCTACACTTTAGGATAGTAACTAATTCCTCTGTTTTTCCTGTAAGGGTCCCCAAATTCCACGTTCCTAATCAGAGATTAGCCTTTATTCTTGATGAAACTGCTCTGACTAGGGGCCAGCCAGGCGTCTGGAATCCGCTGGAATATTGGACGGGTTGTCTGTGGGAGATGCCGGTCTACCCCACGGCTGACTTTTAATTACAGTATGATATTAATTAAGACGAAAAGAGGATATCTGACATAAAAATTCTGCAGTTAATTCGTATTCTGAAACCTTGAGAAACACGAAATATGCTTATTTTCGAAGGCTACCTTTTCAAGTGACTTCATTTAATTTGCATCACATTTTCATTATGACCTTATCGTAAGGATTTTAATCATTATAAGAAAAAGAGGAGCCATCGCCTTTTATTCCCTGTCTAATTGACGTCTACTTTCTTAATACAAGAGTCCAAAGTAAGTTAAAAAAATTTGGTGACTCCAAAGAGAAGGGGGCGGCAAATTGCGTTCGACACACCCACTCTCGTCTGATCACTGAAGTTAAGCACCGCAACCCCAGTTAGTACTGACATGGGTGGTCGCTTGAAAAAATTGGGTATCGCTAGTATCCAAAAACCGTCGCATTAGTGCAGTGTCTGTGCAGTCCCTGCATCAGAACTACAAAGTGGGCAGGGAGCGGCGAATTTCGTTGGACACGCCAGTTCTCGTCTGATCACTGAAGTTAAGCAGCGCAACCCCAGCTAGTAATGACATGGGTGACCGCTTGGGAAAACTGGGTACTGCTAATACCCAAAAATCGTTGCATTAGTGTAGTGTCTGTGCAGTTTCTGCATGAGAACTATGCTGTGGACGGGGCTCTAATGACCTTTGTAGTTAAAGGGCCCTAAAACACCAACAAACAACAACAACAAAGTGGACGGGGCGAAGGTAAAGGACATGCGTGGTAAAGGACAAGGCCAACTTGGATTACGTGCGACTGAATTTACGATTAATCTTTCTCTACCATGCCTCATGTGGTTTGATCGAAAAAATGTGATCCCATTCAATAGTAAGAAACTTCGTAAAGTATCATTAACTGACATTAAATTTGGTTAGGATTTCGGCAGTGAAAATTAATAATGGGCTTTGTCATTTCTAATTTCAAAGGCGTATTGCAGGCTGGCCCATTGTTTTGTCACGTGATTGGTTCGCGCATGCAAAGGGAATTCCAAAAAGTTACTTTTTCTGCAGTTCTATTCGCATCACGTGACTACCTACGAGTTCTAAGAAGCTAGATAACAGTAGCTGTTTCTCAGTCAATTTAATTTAATATATTGTAGCAATAAATCTCAAAGTGAAGTTGTGATTTGAGCTCTGCCATGCCCTAACAGATCCAACATGTATGAATCACGGCGTAGCGTAATCGCTACTACGAATTGCAATAACAGGTTAAATGGATGGAGTCCATTAAAATGTCGGGAAGGAAGCCTTACATATGTACTTTGCCATCTGGTTAGGGAGCGGCAAATTGCGTTGGACACACCAGTTCTCGTTTGATCACTGAAGTTTAACAACGCAACCCCAGCTGGTACTGACATGGGTGGCTGCTTGGGAAAACTGGGTGCCGCTAATACCCGAAAATCGTCACATTAGTGTAGCGTCTGTGCAGTCCCTGCATTAGAACTACGCAGTGGACGGGGCTTTAATGTCCTTGTTGTTGAAGGGCCCTAAAACACCAACGAACGAAAAAAAAAGCAATCTGGTTTCACTCAATAGCTCCGGTTGGCTTTCTTTCCTTTGGTCATTTTTGTCTTAAAGATAACACTATGTCTCCAGGTATTTAAAATCTTTCAGGCCCGGTGCACACATGCGATTTTTGCTCGCGCGGGTGCCGCAGGGACACCGCAGCAATTCAATGCACACATGCGGGGAAATGTCGCCAGTACACATTTAGGCCCGGTGCACACTTGCGATTTTTACTCGCGCGGCCTCGCAATTGCGGCATGAGATACATTAGTTGCAATGGGGGAGCGCACACATACCTGCGGCGCCGCCGCGGCTCCTAAAACCCGGAGTTGCGTCTGGAAATGCCCGCAGTTCCCTACGAAACCGCCGCGGCGCCGCGCTCGCACATTCGGTCAAGTAGTACCTTGTGGTCTATTGAGCGATGCACACACCCGCGCGGTTTCATAGTTTTGAAATTCGGTAGGGAAAAAGGGCACGCCTTCTGGGCTGTTGCCAAATGTGTACTGGCGACATTTCACCGCATGTGTGCATTGAATTGCTGCGGCGTCCCTGCGGCACCGGGCCTTAGCAACTGTCCAGAAGGCGTGTCCCTTTTCCCCCACCAAATCTCAAAACTAAGAAACCGCGCGGATGTGTGCATCGCTCAATAGACCACAAGGTACTACGTGACCTGATGTGCGAGCGCGGCGGTTTCGTAGGGAACTGCGGGCATTTCCAGACGCAGCTCCGGTTTTCGGAGCCGCAGGTATGAATACACTCCCCCATTGCAACTAATGTATCTCATTCCGGAATTGCGAGAGTAAAAGTCGCATGTGTGCACCGGGCCTTATACATCACCTACATTTGACAGTTGTGCTCTACGAGTGCCATTTTGCTTTTAATTAAATAAGGAGGACTGATCTTTCTCAATTATATTCAGTGGCGGGTGAAAAATTGAGTAATAATAATAATGATGATGATGAGGTCCGTATTTCCATCAGTTTTAGATTAGATTTCCGGGAAGAGTGGTTTGTGCTTATGTAGAGGTGGAAGGGACATGTGGAAACCCAGAAAGGTCTTGAATACCGTATTGGTGGTTTGCTGTTCAACAGCCATGTGGCTAATCATATACAGCCAATATTAATTTGATTATGACTGGTGTAGCTTACCATCCCAACCCTTTCCTTTTTTTATTACATTTTATATTGTACAATCATTTAGGAAGTCCAAATTGCACACTTGATCAGGAAAAATACCGTTAATAATCCAATTTACTAGATGGGATTTTAATGTAACAATGTTACTAATTACAACTTTCAGACTTTTTCAAGATTTGCTGGATATGTATTATAACTACTGACATAGCTCGGCAAGGAAAGAGAAGTAATTTTAAAAAAAGGTTTCTTATCGTCCTCATTTATTCTTTTACTCTCTGATATTTAATTTTTCTCATCAATTTATTTGTTCATCCAATTTGCCGTCTGCATGCTTAGCAGGTGAGATACGCCGGGGGTAATTTTGGAATGTGTGAGTATCGACAGTAGGTATCAGTGCCGTAACGGGGGTATGAAGCGCCTGTGGCAAGTGTCTAACTTGCGCCTCCCCGTTGGAGCGGCGAATTGCGTTGGACACACCAGTTCTCTTCTGACCACTGAGGTTAAGCAGCGCAACCCAAGCTAGTACTGACATGGATGGCCTCTTGGGAAAACTGGGTACTGCTAATACCCAAAAATCGTCGCATTAGTGTAGTGTCTGTGCAATCTCTGCATAAGAACTATGCTGTGAGCGGGGCTCTAATGACCTTTGTAGTTGAAGAGCCCTAAAACACCAACAAACAGCAAATGCGCCTCCCCGTAACCCAATAATGGCAAAAAACTGAAAAATTTTGCGCCCCAAACCCAGTTGCGTCCGTGGCGGGCGCCTTCTTCGCCACGCCCTAGTTACGGCCCTGGTAGGTATGCCACTAGTCATCAATGGCTGCTCCGTTCTTCTTTTGACCAAAGCAACTCAGCTCCTAACTCTTTTCCCGCCTATGGCAGGGTCGGGTACCCATTTGTCCCTCGGAATGGACACAGGGCGATATATTGGTCATAGTTTTTCTGCAGCCGGTTGCCGGCCAAAGTTGCACCCCTACGCTTATTTATCGTCGTTGGGGAATGCTACCGACGCCAGCGGGCGAGCTTCTACACATGGAAATTTTGCCTCATCTACCCGTTGCGTAGTAGAGAGGGTTGTTTTACGTGCAAGTGCCATCGTACACCCACGCGGGACCTCGGTTTTACTTCTCATCCGAAAGAAGGCACACTCGCGGCCTCTCTCTCTCTCGCCCGAAAGAAGCCGACCACACTCGGTCCAGTATCGAACCTAGAACTACTGACGCAGTTGCCGAACGTGCTAGCCACTACGCCACCGCGGCAGATCCATTCTTCTTTTGACCAACGCTGAAAATTAAATTGATAGCAGTCCGATAGAGTGCCAGACAGACAGAGTGATCTGTGGTGTATAGTTAGCAATTTAATTTTACCCATAAATATTTTATTATGCCCTCCCCTAGTTCGTTAAGTTCAAAGTGGTAGCAGACTAACCGACGACCGTATGGGAGAAGATGTTAACGGCATTACCGTTAAGTTTACTCACGGAGTGTTACTTGCCCCTTTTCATATCATAACGATGTGGCTACGTCTGTTATTTAATTTAATTTGTCTTGTTGAACTACTATTTGTCAGAATTACCGCCATTTCGAAAAGGACCCTGACGCAGGAAACATGGAAGGGAAAGATTATAGAAAGGAGAGCCAACGCCAGCTTTTGTGGGGCCTTCTTGTAAGGAAATACATTTTACAGTTTGAATTTTACGTTGTGCAGCCACGTTGCGTTGGACACACCAGTTCTCATGAGATCACTGTAGTTAAGCAGCGCAAGCCCACGTCAGTATCAACATGGGTGGTTGGTAAAGAACGTTGGGCGCTACAAATTTCCCCTCTCCTATGTCCACTATCTACTACCTCATCTCCCGCGAGCAGCCTCCTAAGGGTTCGTCCTGTTATGACTGCTTGGCTAACTCCCCAACCCATTAAATGAATCCAGAATATAGAGCCCCGGGAGCGAGGCTGGGTTCTGGTGAATGTGGTGCCGGATACCGGACTAAAAAATATTTTCCGGGGCCGTTTGTAAGAAAATCATGCAATATAAGAGCCCACGCGCGGGGCCGTAGTAAACGCGGGATCTGGTGAATGTGGTGAACCCATTTCGCGATACCGGGCTTAAAAATATCTTCCGGGGCCTTTTGTAGGATGCAACATGTAATATAAAGGCCCATGCGCGGGGCCTTAGGAGCGGCGAATTGCGTTGGACACAGCAGTTCTCGTCTGATCACTGAAGTTAAGCAACGCAACCCCAACTAGTTCTGACGTGGGTGGACACACCAGTTCTCGTCTGATCACTGAAGTTAAGCAACGCAACCCCAGTTAGTACTGACATGGGTGGCCGGTTGGGAAAACTGGGTACCGCTAGTATCCAAAAATCGTTGCATTAGTGTAGTGTCTGTGTAGTCCCAGCATCAGAACTACACAGTGGACGGGGCTCTAATGACCTTGTAGTTGAAGGGCCCTAAAACACCAACAAACAAACAACAATCTGACGTGGGTGGCCGCTTGGGAAAACTGGGTGCTGCTAATACCCAAAAATTGTTGCATTAGTGTAGTCTGTGCAGTCCAGTGTCGTCACTAGGGTTGGTGTTACCCGGTGCAGTTACACCATGGTATCACCCCCCCTCTCCCGAAAAAAGCCGCTTCTTCTGCTGTGGTGTCACCCCATTTCTCATGGTGCGAGTGGTGTCAGCCGGTGCGGCCCGCATCCTTAGCACTCCCTAGTGACGCCACTGGTGCAGTCTGTGCATCAGAACTATGCTGTGGACTGGGCTCTAATGACCTTGTAGTTGAAGGGCCCTAAGACACAAACAGCAGCAGCAGCAGCGGGGCCTTAGTAAGCGCGGGGCAGGGTTCGGCGAACGCGCCGGCCCTGACAGAAAGCACACGCCAAAATGACAGTTTGTCATACAGCGAACTCACGTGCACCCATGGTATCGGGAAGAACGTGTGTGACGTCACTATGCTCGAACATTCTACAACTCCATTTTGATTAGATTTTCATGGGTTAGAAAATGGTCTCTGTAGGTGTTAGCAAATGTTACCGCACTATTCATTATTTTGTTTCCAAATTTAATATCATAGAGGAAATTTGGTTTATAAATGCAGTATGTAATGTAAATGAAGTGACACCAAACTTTTATATGGCCTCAGCGTTGGCGATGTTGGAATGAAACTCTAATACCGCATTTACACATTCGCGAATAAGACGAGTCGAATGACGAGGCGAGACTTTCGTCGAAATGTTCGCATTCATTCTTTGGATGAGGAATGACTGTTCACACATTCGCCGAATATCTCGTCAGATGGTCATTCTCCAATCACCTCGTCGCTAGCGCCCTTTGACTCGTATTGTCTCGACAGCTAGTCATTCTCAAATCGCCTCAGGTCACTCGCGCCCTTTGACTCGTGTGAAAAAAACCGCTTCCAACACGAGCGCCACGAATGGCGAGGCGAACCACGAGGTGAATGACGAATGTAGTGTTCACACATTCGTCGAACATGCTCGCCTCGCCACTCGTGGCGCTCGTGTTGGAAGCGGTTTTTT
>JAAFCE010001036.1:47642259-47686228 GCA_013389805.1 Trigoniulus corallinus | reverse complement strand
CTATAATACCGCATTTACACATTCGCGAATACGACGAGGCGAGTGGCGAGGCGAGCATGTTCGACGAATGTGTGGACACTACATTCGTCATTCACCTCGTGGTTCGTCTCGCCATTCGTGGCGCTCGTGTTGGAAGCGGTTTTTTTGACACGAGTCAAAGGCCGCGAGTGACCTGAGGCGATTTGAGAATGACTAGCTGTCGAGACAATACGAGTCAAAGGGCGCTAGCGACGAGGTGATTGGAGAATGACCATCTGACGAAATATTCGGCGAATGTGTGAACAGTCATTCCTCATCCAAAGAATGAATGCGAACATTTCGACGAAAGTCTCGCCTCGCCACTCGCCTCGTCGTATTCGCGAATGTGTAAATGCGGTATTAAATTATAATTTCAGTTTTAAACTTCCTTGTGATACACAGAGTCTGACCGCCCATTGGTTCAAAGTGTGCGAAGAACGCAGGCGGCTGCCCTGATGGGGCCCACCTTCATAAACTTAAAATATAACACCAAACCTGTCATGTGTTGATGATTCAGAAAAGAATCAGACCCGCCTTCCTGGCGCAGTGAGCGGCGAGTTGCGTTGGACACACCAGTTCTCGTCTGATCACTGAAGTTAAGCACCGCAAGCCCAGTTAGTACTGACATGGGTGGTGGCTCGGGAAAGCTGGGTACTGCTAATGCCCAATAATCGTCACATTGGTGTAGTGTCTGTGCAGTCTATGCATTAGAACTACGCAGTGGACGGGTCTCTAATGACCTTTTAGTTGATTGGACCTTAAACACCAACAAACAACAACAACAACCTGGCGCAGTGGGTAACACGATCGGTAACTGAGTCAGAAGCTCTAGGCTCGATACTCCCTCTGTATCACTTCACAGTTTCATGTAATAGCAAGTCTTTTAATGACATTCTAGGAACTATTTCTAATTGAAGTACTATGAAATTGTCATTAGAGATGAGGACATTGACGTTGTACAAGAATAAGTGTATTTATATTTGTAGTTTTGTGCCCCCCCTCCCCCCTTCCAACAGTTTAAAACCCGCCTCGGTGGCGCTGTGGGTAGCACACTCGGTAACTGCGTCAGTACTTCTAGATTCGATACTGGACCAAGGTGGGTTGGCTTCTTTCGGGCGAGAGAGAGAGAGAGGTTTCGAGTGCGCCTTTTTGTGGATGAGAAGTAAAACCGAGGTCCCGTGTGATGTACGATGGCATTTGCACGTCAAAGAACTCTCCCTACTACGCAACGGGTAGATGAGGCAAGTTTCCAGGTGTAGGAGCCGGTGGCATACGGAGGGTATTCTATGCCCGGGGACAAAGACTGAAATCTGCGCCCTCTGGCACCCGCTAAACTTAATGTGAACCGCATTTTCGCGCCCTCCCCCTGTCTTCTGCACCCGAGGACATCTGCCCCCCCCCCCCGGCCGCCCTTAGTTACGCCACTGGTAGGAGCTCGCTCCCTGGAGTCGGTGGAGTACCCTAACAAACAGTACACCGACAATAAATAAGCATAGGCGTTGTAGCTTTGGTCGGCAACCGGCCTTAGAAAACCATGACGAATATATCGCCCTTGTGTCCATTCAGAGGAACAAGATGGGTACCCGACCCTGCTGTAGGCGAGAAAAGGATTAGGAGTTACTTTTTGCTTCAGGAAAGAAAGTTAATTCTTGTCATGTGCTGGCAAACAAGACCAACAAGGGTGGTTGGTAAAGAACGTTGGGTGCTGCAAATTAGCCCTCTCCTTCATCCTTTCACCTATCTCCTCATCTCCCGCGGGCAGCCTCCTAGGGGTTCGTCCTGTTATGGCTGCCTGGCTTACTCCCCAACCCACGAAACTAATCCAGTAAAATCAAAACAAAATGACGATTTCTTTACTCCAACAAAAGAAATGTTAAAAAAGCAAGCAACTCCCTAACCCTTTTCCCGCCTATGGCAGGGTTGGGTACCCATCTTGTCCCTCTGAATTGGACATAGTTTTTTCTGCAGCCGGTTTCCGGCCTAAACTGTACACGTTAAAAAATAAGTGCAAATACTATGAGGGGGGGGGGGGGGACGAACCTATAGGACCGGCCCTGGTGATACAAAAGAAATCAATGTTAACCTGTACACGGTTAAAAAGCAAGCAACTCCTAACCCTTTTCCCGCCTATGGCAGGGTTGGGTACCCATCTTGTCCCTCTGAATTGGACATAGGGCAATATATTGGTCATAGTTTTTTTCTGCAGCCGGTTGCCGGCCTAAACTGTACACGTTAAAAAAATAAGTGAAAATACTATGAGGGGGGGGGGGGGACGAACCTATAGGACCGGCCCTGGTGATAAATACTAGATCCCCGCCCCAGAATGGTGAAAAAGACAACTTACCGTTAAGTCGGGGTCGAATGTTTCTTGTTGTGGATCAGAAGACATGGTTTTGGTACAGACGCTCAGGACTGATAGAACCACGATAAAGACTATGAAGAATAACCTCAAAGAAGTGGACATTGTCGATGAAACAAGTATGATCAGTCGATGTAGATATCTTTTAAATGACTTTAAGGTAGTATGGTAAGAAGTCTGAAAAGCAAAAACGAAAATATTTTTCTCAGTCCATTTTAATTTTGAAATTCTGTTTTCTCTCTTGCCTCTGTTTTCAGTGTATAGGTTTAACTAGACGTCTTTGAAGCTTTATTTCGGCTATAGCTTGTTAAAGAAGAGGCGGGTAAGAGAAAATTAATACGCTTCCTTGTAATCATTTCTCATTTATATTTGATATTGAAATTTATTAGGATTATTGGCAAGACGTGCAAATAATAATGGTGAAGGTTAAAGGGAAAAGCGAACGACATTAAAGATTGAGAGATGAAACGTAGGGTTTAACTTTATTATATATTGGTGAATATCTAGTGTAAATAGTATAGGAAATAATCTGCTCTTAATCCTTCTGTTTTTGTTTACAATGTTTTATCAACCATAATGAAAAGAGGGGAAATCAAGACATTTAAAATCTTAACCCCCCCCTCCTCTCCCCACACTCAGTGCGTGTAACAACAACAATAGGCTTTGCTGCACGAAGGCTATGCTAGCAGTGTTTGCCTACATCGATAACGCAGAACGAAGGGATATAGGGAGAGAGAGAGAGAGGAATGAGGGGTGTTCATGAATCAATGCGACTAAGGCCCGGTGCACACATGCGATTTTTACTCGCGCGGCCTCGCAATTGCGGCATGAGATACGGGCATGAGATACGGCGCCGCCGCAGCTCCGAAAACCGGAGTTGCGTCTGGAAATGCCCGCAGTTCCCTACGAAACCGCCGCGCTCGCACATGCGGTCACGTAGTACCTCGTGGTCTATTGAGCGATGCACGCATCCGCGCGGTTTCTTTGTGCGGTCCCTTAGCCCCGGTGCACACATGCGATTTTTACTCGCGCGGCCTCGCAATTGCGGCATGAGATACATTAGTTGTAATGGGAGAGTGCACACATACTTGCGGCGCCGCCGCAGCTCCGAAAACCGGAGTTGCGTCTGGAAGTGCCCGCAGTTCCCTACGAAACCGCCGCGCAGGCGCGCTCGCACATGCGGTCACGTAGTACCTCATGGTCTATTGAGCGATGCACACATCCGCGCGGTTTCTTAGTTTTGACATTTGGTGGGCAAGAAGGGCACGCCTTCTGGAAGGTTGCCAAATGTGGACTGGCGACATTTCCCCGCATGTGTGCATTGAATTGCTGCGGCGTCGCTGCGGCACCCGCGCGAGCAAAAATCGCATGTGTGCACCGGGCCTAATAGAACTTTCACGCGGCGCACCAACTAATGGAAAGAAGTTCTATTTCTTTGTTGTTGAAATTCTCGGATAGGCTTTACCTTTTACCCGTTGTTCTATTTTGCACTTTCCATTGAGTTCTTTGGTGTTTTAGGGTAAAATTATTGACGAAAACAAGTAGTTTTATGACTAAACATTATTTTCAGGGCAGAAAGGAATTTTTCAGAGATTTTTCTGTTCCTAGAAAAGTGAGGTTCGTACAAACGGGATATTCCTGGCTACACGAGATCATTTACAGAATCGATATGTATCTTGTTCGTTGGGAGAAGTATCTTGTTCCAAAAGACCGAAATTAGAGATCATTGTAAAGGTACTTTACCAAAGATAATTCATTGCATGCATCTTTCACCTCAATCGCTAGGTAAAATTAGTAACCGGGTAAAATGGACAGTGTAAAATAGAACAACCGGGTAAAAGGTAAAGCCTATCCAAATTCTCACTTGTTTTATTTCAAGTAAGTCGACTTTCGTAATGAAATTAATTCAGTTATTCCTGTTTGCGGCCGGGTAAATTTTATAGCACATCATCGTCATCACACCCTTCTTATCCCGCCTGTGGCAGAGTCGGGTCTGTGGGTTCACTGAACATGCTCTGACTGGGAGGACTCCAGCCAGGCGTCTGGAACCTGAAGGAAATACTGACTAAGTTGTCTGTGGGGGATGCCGGCCTACCCCACTGTTCCAAAATCGTATTACGCAACGAAAATAGATATTTTTGACAGGTAAGTTAATGCTTTGTTGGTTATAATATTGCATGGTGTCTGACATATTGCACAATAACCATAATACAACAGGAATCAGGCTCATGCTCGGTAAATTTTATGGCACAATTTTAAATACTGTATTAAATTTTGAATAATCAGTTTCATTTCAGCGTTAAGATACTGTGAGGTATGTAAATAAATAATAATACTGATATAGTTTTATCATCATACCCTTATCCCACCTATGGCAGGGTCGGGGCTGAGAGTTCTAGTCCTCCACTCTCTCCTATCTTCTACCACGTTCCCGTTTACCCCACACACTACAATACCCTTACGGACAACTTGCTCCCACGTCTGCTTCGTTCTCCCCCTGCCTCGGGTGCTCCCCATCACCTACACTATTCTTGAAATGCACCTACAGTAGCCTATATAGGTTTAGGCGAATAAACATAGTTTTCTGGTAATTCTTTAAACTACAGGGAGCAGCGAGTTGCGTTGGACACACCAGTTCTCGTCTTATCATTGAAGTCAAGTGACGCAACCCCAGCTAGTACTGACATGGGTGGCCGCTTGGGGGAAAACTACCCAACAATCATTGCGTTAGTGTAGCGTCTGCGCAGTTCTGCATATGAACTATGCTGTGGACGGGGCTCTAATGACCTTATAGTTGAAGGGTCCTAAAACACCACCAAACAAACAAACTTGGGAAAACTGGGTAGCGCTAATACCCAAAAATCGTGGCATTAGTGTAGTGTCTGTGCAGTCTCTGCATTAGAACTACGCAGTGGACGGGGCTCTAATGACGTTGTAGTTGAAGGGCCCTAAAACACCAACAAGCAGTTTAACCCTCCCCATCCTGCAGGTTCATTGAATCGTATTAATTAAAATAGCAGCAGTAGTAAATTGCGGTTTCGCAGTTGTATATTCAGTAATGACCACCAAACATCGGAGGAATTCAATTTGAAGTCATTTATAGAAAGTATCTTGTTTCCTTCATGCTAGGGCGTTCATTTAATCGTTCATTCCCTCTTCTTAATAAGTCACTAAATTATAAGATGACTAGACTCGCTCGCCGTTTATTGTTTTACGATCATGACTCCCATTAGTAGGTAGACACGTAGTAATTTCAATAGTGTGTTTAACATGCATATCTAACAAGGCTATTATTACCGAGCAACAAGTTATAATTTATATCATACATATAGTAGTTAAATATATGCATATGATGTATCGGGATCATGTTTTACTACTTATAACAATAATTATTATTAGATTTTATATTGATTTCAGTTTACTGGGTACAGTCTTAATTATCTTGTTATCTTTTCATTACTTGATGCTTAGCGACTACCTTGGAGGTTCGTTTTATAAAAGCTCAACATTTTTTTGTTTAAAAAACAATTATTTCAATCTCTACTTCTTTTTCCGCCTCATCTACGCTTATTTGAAAGTAACATCAAGAGTATCAACAAGTTAAGAAAATATGCGAAATGTTGCCCACCTACCTTGATGACCTGTACACACGGGTTTCAGGAAATGTGACGACACCCCCGCGGAGCAACGGACTATATAACCCCACTACGTGGTCTAACAGTGACGTCACCGACTGTCGTCACGTGAGAATGCCGACTAGTCGAACCATTCGTTCTGAAAATTTGAAGCCAATCGCGAGGCTGAGTTTTTTTATGGTTCTATTTGTTCAAAAAATGGCGCCGGTTGTTTATCGAGATTTTGATTTCTCTTTTTTAATATCGATGTCATAATTCATAACGTTTTTCGACTGATTCCTATCCCATTTTCTCTCTCCTCCTCACCTTATCTCTCTCTCAATATAAGTATCCCTACGTTGTTTTCCACCCATCACCAGGTTTGAAATTATCATTTTTTTTTCAGGATTAAGACATAGAAGTAGCTGTTTCAATTTCCCAAACATCCGTTTTATGTATTCGATTGAATTTATTACTAGTATTATTTGCCTTGGGATTTTTATCCATAGTGATGCAGACGGTTGGTCGTTTTAATATTGACACGTAGTTTTGTGTATCGTACATACTAATTGCAAATGATGATTTATTGAGAGTGTTTCATGCGGTAATCGTTGTAATTCATTAACGAGAATTAATTCTGCCAAATCTACCGTTCACTTGACACATTTGTTTAGTTGTGGTTTCATTTTTTTTTCTTTTTGATTTCGCACGATAGGGAGAAAAAAGAAGAAACAAACATCTTTGTTGCATCAACAATTGAGTTTCGGACAAATGAACAACAACACTGATTACGAATTGAAATCGTCAGACTTAAAAGGATTGAAAATAATGTAATTATGATGTCAGTTTGATGATCATTATTAGATTTAGGCCCACCTCTCTCTCTCTCTCTTTCTCTCCCTGGCCCATTCAGTCTTCCCAAAGAGTTTATTGTTTTCTCACTTTTGCCTGCCTGTCTGTTTGTTAACCTCTCTCTCTCTCTCTTTCTTGTCCCTTGTTCTGCCTTTAATCCAAACTTTCTGAGTTTCTAGACAACATCAAACTCCGTAGGAGTTCTGATGAAATGGTTTCACGCAGTAGGAATATTGGGCTCTTGAAAACATATACGAGTATTTAAAAGATGTCAAAAGGCTTTCCACAAGCCATCAAGTGTATAATAACGTGGTAGTTTTGAAGTGTTCTCTCCATTAGGTAATTTTTATATAGGCTAATACAGTATGTATATTGAAGTCCATTTTCAGTTTTGTCAACCCTTTGGTCATGAAAATAATCGTTAAACCACGCACGTCGTCTTAAGTGCAAAGTATCACCGTCGTCAGTTTTGAACGCAATTATTTGCCTTACATTTTATGTAAGTAATTTTTTATCACACGCCACTCTTACTCTCTTAGAGATATGTTATATTTGCTTTAAAAATCTTAAATTGTGTGGCTGGATTTAATGGTCTGTTGATCTCGACAACGTTTGTTATTTTTTTTCCTCGCCCTCCTGAAGTCCAAACGAGCTCCTTCAGGTCTAAATTCATTGGCATCGATGCACATCATCGATTCTGAAGTCATTAGTTTTTTGCTCTGAGTTTTCCATCTAATTCACGAATGTCTCTTGTAAATTGCATAAATAATCATCACGCAGAGATGAGTGGGAGCAAAAGATTCAGTTTGAAGCAGTAGGTATTCATGTTTCAATGACTTGTCGACCAGTGTGGAGTGGAGGGACGAAAGTTTCCCCACTTCCCCGACCTCCTCCTCCTCCTCTTCATTTCTCGTTCCCCTTGTCCCTTAATCTTTAAATGTGGCAGCTACTGATCAACTCTCCATTACCATGCAGACTACGTTACATTTTTGATCCATTTTTTTGTCATGTTTTAGGCGATCTAATGGGCCATCTGGACGTGGCCGTGTTGAAAACGTGTCCCCACTTCAGGCGGTAGTTTCACATTATAAGGGACAATTAAACCCTATATGTCACGCGTAGTAAAAGTAAAAGACCTTTACTACGTCACAAAAGTACAGATTGGCAAATATCCCCAGTTGCAGGACCCAGACACTTATCTTTATATTTAATAATTGTGACGCCCTAGTAGTGGTGAAGTTTGTATGATGTGACCTCTTCACTATGGTTGGCGCCGAAGTCTGTCCAAGAGGAGAGGCACAAGGCCATGATCACTTATAATTATTTGTTTAATAATAATAATGGACTTTAACATTGCCCACTACAGGCTAATGCATTTCAGTGTGCCAATGTGGATGAGAAGGAAGAAAAAAACAGTGGACACCTTCAGGTCTTGATATCTTGAAAATTGAACTCTATCCTTTAGCTCTAGGGAGTAGCTCTGTCTCTTAGCAAAATCAACTCCTAACCCTTTCCCGCCTATGGCAGGGTCGGGTACCCATCTTGTCCCGCAGCTGGAGGGAGCGGCGAATTGCGTTGGACACACCAGTTCTCGTCTGATCACTGAAGTTAAGCAGCGCAACCCCAGCTAATACTGACATGGGTGGCCGCTTGGGAAACTGGGTACTGCTAATACCCAAAAATCGTCGCATTAGTGTAGTGTCTGTGCAGCCTCTGCATGAGAACTATGCTGTGGACGGGGCTCTAATGACCTTTGTAGTTTAATGGCCCTAAAACAGCAACAGACAGTAACAACAACCAGCAGCCGGTTGCCAACCAAAGCTGCAATCCCCTATACTTATTTATCGTCGGTCTGTTGTTTGTTGGGACACTCCACCGACTCCAGGGGACCAGCTCCTCATCCTTTTCGTGCAAATGCCATCGTACACCACACGGGATCTCGGTTTTGCTCCTCATCCGAAGGAAGGCGCACTCAGGGCATTTGTCTCGTCCGAAAGCAGCCAATCCACCTCGGTCCAGGTTGGGTTGTTGTTGTTTAAGGTCCCGTCAACTATAAGGTCATTAGAGACCCGTCCACTGCATAGTTCTAATGCATAGACTGCACAGACACTACACCAATGCGACGATTGTTGGGTATTAGCAGTACCCAGCTTTCCCGAGCGACCACCCATGTCAGTACTAACTGGGCTTGCGTTGCTTAACTTCAGTGATCAGACGAGAACTGGTGTGTCCAACACAATTCGCCGCTCCACCTCGGTCCAACTTCGAACCTAGAACTACTGACGCAAGTACCGAGCACGCTACCCACAGCGCCACCGAGGCGGGTTCACCTCTGTCCTTTAGTATGTCCGAGGCGGGATCACCTGTGGCCTTTAAAACGCCTAGTAATACGTTTCTGTTCCTGTGTAGTTATTATTATTATTAACGTAGCTATTACCTGGATTGCATGTGTGCGTGAGTTCGAACCTGGCTGTCGTGATATTTTTCTTAAGTAGTGTAACTCTTTGATTGGACTGAGTGCAGTCTTAACAGCAGTAGCGTTATATTAACATTTAATTAACCTGGGGGGATTGAATGGCTTGTCCATCAAAATAGCCTGCCTTATTATTACTGGTTATTCGTGATCCTCGTTGTCCACCGCAATTATGCGGCTACTATTTCTAAAGTTTTCTTTGTTCGTTGTCTGGACGACAATTTAGTTGGATTGAATGTATTTTAGATGAGTTACTTCTCTTAAAATAGGACTGTTGAAGCAAGATCGTCGTTGCTTGTTTTGTTGGAAGGGGTTGACAACATTAGGAGGCTTTACCACTCGGACGGACTTTGGCTCAAATGTCGATTGATTATAAGATGTATCAAAATTGGACAATTTGACACCGTTTTAAATCTGAGAGGAGAGACGAAGATCAGAAAAGAGATTGAAAGTATTCCTGTGAATCAAACCATTGGGGATGCATTGTAGATGGTGAGTGCTGAGTGACCACTGTCATTTTCTACAGTATCATCTCTCCCCTCCCTTTAGTTTCATTGCCCTTAGAGACTGAATTGGATGGTGTAATTCTGTCTTCTGCATTTAATTTCTTTCTTGTAGGTCAGAAGGCGATGATGTATTTTAGTGATTAATTAACTAGAGTCTTTTCTTGACAAGATTTCGTAGGAGTCTATAGTTATCTCTCTCCCTGTGTGTGGGAGAGGTTCTTCTCCGCTTATTAATTCAGTGGTTGTGGGGTTATCTCCTGTACTCAGAAAGTTAAAGATAAGGTTAAAAAAGGATATCCTATGCTGAATAACATGACTTCTTATCTTCTCCCTCTCCACGTCTTGATGAAGAAATGCTGGCGTTGGTAACACTATAATAGCGTTGTTGTCTCGTATGCTAACGTGTCTAGGTTCGAGTCCAGATCGGTGCTCGTTAACTTTCCGTCCACAAGGTTACGATTTGTGGCACACACTGCAAGGTGAGGTCTGTTATGATCCCAAAAAGTGCAGCCAAGTTGCGTTGGACACACCAGTTCCCGTTAGATCACTGAAGTTAAGCAGCGCAAGCCCACGTCAATACCAACAAGGGTGGTTGGTAAAGAAAGTTGGGTGTTGCAAATTAACCCTCTCCTTTGTCCTTTCACCTTCCTCCTCATCCTCCTCCTAAGGGTTCATTCTGTTATGGCTGCCAGGGCCGGCTCGTCAGTTTCAGGCGCCGTAGGCAAGTGGGTCCATCGGTCATCCATAATACGGTTCTAAATTGTCCAAGCGTCTCTCACGTGCTTGGCATTTGTCTCAATACCAACATTTAGAAAAGGCCCAACCAATCAGAAATTTGGGAACCCCAGGACTATGAACATTTTAAATGACTGATAGACTGCATGGAAAGGAAGTACCCCTGAAATCAGCCGCCCCTATGAAATTTGCCGCCCTAGGCAGCCGCCTAGGTTTGCCTGCCCCACGAGCCCCCGCTGCCCTTATCCCACCTATGACAGGGTCGGGTCTACACGTTCTAATCCTTCACTCCTGCCTACCTCCCACCAGGTCCCCGTCCACCCCAGACATCCTGCTCCCACGCCCTGCTTTAGTACCCAGTGTTCCCGACCAGCCACCCATGTCGGTACTAACTTGGGTTGCGTTGCTTAACCAGAAATAAAATATGCTAATTACTTAGGAGACCTGACAACTTCTCTAGATAGGTAAAGAAAACATGGGAGAAGAGGTACTCAAAGTTTGGTTAAGATTGGAGAAAGTGGTACATATGTACCGATAGACACAATTTTGTTGGTCTGGGGTCTGCCGAAACCCCACCTTGTGGACGGAAGGTTAATGCCCCCTCCCGGCACTGGTGGTCATCCTCTTAGACTCATTAAAATCATCAATTGTGAGTAAGCACTTTCACATGGGAATTTTGTCGATTTGTAGGTTTCTTATTGTGATGATCCGCCGCAGTGGTTCTAGGCTCGATGCTGGACCGAGGTGGGTTGGCTTCTTTCGGGCGTGAGAGTTGTCCTGAATGCCCCTTCCTTGGGTTGAGAAGCAAATCCGAGGTCCCGTATGGTGTACGATGGCATTTGGACGTAAAAGAACCCTCTCTACTAGGCAACGGGTAAAGGAGGCAAAATTTCCAGGTGTAGGAGCTCGCCCCCCTGGCGTCGGTGGAATTCGCCAACGACCGGGGGGTTGCGGCTTTGGTCGGTAACCTGCTGCGGAAAAGCACTGTGCAATATATCACTCTTGGGTCCATTCAGGGGGACAAGATTGGTACTCGACCCTGCCATAGGCGGCAAAAAGGGCTAGGAGTTGTTTTGTAGGTTTGTTATTGTGATAATAGAGAGTTTTCTGACTGTGGTTCTATCCGACGTACGTTACGCAATGCAGACGAATCGTGAACTGCGCAGACTCACGCCGTATCTGAATTGCTCACTCTTAAGGCTCGGCCACACAGAACGCGATCTGTCGCAGCGGGCAGAAATCGCGCGATCGTCGCAATGGTCGGCGATATGGCAACGCCACATATGGCGCGATATCTTTGCCAACGATCCTTTTCAGAGGCACCATTGAGAAGTGCTCAACTCGGTTTTTCCATAGTTTTTGCCAAACTGATCACGTGATCGCGCGATAAAAATGTAAATTTGTACATCTGGATCGCTGCCCGCCGCGATCAAGAATAGATCGCGGCGACAGATGCCCGCTGCGATAGATCGCGTTCTGTGTGGCCGAGCCTTTATCCTGCCTGTGGTAGGGTCGGGTCTATTGAACATTCTCTGAGTTGGAGCACCTCAGCCAGCCGTCTGTAACCCACAGGAGATATTGACTGAGTTGCCTGTGGGGGATGCCGGCCTACCCAGGCTCGGCTCGTGGGTTTCAGGCCCCCTAGGCAAGTGAGTCCATCGCCGCTCCCATTAATTGAATGCAGTTATAAATTGTCCGTGCGCTTCTCTCCCCCTTGGCATATGTCCCATGGCCAATGCATTGCTATGCCCCTGCAAGAGGGCGCCTTGAAAAAGCCAACATTTAGAAACGGCCCCACCAATCAGAGAAATTTCGGTAACCCATTACTATGAACATTTTAAATGACCGGTAGACTGCATGGCAAGGAAGTACCTCTGAAATTAGCGGCTTCTTTGAAACTTGCCGCCCTAGGCAGTCGCCTAGGTCTGCCTGCCCCATGAGCCGCCTGTGGACCTACTCCACGATTGTAACTAGTCAGTCTACCATTTTATTTTCATTAAAGACACTTTGTACATCCGAATTTAAATCGAAATTATTGAATCATCCGATGGTGTGCCAGATGAGGAAGATTTTGGAGAATGGATGATGTTATTTCTCTGCCCACTCTTTGCCCTCTCTCTGACATGATCGTGAGGTACAAATTTCAAAGATACAGTATTTCTTAACTTTTATGGAGTATATCTGTCTCTCTGTCTCTCTTTCTGTCTCTCTTGTTTGTTTGTTGGAGTTTAAGGTCCCGTCAACTACGAGGTCATTAGAGACCCGTCCACTGTATAGTTCTAATGCATATGCTGCACAGACACTACACTAATGCGACGATTATTGGGTATTAGCAGTACCCAGCTTTCCCGAGCGACCACCCATGTCAGTACTAACTGGGCGTGCGTTGCTTAACTTCAGTGATCAGACGAGAACTGGTGTGTCCAACGCAACTCTCCGCTCCCCTCTCTCTCTCTCTGTGTCTCTCTCTCTGTCTCTTTCTGTCTCTCTCTCTCTCTCTGTCTATTTCTCTCTTTGGTCTTGTAGCTGAAATGGCGTGATGACCGCTAAGCGGAAGTGTACGTCGTAATCCAGTTTATGGTTCTGAGTTCGTTTCCATAGCATTGCATCCTTCTTTTTTCTATTTCTCATTTAATCTTTTTAAAATCTTAAAGACATGCGGGGTTTTTTCTCTGAATGCAGATAAGTGGACTGAAATTACGTAAGAGTAAAAGTAGTGGAGTTTTAAAATTGAGAGGTGACCTCTCTAAGTAGCAGAGAGTGTAGCAATTTATCGTTAATTTCGACACTCCTCCACCTCCTTCATGTGTGTCCGCGTGTTTTTACAAACGCGATTTATTTCTGTACATATATTTCGACGGGTGAAAGGGTTAAAAAAGAGAGAAGTGACTTTCTCCTCTTCTTCACATATTGTGGGGTGGTCTTCAAAAGTGGAAAAGCTTGTGTCCTCTCCACGGTTTACCAACTTGATTAAATTTGACCATCGGAAATGGAGGAAAGGGATTTGGTTGACTAATTCTTAGGATCTGCGTTCGCCTTTCTTTTTGTCCACCACATGTTCTTTTTTTTTCATATGTGAGTTGTTTTGGTTGTCGGTTTGAATTATTTAGGGAGGAAGATTGAGGGGTGTCTTTTTTTTTCTTCTTCTTCTTTCTCCCGGCTAGCTGTCTATTGATAGAGTGTACTACATCTTTTCAGATTTGACCATTGGGCTGGAAATGACCACTGAGAATTCTGTAGAAGTACTAAACAAATTCATTGAAATGCTACTTAGAATTTCTGTCTCTCCGTCTTCATGCCTCTAACCCCCGTCCCCCTTTTTTTTCATGAAAGAAAGAGGTGGGGGTTGAATTGTTTTCCTATCCTGGATCGCAGTACTTACTGCTTATTCTATTTAACCCTTTATTTTCTTGTAGTTCTTCTTGAACTTACGTATTATTCCTTTCAAATTTAGACTACTGCAGGCTGCTATTGCTGCCGCCTTCATTATACATGCAAAAGAAACATGGCGTCTGATGTGAAACAGAATTTTAATATAAAATGAAATTTGGTTGTCTGTCACTCAAGTATCAGCATTTTTCAAGAAAAGGGGATAAAAAGAAGAGGGGAACATTGTAAAAGTTGTCACTGTAAAAGAGTGACTGACGTGGAACACTGTCCATTAAAGGCGATGAGGTCTACTGTATTTTCAATTTGCACTGCTGCACTAGCTTAAAGGTAATATTTCTTTCTGATTTCGTTTCCGGTGGCTCAATGCTAGCATACTTCATTCATGAATCTTTAGCTGCAGGTTCGATCCTGGCCGTTGCAGGTGACTTCTTTCGGACAAGAAGTGAGGAAGTGCCAAGGGCGCAGCTTCGGTTCCGAATAGCCACAGAAATTCATATGTCTACCTTGCACTAACGGGTTGGGGAGTAGGCCAAGCAGCCATAACAGGCTAAACCCTTAGGAGGCTGCTCACGGGAGAGGAGGAAGTGGAAGTAGGGGGATGTAGAAGGGGGAAATTTGCAGCACCCAACGTTCACAACCAACCACCCATGTTCCTACTAACGTGGTTTTCCGTTGCTTAACTTCAGGGATCTCACGAGAACTGGTGTGTCCAACGCAACTTGACCGCACGCAAAATGTCCAAGATGTCACAACGGGTGGATGACCGGGTGTAGGGTCTCGCTCCCCCTGGTGTGGGGAGAGGCGAATTGCGTTGGACACACCAATTCTCATCTAATCACTGAAGTTAAGCAACACAACCCCAGTTCGTAATGACATTGATGGCCGCTTGGGAAAACTGGGCACTGCTAGTATCCAAAAATCGTCTCATTAGTGTAGTGTCTGTGCAGTCTCTGCATAAGAACTACACAATGGACGGGGCTCTAATGACCTTGTAGTTGAAGGGCCCTAAAAAACGACCCTGGTGTGGGTAAGTAACCTATAGTAGTATTAAGCCAACTTCAAATAACTAAAGGGCGTGTGGCAATATGGCTTGCATCCAACAGTGTTAAAAGACTGCCCAATAGTTTACCGATATTTTTTCCGTAAAAAATGGCATTAATGGGTACCTGACTCTGCCATAGGCTCAGAAAAGTTTAGGATAATAATGATGATTCTGATGACACTTTCCACTAAGGCTGTCTGTCCATAAGACAAGTGTGCGACAATTTTGAGCATACGTTGTAGATTTGATTTCGGCGTAGGATGGACAACAAAGAAGTAAGACCCTCACGCCTAAACACCCCTCCTGTTTGAATCAGAAGTAGGCTCGATTCTGGCCGAATAGTGGTCGTTTGGAGTTCTTGCATGATTACATTGGATGATCCTTTTTTACGTGGAGTAAAATAAATGAGTAGACCAGCCCAATTCTAAGGATCGACGGTCCCAGGCTTAAATCCCTCAAGATCGTTTTCCTCTTGGTAGCGCAGAGGTAGCGTGCCCGACTACTGCGTTATTGGTTCCAGGTTCGATACTTGATCGAGGTGGGTTGACTTCTTTTGGGCAAGAGAGGGATATACGCTTTCTGGTTTTTTTTCGTGGTGTTTTAGGGCCCTTCAACTACAACGGTCATTGGAGCCCCCGTCCACCGCATAGTTTTAATGCAGAGACTGCATAGACACTGCGTTGATGAGACGATTTTTGGGTCTAGCGGTACCCAATGTTCCCAAGCGGCCACGCATGTTAGTACCAACTGGGATTGCATCGCTTCACTTCAGTGATCAGATGAGAACTGGTGTGTCCAACGTAATACAGCCTGTCCCGTGCCACTGGCAGGTAAAAGAACCCTTTCTACATCATCATCATCATCATCATCATCATACCCTTATCCCGCCTGTGGCATGGTCGGGTCGTCGGGTCCTATGAACATGCTCTGACTGGGGACACTCCAGCCGGGCGTCTGGAGCCCGCAGGAAATATTGACTGAATTGTCTGTGGGGGATGCCGGCCTACCCCACTGTTCCAACACCGTATTACACAACCACAATAGAAATTTTTGGCAGGTAAATTAATGTCTTGTTGGTTATGATATTGCATGGTGTCTGACCTTTTGCACAATAACTATAATGCAACAGGAGTCAGGCTCAATGTCCAAAAGAACCCTTTCTACATGAAATGTAGAGCAGGAGCAGGAGCCTGCATCCCCTTTCGTCAGTGGAGTGCCCTGACGAACAGTAGACCGATGATAAATATGCACAGGGGTTGCAGCTTGGGAGGGGGGGGGCGGCGAGTTGCGTTGGACACACCAGTTCTCGTCTGATCACTGAAGTTAAGCAACGCAACCCCAATTTTAGTACTGACATGGGTGGCCGCTTGGGAAAACTGGGTACTGCTAGTATCCAAAAATCGTCGCATTAGTGTAGTGCAGTGATTCTGAACCACTGTGCCGCGAGATTCACGAGAATGTGCCGCGAGGTCGGGTACCCATCTTGTCCCTCTGACTGGACACAAGGGCGATATATTAGGCAGTGTTTCCCCACAGCCGGTTGCCAACTAAAGCTGCAACTGCAATGCTTTTCATCGTCTATTTACTATTCGTTTGGACATTCCACCGAAGACAGGAGGCGAGCTCCTGCACCTGGAAATTTCGGGCCTTTACCCGTTCCACAATAGAGAGGGTTCTTCCACGTGCAGATGCCATCGTACACCACACGGGCCTGCGGTTTTACTTCCCACCCGAAAGAAGGTGCACTCAGGGCTTCTCTCTCGCCCGAAAAAGAGCGAACCCACCTCGGTACAGTATTGAACCAAAAACTACTGACACAGTTACCGAGCGCCACCGAGGCAAGTTTTTGCATAGGGTTAGGTTACAACTTATATATTCTCTTTGGCGTTTGTGTGCCCCGAAATGTGTCGTTGTTAGTGTGCCGCCAAATTTTGAAATTAGTAAAAGTGTACCGTGGCGAAAAAAAGGTTGAGAATCACTGGTGTAGTGTCTGTGCAGTCCCTGCATCAGAACTACACAGTGGACGGGGCTCTAATGACCGTGTAGTTGAAGGGCCCTAAAACACCAACAAACAAGCAGCTTGGGGGCAACCGACTGTGTAAATCACCGTCCAACAGATCTCCTATGTGTCTGAGAGGCACAAAAATGCGTACCCAACCATACAATAGGCAGCAAAAGGGGTTAGTTGCTCTTCTTTGTTTTCCCTCTTAAGGGGTAAACCACCGATCACAGCCAGGGTCAAACATTCGTTCTTTGAACTAGAGACATGTGCGCTGAAGTCGACAATGAAACTAGTTGCTTTGGAAAAGCGGGTACTGCTAATACCCATTAAGCCCAGCGCAAAATGAGACGCAGTCTCCGCAGGTGACGCAGGGTGACTCACTATAAATTTCTGTGGCTCACATGATAGTATGTAGTTGCGCATGTTAAGTCGCAGGGTGACGTGACTCAGTACCTGCGCCACGTGACCCTATGGAGCGCAGTGCCAATGCCGCAGTTTCCTGCGTGAAGTTGTCGTGACAATAACAAAAAGAGGTGCGAAGCAGAGAAGTTCTCTTGTTATTTGATGCAAGTATGGTGAAAAACTGCGATTCAATGTGCGGTGATTGCCTGCTAGAAGAATTTCGCAGGGCTGCCACCAGTAGCGTCGCTAGGGTTTGCGTCACCCCCTCTCCCGAAGAAAAGCCGCTTCTGCTTTGGTGTCACCCTATTTGTTATGGTGCGAGTGGTTTCACCCGGTGCGGCCCGCACTCTCCGAACCCCCCTAGTGACGCCACTGGCTGCCACACCCTGCGTCTCCTTTTGCACCTTGCCTTAGTGTAGTGTCTGTGCAGTCTGTGCATTAGAACTGCGCAGTGGACGGGGCTCTAATGACCTTGTAGTTGAAGGGCCCTTAAACACCAAGAAACCAAACCAAAAGAGAATTTTCGGAATTGCCCTCAACTCGATAGTTTTTACATAGATGTCATCTGTCAGTAATGTTAATTTATGTTGCTTGGTGGCGCTGATGGCCCATTTGTCTATTAACTCCTTTCAACTTCGATTACGTTGGATTCATATGCACTCCAACATAGTATAATCGTTTTTTTTTTGCAAAGTTTTTATGAGTTTGTAGGACGTCATTATAAACGAAGAAAGAGAGGGAAGAGGGTTTGTATACTGGCAGGAAAGGAGAAAGTTGTCGGCCTTTTTTATTTTTTTTTTCATGTAATTTCTTAATGTAAGAGGGAGAAAAACAAGTTCATTTTGAAATTGTTGGCAACGACGACAACATGCTGAGTGTCAAGTGTACTCCATCACTTTTAATGTCGTCCATGTGTTTTAATGTGGTTATTTAAGATTCAAAGAGCGTGACACAGTCAATTTTGCCCCAGTGATTTAAAGGGTGCTCAGGAAAGGGGAATGGGTTGACCGTTAGCTAGTGAAGGGGTAAATTTGATGTCCAAAATGTCTGAAATATTCAAATTGGTATACATAAATTATGGGTATTTTGAATTCAAATGGTATGATATTGGAGATGCTATATAAATATACATCGTCATCCCATTTCCTCTACTTTCCTCTCTCGTCCCATCCTTGGTTTTTGTTAGCCCCTTCGTCTTCTATCCCCTCCCCCGTCTGTCTTGTTTTTTTTTTTTTTTTATTTCAAAGACGGATGAACGTAGAAATGGGGTTTATTCAGTCCTTGAAGTACTATTGGTTTGCTTTCTCTTTTCTTCTCCTGTGTAATGTATGCACGTTGTGAATGTCCACACATTGAGCTTACCCTCTCTAGATTTCGACAGTCGCCGACTCTTCCCTCCTCTAAGTTACTCATTCAGCTCATCTTTTCTCCTGTCTTTGACCTGCCCTTGCGTCCCTCACTTTCCTTTTTTTGTAGTTGGAGCAAGCTCCCCTTCTTCATCATCATCATTTTCCTCTACCTCTTTATCAATCTCATTTCCAATCGCAACTACTAGTGCATTTACATCTCCATTTCTGGACCATCGAGTTTGAAAAGCGAAAAATGAAGTTGTGTGTGAGTGAGGTCGTACTACTGATGATGATGATGGCGGTGGTAAAGAGTGGACCAGAAAGATAAGCATCTTCTGTCGTGTGAACGAAAAAAAAACACGAGAGAGATAAACTGGCCTTATTAGGAAAGATGAAATTGACATTGGAAAGGGTGGACATTGATAGACTTTCCCCTTCTCCACCAACAGTAGTCCCTCATCCTCCTCCTTACTACTGCGTATGTGTCTGGTTTTTTTCATCAAGTCTCTATAAATATGTTTACTCTTAAAAGTTTTCCTCCCTCTCGATGATATATACACACTGTAATTTGGATTTGATGTCGAAAATCATCTAGTTAAACATGTCGGAGAGATGGATGAGGAGAAAGATGAAATGATCAAACATGAGTATTATATTGTGTAGTAGTAAAGTGTAGGAATGAATAAATAAACAAAATAGTTGACCAAGAGAACATATAACGTCGCTCCATTTCATGACGTTACTTATCGATAAATATCGATTACATGATTAATTGGTTTGGAATTTTCTTTGGAGGTCGTTGACAAATACCGTTCTATCCTCCTCCTCCATCTGGCTCTTCGGTATAGTTACTAAATGACGTCATCCACCTCCATTGTAACTATAAACTTTTTAACTTCCGCACCATTTGAGCTGATTCAACCAATCACGCGCTGTTCTGCCCGTTTCACTCTATTTTTATACGCCGCACGCGCAACGGTGTCACGTGATTTCTTGCCGTGATTTCCATTTGACGTCATTCATTCTAGTAAAAGATGGTGGATTAGATGGTAGCTCCTGTAAAAAATTTCTATTTAGTAGTTTTGTTTTTATAACCTATATATTACTGTAAATTGAGAAAGAATGATCACTAAAATTTTCAGCAGTCATCGTAATGAGTTCATGGGTAGGTCAAATTTATTCTGTATATTTTTATGTGACTCTCCGAACATTTGAATAAAACTGTTCGATTATGGTAGCTACACAATTCAATTGGAGTGGCCAGAGGCGTGGGGGGCGAGGTGATACCAATGGTGCAAGAGTTCCGTTACTAAGGATCCGTTTTCCAGAGCAATGAGGAGATAGACTCCGACGATACCCATAGGATTAATGCAGGATGGCTGAAGTGGAGTCCTATGCGACCGCCGGGTCCCAATAAAGTTGAAAGGCAAAGATTCCAGAACGGTCGTCAGGCCCGCCATGCTGTATTGCTCAGTGTTTGGCAGCTAGGATAAACCGTGAAAGGAGAATGCAAGTGATGGAGATGCCAATGCTGCGCTACATGAGTGGGCTGTCACGAGCTGACAGAATCCGAAGGTGACGCAGGGTGTAGCCGCCCTGCGAAATTCTGCTAGCAGGAAATCACCGCACAATGAAGCGCAGTTTTTCACCATACTTGAATCAAATAACAAGAGAACTTCTCTGCTTCGCACCTCTTTTTGTTATTGTCACGCCAACTTCACTCAGGAAACTGCGGCATTGGCACTGCGCTCCGCAGAGTCACGTGGCGCAGGCACTGAGTCACGTCACCCTGCTACTTAACATGCGCAACTACATACTATCACGTGAGACACAGAAATTTATAGTGAGTCACGCCGCGTCACCTGCGGAGACTGCGTCTCATTTTGCGCTGGGCCTTAGATGTAGCTCGGGGGGTGAGAGACATCGCGGAAAAGATAAGAGAGAACCGACTGAGGTGGTATGGGCATGTGATGACGAGGTAAGAGAAAGAGCTTATTAGATCCTTTATGGGACTGCAGGTGGTAGGGGGCACCAGAAGTAGAGGAAGACCAAACCGGACGTGGGAGCAGGTGGTGCAAAGGGACATGGAGGCATGTGGGGTGGAGGGGACTTGGTGGGGGATAGGAGGGAGTGGCAGATTAGAATCCACAGACCCGCCCCTGCCTCAGGCGGGATGAGACATCGAAATATTGATAACGGTAGGCCTATGTACAGTAGGTCGATTGTAAATGGTTGATATGTCAAAGTAGACTTCAGTGCGCGGTGAGATTAAAAATTCTTTACGTGTTTGTCACTGGAAGGTGAACCAAAGTGATGCTACATGCCATTCCTGTTTCTCGTCCTTCATTTGACTTTCTGATTCTTTTTAAAGTTGTTGTAAATTTTATTTAAATCGCAGACACTGAGCAATACTTTTTATATTTTAATCCGTTGAACTTCTATACTAATAAACTTCTAGTAATACTTTTTTCTCCTTCCCGACCTCATCGTCTGATCACTGAAGTTAAGCAGCACTACCCCAGCTAGTACTAACATGGATGGCCGCTTGGGAAGGCTGGGTACTGCTAATACCCAAAAATCGTCGCATTTTTGTAGTGTCTGTGCAGTTTCTGCATAAGAACTATGCAGTGGACTGGGCTTTAATCACGTTTTTAGTTGAAGGGCCCTAAAACAGCAACAAACAACAAAAACAATCCCGACCTAATTTCAACTCTCCACTCCTTTTTCTCCATTTTGCTTGAAATTGTAATTTTTTCTGCTTTAAAAATATTAGAGTTGCCAACTATTAAGCATAATCACAGCTAAACTCTATTTTCTTCGACATTTGTGCACTGAGCAATATTTACTTTTTGTTTTCGCTCGTCCCTAATCCTGTGGTAGTCGATTTTCGTTGATTTATCGAGTTCTCGATAAGAGGTTACATGTTATTTTATCCTTAGTGACACCCACTAAATAAGTAGGTACAAAATGTTTTGATAAAATCTAGAAGCAACCATCTGGAGCATTATAGTTTGTAATTTAACTATTTATTTCTTGGTACGTATAGTTTTCCGTTTAAAAAGCCGCTTCGTGGTGCAGAGGTAGACTACCCGACTACTGCGTCAGTCGTTACAGGTTCTATACTGCAGTGGTTCTCAATCTTATTGAAGTCAGGGAACTCTAAACTGACATTTTACTAGCACGGAACACTTACAATTCAACATAAACTTTAAAGCAGGTTGTACACGTTCTACACGTGGTACTTACTACATCATCATCATACTTTTATTCCACTTGTGGCAGGGTCGGGTCTGTGGGTTCTAGCCCTCCACCCCATCTATCTCTCCCCAGTTCCCCGTGCACACCACACTGTCATATCCTTACGGACAACTAGCGCTTTGAGAACCACTGCTATACTGGATCGAGGTCGGTTGACTTCTTCGGGGTGAGGGAGATCCCCGAGTGCGCCTTCCGTCTGATGGGAAGTAAAGCTGTGGTCCAGCGTGGTGTGCAGTGTCATTTGCATCAGGTAAAATTCTCGTGTAGGAGCTCACCCACTGGCGTCGGTGGAGCTGGCTGTGTATAAACACAGTCCAGCCGATCGCCAGTGTATCCATTCAGAGGGGCTTGATGGGTACCCGACCCTGTCATATGCGGGAAAAGGGTTAGTAGTTCCCTTTTTGATTTTAGCGTTTTGATTATTCGAATATGCAGTATTATATTATTTACTCATTGAGGAAATGTTTTATTATTCATATCTTATCGATTTATTCTTGTGGTTGAATCGTTTTAATAAGTACTAGATGGACTTTGTTACATTGAAAGTAATTTTATAGGCATCTTACAACAACCTAAAATTCGCCTCGGTGGCACAGTGGGTAGCATACTCGGTGACTGCGTCAGTAGTTCTAGATTTGATACTGGACTGAGGTGCGTTGGCTTCTTTCGGGCAAGAGAGAGAGAGGCTCCAAGTGTGTCTTCTTTTGGATGAGAAGTAAAACCGAGATCCCATGTGGTGTATGATGGCATTTGCACGTCAAAGAACCTTCTCTACTATGCAACGGGTAGATGCAAAGCCTCTTAGATAACAAGGCCTTTGCAGTGTGACGTCACTAGCTAGTGACGTCACACAAAGTAGTGCTAGCACACTATGTGAATGACCATATTGTGTGCATTTCAAGCGTCTTTTTTAAATTGATTTTTGGGTTGAATTTTTAACTCAAATCATTTCCAAATGTAAATCATATAATATTTGGATTGTGTCATGTAATTGTGTTGTGCCTGGATGCCAGGGAAACTACAGAAGTGGACCTAAAGTTAATGTCTTCAGTTTTTCAAAACCCCAAAATGGTGACAAAATGGATTATAGCTAGTAACAGAAAGGCTTCCAGATTGACCAAGCATTGAATGGTAATCAGATTTAATATTGAACCCATAGGCTTATATAAATTAGATACAGTATGTTTTTACTAATGATTTACACAAAGTGTTGTGCATGTCATTCAAACTAACAATATGGCAGCCAAGATGTTGCATATATATTTTAAGAAAAGAATAATCATAGGGGGTAGAAAAGTTAGGTATACATGTTATGTTAGGTATGTTGGTTTAGATATGTTAGATTAGGTTAGTTATGTTAGGTGAGCTGTGTTAGGCATATATGTTAGGTATACTTGTATGCCTAACATCTATACATAAGCTCCTAACTGTTTTTCTGCCTATGGTAGAGTTGGGTACCCATCTTGTCCCTCTGAATATTCTCCCTCCATGGTGAATGTCTTTCTGGGCACCCAGGGGTGGATCCCCTCTGGATCCATCCCTGCTGGGCCCTAATAACCATTGATGTCAATGGGCCTTAAAACCCTAACAAGCAACAACAACCTCTTATTACTTATCATGTGAAATTACATTTAAAAATTTACTAATAAGTATGCTATTGAAGCACTACAATCCACAGATAAGCAAATCTTCTCTATGGTTAAGACACTTGCACAGCTAATGAAAAAATCAAAATAATAATATTGAGAGGAAAAAATCTACAAGAGGTTAAAATTGAAAATTAAGCATTAAAATATGTTTCAAATGCATGTGTTTCTTACAAAAATTTAAAAATAAATTAGATATTTTCATGCTGTTTATTCAGTTAAACCAATATTTACATGTGCATTTAAAATCTATTTTATATTTTATTAATAAATATCTCATTGCTTTGTAAGGGCAAGCGTCAGCATTCATCATTATTTTCAGTAGGTCTTAGCACTACTTAGGATGACGTCACGAATCAGTGAGAAGGCCTTCTGTTTAGGAGGTCTTGGTAGATGAGACAAAACTTTCTGGGTGTAGGAGCTTCCCCCCTGGCGTCGGTGGACTTCTCCAACGAATAGCAGGCCGACGATAAATAAGCATAGGGGCTGCAGCTTTAGTCGTCGAACGGCTGAGGAAAAACACTGTCCTATATATCACTTTTGGTTTGTTTGGTTTGTTGGTGTTTTAGGCCCCTTCGACCACAAGGTCATTAGAGCCCCGTCCACTGCATGGTTCTAATGCAGAGACTGCACAGACATTACACTCATGTGACGATTTTTGGGTATTAGCAGTACCCAGTTTTCCCAAGCTGCCACCCATGTCAGTACTAGCTAGGGTTGCGTTGCTTCACTTCAGTGATTGGACAAGAACTGGTGTGCACAACATAATTCACCGCCAAGTTTAACTACAGTAATCAGATGAGAACTGGTGTGTCTAATGCCATAAGCCGCTCCCACCATGCCAGGTGGGTGAGCTCCAGCATCGGGGATTTTTGGCCACTGCATGCATGTTTATCTCCATGCAGATGGAGTTCTTTCACATGCAGGGGACATCCTACACAACATACTGGAACGCGACAGAAGGCACACTTTTCCCAAGCTGCCACCCATGTCAGTACTAGCTGGGGTTGCGTTGCTTAGCTTCAGTGATCAGACGAGAACTGGTGTGTCCAACGCAATAAGCCACTCCCCCTGCGTATCACCCTTGTGTCCATTCAGAGGGACAAGATGGGTACCTCTTCCCTGCCATAGGCGGGAAAAGGGTTAGAAGGTGCTTTGTTGCTTACAACAACCTAAAGATAATAGGTTTTGAGATATTTAGTAACTCATGTTTCTCCGGATATCCACATACACTCGATTAAAATAGGAACGTTACTTGTGTGGTTATTTTGAAAATAAATCCATAATTATGTTATTGAGCACTATTTTCGAGTGGCTTTACTCCCTCTGATTCACTCCACAGTTTCATGTAATAGCAAGTCTTTTAATGACATTCTAGGAACTATTTCTAATTGAAGTACTATGAAATTGTCATTAGAGATGAGGACATTGACGTTGTACAGGAATAAGTGTATTTATATTTGTAGTCTTGTGCCCCCCCCCCCCCTTCCAACAGTTTAAAACCCGCCTCGGTGGCGCTGTGGATAGAACACTCGGTAACTGCGTCAGTAGTTCTAGATTCGATACTGGACCGAGGTGGGTTGGCTTGTTGCGGGCGAAAGAGAGAGGCCCCGAGTGTACCTTCTTTCGGATGAGAATTAAAACCAAGGTCTGGTGTGGTGTACGATGGCATTTGCACGTCGAAGAACCCCCTCTACTATCGGTGGAATGCCCCAACGAACAGTAGATGTACGATAAGCATGGGGGTTTCAAGCTTAGGTCGCAGCCGGGCGCGGAATAATACCGTTAAGTACACGGTAAAGTTGTGTTGGACACACCAGTTCTCGTGAGATCACTGAGTTTAAGCAACGCAAACCCGCGTTAGTACCAACATGGTACTAACTGGTACAACCACCTGATACCACCACATGGCACTACCACCATGGTACTCCCCTACACCCACCTCCTCATCACCCATGAGCAGCCTCCTAAAGCCCAGCGCAAAATGAGACGGTCTCCGCGGGTGACGCAGGGTGACTCACTATAAATTTCTGTAGTTCGCATGATAGTATGTAGTTGCACATGGTAAGTCGCAGGGTGACGTGACTCAGTGCCTGCGCAACGTGACCCTGCGGAGCGCAGTGCCAATGCCGCAGTTTCCTGAGCGAAGTTAGCTTGACAATAGTGAGTTTTCTTGTAGCGTTTTTGGCTGCCGGACGCTACGTTAAGCAGATGACAATTGAACTGCGCAACTATGTTAAGGTGCGTTTCAACGCACGCATCGCTAGTTCTACGTCGGACGCACGCTAAAATGCTAACGAAAAATAAATGGCTGACGTCATCAGTCAATAGGTGGGGCTCGTGTATCGGCCGTTGCGTTTTGAGGTTTACTAAACGTTACAAGAAAATAGTAGAGTTTTCTGGCTGCGGTTCTATCCGACGTACACTACGCAATGTAGACGAATCGTGAACTGCGCAGACGCATGCAGGGTCTGAGTTTGCGCAGTTGACAATTCGCCTGCATTACGTAGCGTACGTCGGATAGAACCACAGTCAGAAAACTCTCTAGTTTTTCCTGACTGACGCATCTATCAGTCACGTGCCCTGCGTACGTCTCTGCGTACGTCCGTTGACGCTGCAAGAAAACTCCCTAATAACAAAAAGCGGTGCTAAACATTGAAGTTATCTTATTTGATGCATGTATGGTGAAAAACTGCGATTACGTGTGCGGTGATTGCCTGCTAGCAGAATTTCGCAGGGCTGCTACATCCTGCGTCTCATTTCGCGCCTTGCCTAAGGGTTCGGCTGCCTGGGTTACTCCCCAAACCATTACGGTAACATAGTAATCTTACATAGTATACCCCTTGTGTCCATTCAAAGGGATAAGATGGATACCCGACCCTGCCGTAGGCGGGAAAAGAGTTAGGAGTTGCTGTAGCTTATGTTGTCGGAGAAAGGAGAAGGACAGCAAAGACGAGAAATAATATTGGGAGTCTTAGTCTCCAAAGGACTGGGGAAAATGTAATATGTTAACTGTTGAATCAGAAAGAAGGAGAAAAGGAGTTGAAATCAAAGATAAAAATCGCATCATCCTGCATCCCATCCTTCTTTCTTCTTTTCATACCCTGTGTCCATTAAATTTTAGTTTACAGTGACGCCTCCAAAGACGACATCATCTATCAAATAAAAAAAGATGACTGTTAGTCGATAGTCCCGCAAGAAAAGGTAGATCTCATTTTTGTCGACCCTTTCATATATGAAAAAAGTTTAATATATATGCTATAGACTTTTTAAAGAAATGGAGATGATAGTTTTCTCTCTAGTATATCAACCGGGTGTAGGTCATCTTCATTTTATTGAATTTATTATTCTTTATCGTCTTTACCGCCTATATTTGCGACAAAGTCTTTGAAATTCAACTTTAAAATGAAAATGATGCCTATCTTAGCCCCTTTGCTCTGGTCCTTTTCTCCCCCCTCTCATTCTCAATTCTTGTACATGTATTTGCACGACGAAGAGGGAGATAAAAAAAAGAAGTGATAGATGATTTAAAATTCTGTAAACCAGAAATAGATAGAAAAAAGACATCTCTCGGGATGTTGTCTCCTATTTGAAAACTTGGCAGAATTTTAACTTGATGCGGTTGCCTTAATGAAACATTCATACCAATTCATCAGCGGCGACAACAACAACAACAGCAGCAGTACTGACCACTTACTACTCTTTTTTTTTAAATGTATTTCAGGCACCCCTTTTCTATATTCGGCCAAGTGAAACATCCCACATAACCTGCTTGCTAACCTCATCGTCGAAGGTTCGGCATCGAGGATAGCGTGTCATCCTTACTAGTTCTCGTCGGATCACTGAAGTTAAGCAATGCAAATCCAGTTAGTACTGACATGGGTGGCCACTTTGGAAAACTGGGTACTACTAATAACCAAACATCGTCGCATTAGTGTAGTGTCTGTGCAGTCTCTGCATTAGAACTACGAAGTGGACGGGGCCCTAATGACCTTGTAGTTGAAGGGCCTTAAACACCAGCAAAAAATGGAGTATCATATTTTTAGTTGTTTTGTTTAGCGGTGGCGTAGTGGTTAGCACGCTCGGCAACTGCACCATTAGTTCTAGGTTCGATACAGGACCGAGGTGGGTCGGCTTCTTTCGGGCGAGAGAGAGGCCGTGAGTGTGCCTTCTTTCGGATGAGAAGTAAAACCGAGGTCCCGTGTGGGTGTACGATGGCACTTGCAGGTAAAAGAACCCTCTCTACTACGCAACGGGTAGATAAGGTCAAATTTCCATGTGCAGGAGCTCGCCCCTGGCGTCGCGTCGGTAGCATTCCCCGACGAACACTAGACCGACGATAAATAAGCGTAGGGAGGCAGCTTTGGCCGGCAACCGGCTGCAGAAAAAACTATGACCAATATATTGCCCGTGTCCATTCAAAGGGACAAGATGGGTAACCGACCCTGCCATAGGCGGGAAAAGGGTTGGTAGTTGCTGTTGTTGTTTTTGTTTAGCTGTTGAGCTTGTCTCCGGGAGCGGCTTTATCGTGTTGGACCAAGACCTTCCAGTTGAACACACCAGTTCTCGTCTGATCGCTGAAGTTAAGCAACACAATCTTAGTTAGTACTAATCTGCGTGGCCACTTGGGAACGCTGGGTACTGATAATACCCAAAAATCGTTGTAACAGCGTAGTGTCTGTGCAGACTTTGCATTAGAACTATGCAGTGGACGGGGCTGTAATGAAAAATTGTAGTTGAAGGGCCCTAAAACACCATCAAATCAATCAATCGATAGGTTGTCTCCCTAGTTCGGGAGGTTGCATACAAGATTCGTGAGCTCATGATTGCATGTTCAATCTTAGTAACATAGAAGGCGGAAAACTTCTTTTGGGACAAAAAATAGAAATTTCAGGGATGTCTGCTATGTGGGATATGTTTGTTTGTTTGTTGGAGTTTAAGGTCCCGTCAACTACGCGGTCATTAGAGACCCGTCCACTGCATAATTCTAATGCATATACTGCACAGACACTACACTAATGCAACGATTATTGGGTATTAGCAGTACCCAGCTTTCCCGAGCGACCACCCACGTCAGTACTAACTGGGCGTGCGTTGCTTAACTTCAGTGATCAGACGAGAACTGGTGTGTCCAACGCAACTCGCCGTTCTGTGTGGGATATGTGCGATGTCACCATAGCACGCAAAAGACCCCTTCCCTTCTATAAAGCTAATTGCCTATGGCAGAGTCGGATACTCATTTGTGTGCAGTATTTTTACGCTGTCGACCTAAGCTGCAACTCCTGGACTCATTTATCGTCGGTGTATGGTTTGTTGGGACTCTCCACCGAAGCCAAGAGCGAGCTCCTACCCCTGGGAATTTTGCCTCATCTATTGGTTGCACAGTATAGTGGGTTTTTTTACGTGCAAATGACATCGTACACCACACGGGACCACAACTTTATTTCACATCCGACGCAAGGCGTACTCGGGGGCCTCTGTCTTGCCCGAAATAAGTCAATCGATCTCGATCCAGTATCCCACCTGGAACCAAGTACACAGTAGTAGAACACCTCCTCTGTACAACCGAGGCGATAAAAAATACATTTTGCCTATTGTGGGATCTCGTCCCACCTGACATCGAGTAAGATAGGAAATTGTCCCCCGTCCCAGGAAGACATTAAGGACCAACTTAAAATGAAAAAGGGTCGTGAGAACAACTACCGTCTGGAAACCTTTGTATGTCGAAGGATCAGGCCCTGGTCCAGCATTTTCTCTGCCCTGGTCAAAAATTATTTTTGCTACCCCCTATCCCACCCATCTGCCGTCCTTTGGGCAGATGCCACCTTTGCTCCTGCCCCCTAAATCCGATCCTTAGAAGGAACGGTTCGTTGGTATACATTTGACCTGTACGAAGCTCGTAGGTGTCATCTCTTGTGGGAGCGGCTGTATTGCGCTTGACACACCAGTTGTCGTCTGATTACTGAAGTTAAACAACTCAACCCCAGCTAGTACTAGCATGGGGGACCGCTTGTGAACACTGGGTACTGCTAATACCCAAAAATCGTCGTAACAGCGTAATGTCGGTGCAGCCTCGGCATTAGAACTATGCAGTGGACGGGGCTCTAATGACCTTTGTAGTTGACGGGCCTTAAAACACCAACAAATCGAAAATCCAAATTATCTTTATTTAATATAAACACCCGCCGCGGTGGCGTAGTGGTTAGCTCACTCGGCAACTACGCCAGTAGTTCTAGGTTCGATAGTGGACCATGGTGGGTCGGCTTCTTTCGGGCGAGAGAGAAGCCGCGAGTGTGCCTTCTTTCGGATGAGAAGTAAAACCGAGGTCCCGTGTGGGTGTACGATGGCGCTTGCACGTAAAAGAACCCTCTCTACTATGCAACGGGTAGATGAGGCAAAATTTCCAGGTATAGGAGCTCGCCCCCTGGCGTCGGTAGCATTCCCCAACGAACACTAGACCGACGATAAATAATCGTAGGGGTGCAGCTTTGGCCGGCAACCGGCTGCAGAAAAAACTATGTCCAATATATCACCCTGTGTCCATTCAGAGAGACAAATGGGTACCCGACCCTGCCATAGGCGAGAAAAGGGTTAGGAGTTGCTTGCTTTTGCTTTATTTAATATAAACAGCCAAATTTCTCCTATTTTCCTGACTCCTCTTCACTGACCAACACTTTAATCATTATATTAAGTTGAGGAGTATGGGACAACATAGGAGCAGATAGGAGATATCGTTGCCTCATTAACCCCAAGACTCTTAAAAGTTAATTACGTAGTTGATGTTTGAAAAGTCGAAACAGTTTTCACGTCTTCTGTGTTGGCTGTCGATCAAGTGCTAAAGGAGTTTGGCAAAATGTGGACTTGACCGTCTAACTGGACCACCACTGTAAAGGACGGAACAACTATGTTAAGTGTGTGGAAGAATTGGACGGGTGATGGAGTAGGGTTAATAGCATGAAGAAATATCATGGCCATCTGAACTGCTTAGACCCTCTTGAATGGTGGTCATTTTGATCTGGAGTGGCCCTTTGTCATCGTCTACACACGTAACGTTGTCACATGTTGCCGTAGCAGATACGTGCCAAATTAAAACCCTAAATGATTATAAGTAGATTTCTCCTCCTAAACCACTTGATGAAATTGGGTTAAGCAAAGGGTGGTTGTTTTGGTATTAGGCAGGTAGACACATCCAGCATAAATTAACGAATGGCAATTTTACTAGTGACTCTAATTAGGAGGTCAACTAGAGTCCACTTCTAATATTTATTTTCAGACGAGGAAATTTTAAGGATGCATTACTTTAGTGAGTTGTTTACATTTTTTTTACACTCACTGACGGGATATTACGTGCCCTTTATATTGTCGAAATTGGAATTGGGAAGTTTCTCTTGAAATCATTATTAGTTGCGGTTTTTATTTTGTTGTTGTCGTCGTCCACCCGAAATCGACCCTTTATTGACTCTTTAGGACCTCAGGATAATTGTTCATGACGTTTTCGGTGACCTATTTTCGTACAATTCCACTGACAGGTTAATTTTCTGCGAAAATACCGCAAATAACTTATATATATATATATGGTTGTGGTAATGACATGACATACATTTTTATCCTATTAATGTCATTATTAATTAATTTCAAACAAAGTATCGCAGACTGTAAATAGCTTTCTCCTCCTGCTCCTCCTTGTTGAATGAGTGTGAATGAGGAGGGCTAAGTGGTTTTTGGTTTCTCATCTAGTATGTTACCCTCGGGATTTCCTGACTGGAAAGTTCAATCCTGACTTTTTGTACCGTACCTTAACAGAATTGGTGCTCGAGAGAAAAATTGTAGTTGAATCTGTAAAAAATTCTCACGTGTTTAAGGGTAGAAAGTCACCTAACTTGATTTTACATCGATAGATGTACAGTATTAGTTAATTTCGTACGTTCTGATGGCCCGGCATCATTTAGAACCCACGTTCTTTTCACGTGCTTCCGGTAATAGTAATTACTAACACTTTCCATCATTCGTTCCGTTTAGTCGCGTTCTTTGCACTCCACCCTTGTACCACCCTTTCTTTTTTTAGAGCACAAGGTTTCTCGCTATTTTAGGGTATGTATTCAAATTTAATTTCTACTATACAGTACAGTACTTAAATTATGAAAATTGTTAAAAAAAAAAAACGTATATATTTTCGATGGTCACTTAGTGGACAAGTTGAAATATTAATTATAACCCCTCAATTTCTAAACAATAGACCTACTTTTCGAACAGGGTTTCAGCTTCCTTCGTAGTTAATGTACGTCCTTTGTGCACTTATAAGGGCGCATGAATTTCATGAATGCATTCCCTCGCTTCATCAATTCACAATCCATTAGTGTTCTGATGACAGAGGTTTATTTTCAGCGTTTACTATCAGCTAAGGGTCTCGGATTTGATTCGCCTACCGATGACGATGTGCTGCCTTTAACGTTATAGACATTAGTATATCCATGTCTTGATTCATGGCCGAGAGGGAACCATTAGCTGTGCCTTCCGTCTTGTAGTTGGGGTCCTGAGTGTAGAAAATTATACGTGTGGGAGCTCGTCTGGCATCATCTTCAGTGAAGTACCAGAACCCGCAGTTGCAACCAGAGGCGGCTGCCTAGGACGGCAAATTTCATACGGGTGGCCAAATTACAGAGGTACTTCCTTGCTATGCAATCTATCCGCCATGTAAAATATTCATAAACCTGGGGTTCCCAACTGTGATTGATGGGGCCTTTTCTAAATGTTGGATTTCTCGAGGCGCCTTGTTGCAGAGCGTTAGCAATGCATTGGCATTGGGACAAGGGTCTACGTCAATTTGGCGCATGACAATTTGGCGTATGGCAATTTGGCGTAGTCAATTTGGCGTACATACAAATTTGGCATATGACAATTTGGCGTACATACCGATCTCTTGGGTGCCCAAATTTGTTCAAAATTGCAACGGTCATAACATATTTCAACAGTCATTGCAAGGTAATAGAACAATGAATGCCTACCATAACTGTGTTATAGGGCCCTAATGACCTTTGAAGTCGATGGGCCCTAAAACACAAACAAACCCAACTGTGTTATATGGGACCGTTGCAATGACTTATGCCCACGCGTGGATCTAGGATGGGGTTTTTGGGGTTGCAACCCCTCCCATGCACATATAAACTTATATTTGCATAATATGTGAGGTTTAGCTCAACCCCCCCCCTGTATTTCCCCCCCCCCCCCCCCCGACGAAAATCCTGGATCTACCACTGGTTATGACAGTTGCAATTTTGAACAAATGTGTGCACCCAAGAGATCGGTATGTACGCCAAATTGTCATGCACCAAATTGACGTGATCCCTTGGGACAAATACCAAGAGCGTGAGGGACGCTCGGACAATTTAGAACTGCATTAAATTTAATGGGGGGCGGCGATAGACCCACTTGCCTAGGGCATCTGAAGCTCACGAGCCGGGTGCAACGTCCTTGGGTTCTGGTACTTTACTCCCTCCTATCTCTTACTAGGCCCTCATCCTCTCTACATACTATCATATCTCTTCGTACTGACTGCTTCGTAGCTCGCCATCCCGGCGTTGGTGAAAATGAAAAACCAGTGTTAAATAAGCAGAGGTGACCGTATCTAGCAGCGGTCTTCAAACTGTGTTCCGCGGAATCCCAGGGTTCCGCAATATATCTCTTGAGGTTCCGCGAGTCAAAATGAAAATTCGTGAGCAGCGGCAAGATATACTTTTCTAAAGGTGGGATGGGGTTCCCCCAAAACATCTTATAGTTCTAAGGGTTCCGTGAGTCGACAAAGTTTGAAGACCACTGGTATATAGCAGGGATGGCCAACTTTTGTGTACATAAGATCTACTTTTTATCTTAACAAAGTGTCGCGATCGACTTGTTGTCATAGGCGTAGTCAAGGTGGGGAGGGGGAGGTTCGATACTGGACCCACCTCGGTCCAGTATCGAACCTAGAAACACTGAGCCACTACGTCAACACATGGCGAGTGATCGACCAAAATTGGCTTCGGGATCGACCGGTCGATCGCGATCGACAGGTTGGCCACCCCTGATATATAGCAATGTGGCATGGGTGACCGCTTGGGAACACTGGGCACTGGTGATACCCAAAAATCGCGGGAGCGGCGAGTTGCGTTGGACACACCAGTTCTCGTCTGATCACTGAAGTTAAGCAACGCAAGCCCAGTTAGTACCGACATGGGTGGTCGCTCGGGAAAGCTGGGTACTGCTAGTACCCAATAATCGTCGCATTAGTGTAGTGTCTGTGCAGTGTATGCATTAGAACTATGCAGTGGACGGGTCTCTAATGACCTTGTAGTTGACGGGACCTTAAACACCAACAAACAAACAAACAACCCAAAAATCGTCGCAACTGCGTAGTGTCTGTGCAGACTCAGCATTAGAACTACGCAGTGGACGGGGCTATAGTTGTTGTTTGTTGTTTGTTTGTTGGTGTTTAAGGTCCCGGGGCTATAGTAAACATTGTAGTTGAAGGGCCCTAAAACACCAACAAAGTAAAAATTTAGCATAAGGTCAGCAACCGGCTGCATAAAATTTCCCGGCACTAAAGAGATATATGTGTAACCGACCCTGCCATAGGCGGGAGAGGTGGTTCGGAGTAATGATAAATAGACATTAGTGTATCGATGTGTTATTGTATGAAAAGGAAGAGGAGGTCATGGCCACTTTATTGTTCTTTTCTCTATCATTGGCATAAATTAGGACACAATTTTAGTGTTTTTGATCACCATCAAGTGACAGATGGGGATAGTTGTTTAATGTTGTTTGTTACATGTTGAAATAAAATCTTATGGATAAGATGATGAGGGTGATAACAAAAATGGAGCTCTTCTCCCCCAAAGGAAGGTCAGAGAGGCGGAAGAACCTACTCCGTTTGTGAAAAACAATGACGCAAAAAATAGAGGTGGAGTATCAGAATGATGAACGTTACTGGTCAACAGTATTATGACGTTTCTGATTACTGTTTTTTTTTGTCTTGTGCCCCCTCCCTCCTCTTATTTTTTTCTATTCTGTTATTATACCGTCCCCCCCTTTTTACTCTCCCACTGCTCTTTCCATCGTTAAAGAAGGTGAGGGTAAGACCCGACATAAAAGTGTATTGGTGAAAATGAAAGAAAAAAGGAGGAGAATTAGGAGAGGGAATCAACAGTGTCTAGCTTTTTAACCCTGGAAAATTACTTCTACATTAAGGGGGCCTATATGTTTGAAGTTGTGTAGTGTTCTTGATACCAAACTAAAAGGGGAGGCTAAATAATTTAGGATGAAATTGGTCTTGAGTATCAGGAGAGGGAGAGAGACACTCAAAAAAGAGAAGTGGAGGTGGATGGGACATAATCAACACTGCAGGGGGTAGAATCCATTACCTATCCACGCTTTATTGATTTAATCTTAAAAACCTATCACAAACGTTAGATACAACGAAATTTGAAAGGTTTAAGGTCTCCCCCCGGTTTCGCCATTAAGGATTAGTAGCAGTCTTCCCCTTCCTTTCTCTTCAGAGTCGATATATACATTCATTGAATGATTATTTGAGTGGTATTCAATGTAATTGACAAGAGGCCCGTGCGCGTTTACCAAAAAACGTTGAGTCTGAGTGTCGGACAGTCTGTTCAGGTCACTCTCACTCTTTCTCTCCCTGTGCTTCTATTTTTTTTTTTTTTGTTGGTTCTGCACCCTGTGCCTATGTCTCTTTTTATGCAACTGTTAATTGATTTCAAATTTCCTAACTTGAACAACATTATTTAAACTTGTTGACATAAGCCACATTGCTGCACATAAATATATATACTCACACACACACAGGCATAACAGGAATTCTTAATACACCTTTTGTTTCCTCCTCTGGGTTGAAGTGGGGTGGGGTTTTTTTTGGTGGTACTTCCCATCGTCCCACACCTTCGTCCGTTATTCGTATTTGAGAACAGAATTTCGTCATTATTTCTGTAGCTCGTTTTTAATTTATTAATTCATTTGTTTCTGACTGCTGTGACACATTCCGTGTAGTGTGGCTTGTGCTAGTTGAGAAAGAGAGAGTAAATCTGTCAACAGGCTATTGGTACCACTCCCTCTGAAGAGTTAATTTTATTTTGGTAATTGGCATATTTTAGTATTCGTCTATAAAATTGTTTTTCCTCTTCTCGTCTCTATTCTCTCGTTTGTTAAATATTTGATTTTGTGACTAAGCTTTTCATTATTTTTCTCACCTGTTGCCATATAAACTGACCTCTTTGGGCCGACAAGCTTCTTCCGTCACCTCATATAATTTGATTTATATATAAAATTGACACCATGTTTCAATGGGACTCGAAATTTTTTCCGTTGTTATTGTTGTGCATCGATCTCTTGTTATGGGGAAATTTGATTCATTTGTGTCACGGACGAAATATCGAAATGTTAGAAGAAAATAGCATTCATTCGCCGACCAAGCTGATATCTGAAAAGGTAAGAAGTAATTCATTATTCTTAACCTTCTTGTACTGTCTCTGGAGATTTATTTATTATAGAGTTAGCCGATTTTTTGATGTCAACTTCAAATGGTTCTTCTAGTGGTTTTTTTTCTTCTTCTTTAAACTTCGTTGTTGAAATTCAATTGGCGGTATATCACTCAAATGTCTCTCTGTTACCTTGCGTGTTAAATTAATGGGGTGGCTAGAAGAAAAGAGAAATTCTCGATGATGATTGCTGCAAAAGAAAAGTAAGAGAAAACAAGTTTAAAGAGACGGGATGAACTATAATGGAATTTGGATGACCCTCAAATAAAATTGAGTCTAAGGTCATGTCAAATTATTTAGGTAATGGAAACATATTGATTTTCTATGGATGGTATACTGGTCATACATAAATACACTTGTTGCAAATCTACTTGCAACAACAACTGTAGTATGCGAGTCGCATGCGTGTGTGAGAGTCACGTGTTTAATACGATGTTCATGTTATGGTTGTCAACATTTTCAATATTCGTATTAGGAAATTTTACTTACGAAATAATCTTGATTCGTATTAGCTTTTCACATCTTGACATTACGTAACTCCTCCACTGTACTTGGTAATTAAGATCGTTGTCAGGAAGAAGTTAGAAAAAAGAAGGCCCAGGAAGTTAGTTATTGAGATTTAAATACTTTAATTAAAAGTAATGTTTTTTAGATGCTTGCATTTCAATTGCAATGTAAACTCTTTCAATGATGTGTAAAAATTATCGCGAAATACAGTATAAACTCGCCATTTTATGATCTCGCATTCGATATGATGAACGAAGACTCCGCTAGTTTCGCTGTTGGAACGTGTTCGAATAGAATGGCGGCAATAAATCGCGTCGAGTGTACTAGAGCTAGTTGCAGTCTAGTTGATCAGAATTAGTAATTATTTTGCCTACTGTACGTTGCTTTCAAACCGTGACATCGTCATTTTAATAAGTTTAGCTATCTTCCTCATATTTCTAAAATAATTGATGCAATTTGTGAGTATTGAAAGTGTCGTTTTCTTGATGATTACACGCGTTCGAATTTCACTCCTCGAGTAATTACAGAATCCGTAGTAGCTCCAACCTTTCTCTATTGTGTTTTTCGACTGATTATTTCATTGTTGTATGTATAGCTATCTAAACTTAATTGAATGTTTGAAATGTCCAATTGATAGTAGTAGCGACGATGTAGCTGCATTTGCCTAAGAACAAGTATCACCCTAGATTGTCCGATGTCCTCTTTCGGTGAAATGCGGTAGAAACCCTTTATTCATTTGAAAATGGAGGGTGGGGGTCTTTTTTTAAATTTTTGTGTTCTGAAACCTTGTTACCACAATATGCACTCATGTTCAGAATCTAGTAAAATTTGATATGGAGACGGAGTAATAGAATATATTACTCTGTCTCCATACATGGAGGAGCGGCGAATTGCGATGGACACACCAGTTCTCGTCTGATCACTGAAGTTAAGCAGCGCAACCCCAGCTAGTACTGACATGGGTGGCCGCTTGGGAAAACTCGCTACTGCTAGAACCCGAAAATCGTCGCATTAGTGTAGTGTCTGTGCAGTCTCTGCATTAGAACTATGCTGTGGGCGGGGTTCTAATGACCTTTGTAGTTGAAGGGCCCTAAAACACCAACAAACAACAACAATCCATACATATATGTATGCCCCACGACACGGGGGAAAATACCATTGCAAAATCATGAGTAATTCACATGAGAGCAGGATTGCTCAAAACTGACATTACAAGATGGTGCCGTAAATGAGACTAATGGGGAGTGGGGGGTATGGTCACCTCTAACAGACACACACAAGCATAGCGAGTCGTCATTCTGTTTATGAGGCAGTCGATGAATTCCTGTGGCAGCTGTATCCTTTCCTGCACCAAAGCAGTTCTTAGCTTCTGGATGGCTAATCAATCCACTGAATATCCTCACTTTGAAGGTATTCGTTTACCATTTGGGTCCTATGTGGACAAACATTGTCATCCATAAAAAAGGAACAGAGCCAACTGGATCCCCAAAAAGTCACACAAGGCTCTAAGATCTCTTCTCTCTACTGCTGAGCAGTCAAGGAGCATGTGCTTACCTACACTATGACACCTCCACCACTGTAATGTTCTCTCTCCCAGAAGTTGGAAGGATGATAGTGGGCCCCAGGTTCTTTCCAGTTAGAGGTTCGTTTAGAATCTGTGTCTAGGCTGAATCGTTTCTCGCCAATGAAGAGAACGTGGAGCCACTGAAGTTGGATCCGTGTTCTCTTTGCATCATGCTGGACGTCCTGTGTCGTGTGAGAGTGAGTGGGATGCAAACAGCAGGTCTTCTGGCATAAAGTCCGCTCTTACGAAGCCTTCAGGAAACTAACCCATGAAACTACAGTTCCAGTGGCAGCAGAGAGCTGTCTGGTTGTAGCAGTCCTCTAGCACCTGGCTGAAAGTGCCAAATACCAATCCTCATTTGCTGTTATGGCTCTTGGACGCCCTTTCCCAGGCCTTCTGGATATGGATCAAGTCTCCTGAAATAGTTTCCACAAATTACAGACGGCATTAGGTATTGCGTTGAGGTCTCTTATAACCTATTCTTGGGATTGTCCTGCTTCCATTCTAATAACGATTCTCCTCCTTATTCCATCATGTAAATGATGGTGATCACTCATTCTACCCTGGTGCTTATGCAATGTGACAGAATTTTACAAAGCACTTTATGCGTATGCCTCGTTATCCATAGAATCAATGGGGGGATGGTTGAAGTGGAGTCCTTTGTGATGGGAGGGTCCTGATAAAGTTGAAAGGAAAGTTTTACAGGGCAGTGGTCAGGCCAGCTATGCTCTATGGATCAGAGTGTTGGGTAGTGAGGAAGAACCACGTAAATCGAATGTAAGTAGCTGAGATGCCAATGCTGTGGTAGGCTCTACATCAGTGGGGTATCAAGAACTGATAGAATTAGGAATGGGTATACTGTATTAGAGTTAGCTTGGGGATGGGGACATCGCTGAAAAAAATTGAGGGAGAGTAGATTGAGGTGGTTTGGACATGTAATGAGAAGATGGGAGGAGGAGCTCGTTAGGGCCATCACGGGAATTAGTAGGTGGTTGGAAGCACCCGGGGCAGGGGAAGGACAAAGCAGATGTGGGAGTAGGTTGTCCATAGGGATATTTTAGTGTGTGGGGTGGACGGGGACGGGATCCGGAACGTTCGCCCCCGACATTTCGCCCCTGGGTACTTTTCGCCCCCACACATTTCGCCCCATGACGTTTCGCCCCCGAACATTTCGCCCCTGGGAGGCAAATGGCCGTTTTTTTTTGTTATTTTTTGTTATTCCGTTTTAGGTAAGGTAAAAATCAAGGGCTAGTGCCAACTGACCCTTGAGTCAATGTCAGCCCTTGATTTTTACCTTATTTTGGCCGGTTTTTTTTTTGTTATTCTGTTTTTACCTAGAAAAACACCATTGTTCGTTCGGACCTTTTTCTGAGTGTTTCAAGGAATAGGTAAGGTGAAAATTCAGCAACTTCGGCAAGAATGCTACGCATTGTGGAGGACATCTACGATAGAAATTTAATAGACTTTCTGAAAGGCATAGCCGAAATATCTGGAAATTCACTTTACCATCTAATAAAAAAATGATATTAATTTAAAAAACCACTAGTCCCTACAAATCGATGCGTTTTCGGCTATATCTTTGCCGACTCCGTTTTTAAAATTCGGACATAAGGTAGCGACACGCGCATGCGCCAAATTTTACGTTGGTAGTTTTAAGCATCGACGCTGCCGCTATTTTTTTTAAGTACAATTTAGCAGACGAACATCACTTAAAAGACTTTGACGACGTAAATTTTACGTTTGAAGTTTGCGTTTACGTCGTTTACCGGCCATTTACCTTCCCAGGGGCGAAACATCCGAGGGGCGAAACGTCCGAGGAGCGAAATGTGTGGGGGCGAAAAGTACCCAGGGGCAAAATGTCGGGGGCGAAATGTCGGGGGCGAAACTTCCGTAAACCGACGGGGACTTGGTGGGGGACAGGCGGGAGTGAGGGCTAGGATCTGCGGATCCTGCCACAGGTGACATAAGGGTATGCTGATGGCTTTATGCTTATTCCAGATATGTACAAATGGAATAACACCAGAAGAATAAATCTCCACGTTTCAAGCTTACCACTGTCACAGCGCCATCTACGCATAGGAGTATAATTACAAACTTGATACATGCTGCACTAATCATACTCTTATCGGAATTTAATTTGTAGTTAATTTAATGGCCCTATTCATTCACTGGACATACAGTAACTGTGCCTCACATGAAATTTACTTCACCAAATTTCTTCTGGATAATTTTTACTTTTTGTGTACTCTCCTCCTGCCATTGATGGCGAGATGCATAATAGTCGCACCATGAAATAGGAGTCAGTGAATTAGTAGTGTTAAACTAAATCTACAGTTTTGGTCTCACCATTTGAAAGAGAAAGTACCTAAAGGATGTTTTTCTTTATTATAGATCAGGAATGTCAAACTGTGGGTACCCCAAGGCAACATTGGTAACATATGCGTTGTCATGAGGGCCATACAGCGCACATGGCGTCTCCTTGCAACTGCGCCCTGGCGCTACTGTCCCCCTCTCATTACGCTTCTGAGTGGCAGGTTGCATATGTATACTACATGGTATCGATTGTGCGGGCCACAACTCTAGGCGGCAAGGACCTCATGAGGCTCGTGGGCCACCATTGTAATACTCCTGCTTATTGATAATATACATATGGCGTACAAAAAAACTCGGTGGCGGAAAGGTAGCGTGCTCGAATACAGTGTCAGTGGTTCCGGGCTCGATACTGGGTCGCCTTGTCGCCCACAGTAGGCCTACGCCTTCTGTCGGATGGGAAGTAATGCCGTGGTACTGTGTGATACGTACAACGTAATTTGCGCATAAAAAAATCCCAATGAAGGAGTATACCAGCAAAATTCTCAGGTGTAGGAGCTCACCCTCTTGGGTCAGTGGAAGAAAATGTGCCCCAATAAATAAGAGATAGACTCGAGACAAGCGTAGGGGTTTACAGCTTAGATCGGCAACCGGCTGCGTAAAAATACTATTCAATGGGTACCCGACTCTGCCATGGGCGGGAAAAGGTTGATCCTGGACGATGTGGATGGTGTTTTTTTTCATGTGAGAAGGATTCACCGTGCACATCACGTCACCTCTGAATGGACACAAAGGTGATCGATTGGACGGTGTTTTTCCGTAACCGGCTGCCCACCAAAGCTGCATCCCCTATGCTTATTTATCGTCGGTCTACTGTTTGTTAGGGCGCTCCACTAACCCCAGGGAGCAAGCTCCAACACCTGGAAATTTTGCCTACGTTGCATAGAACAGAGGGTTCTTTTACGTGCAAATGCCATCGTAAACCGCGCTTCTCATCCGAAGTAAGGCAAAATCGGGGCTTGTCCTTCGCCCAAAATAGGTCGACTCACCTCGATCTAGTATCGAACCTGGGACCACTGGTGCAGTAAATCGAGCAAGCGACAGACACTGAATTATTCTATTATGATAATTAAATATTTTCGATTTTATTATAGTGGACTTGATACCGGTGACATACAGCATGGTGTGAAATTGGTGAGGTGGTAAACTGGATATGCCCTGTGCAACGCTGAGGTCTTCAACCTTTTTTTTTTCATTATTTCAAGAGAAATGTAGTGGCTAACGACCTCCAATTGTTCATTGGCTTTCAAATTCTGTCTACCCCTGTGCAGTGACTGTCTGTTTAATAGCGTTATTATTGATTTTAAAGGATTGGTGGATTTGAGTGGATTCAAATAAAAACCTTATTAGTTCATCAACATGTGTATGGCTGACCCCCACACCACCACCGCCGCCCCTTCCTCCTGCGGTTTACTGTTATCCTTTAAGTTTGTTGGTGATGGTCATTGCCGTGGTTGCCCACCGCTGTTTTGCTCAGGGTCGTCAGTCTTACTGGTGTCATCAGCCACCACCGCTACAGGGTACCTTGTTTAATTATAGGCGTGGTCAGTATGTGTTGTTAGTTTTTCGCACCTTGATTGATTTTTTTCTGATCAATTTTTAGACTTCTTCCTCCTCCTAATCCTCATCTCATAATTGAAGACCCCCGACACCCAGCAAGCGCCTCAGTTATTTTTGATATTATTAGGGCTGATCAGCCACTAGCGACAATTAGTTGGATATCGGGTTTTAGGAAACTCTAGATTTAGATACTGCACTGTTTAGAGTCCAGGTGTAGGTGGCTGGTTTTGTGGTAAGTACGGTATTGGGTTGCAATGGCCAAAACTGTCCTTTTTGAGCTACTATTTTGATAGAACTTGTCTCAGTTGTTACAGAATTGACTCGTGGGTCCATCCATGTTCCGAGGCGGATGAAGTTGTCTTGCGGGTGAGATTAAGGGGAACCTCAAGTTCGCCTGCTTTCGTCCCGGATGGGAAGAAAAGCCCCTGCATATAAAAAAATACGTTTTATATGGGATAAAATGCACGTGTTGATCAGTGGTAGAATGCTTAACTGGTAAATGGACTCTAGTCGAGATAGGTGGCTTCTTCCAGGCAACAGAGTTTCCTATGTTCCCTATGTTATGCTAACGGGTTGGGGATTAAACCAAGCAGCCATAACAGGCCAAACCCTTAGGAGGCTGCTCGCCTGTGTAGGTGTAGAGGATGTAGGAGAGGGGAACTTTGCAGCACCCAACGTTCACTACCAACCACCTGTGTTGGAGCGGCGAATTGCGCTGGACACACCAGTTCTCGTCTGATCACTGAAGTTAAGCAACAAAACCCCAGCTAGTACTGGCATGGGTGGCCGCTTGGGAAAACTGGGTACTGCTAATATCCAAAAATCGTCACATTAGTGTAGTGTCTGTGCAGTCCCTGCACAAGAACTATGCTGTGGACGGGGCTCTAATGACCTTGTAGTTGAAGGGCCCTAAAACACCAACAAACAAACAAACAAAAATGTTTTGGTACTAACGTGGGTTTGCGTTGCTTAACTGCAGTGATCGCTTAAGAACTGGTGTGTCCAACGCAACTTGGCCGCACAGAGGAAGAGAAGGATGTCCCAAGCACGGATGGGAAGTAAAATGCCGTCGTCCATTGTGGGAGAGCTGGATGTATTGCGTTGACGCACCAGTTCTCGTCTGATCACTGAAGTTAAGCAACGCAACCCTAGTTAGTACTGGCATGGGTGACCGCTTGGCAACATTAGGGTCTGCTGATACCGAAATCGTCGTAACAGCGTAGTGTCTGTGCAGACTCTACATTAGAACTTAGCAGTGGACGAGGCTCTAATGACTATTGTAGATGAAGGGCCGTAAAACACCAACAAATCAATCAAATCCAGTGTGGTGTGCATGATTCTTTTCTACATTGAGTAAAATATATTTAGAGATAGACAAAGGTCCCAGGTGTAGGAGCTCGGTGCAGGAAATCCCTTGCGAATAGTAGGTCGGGACAGTGGCGTCACTAGGGGGATGCGGAAGGTGCGGGCCCCACCGGGTGACACCACTCGTGCCATGAGAAATGGGGTGACACCAAAGCAGAAGAAGCGGCTTTTTAGGGAGAGGGGGGGACACCAACACTAGCGACGCCAGTGGGTCGGTATTAATTGGCTACGTGAAAATATGGTCCAACAGTTCGTTGTTGTACTACCGGTACAAATGGGCGTCCAACAGGTAGGTTACTTTAACAGCAGGCAGGGCCCGTTCTAGGGGGGGGGGGGGGCACCCAAGGACCCAAGGGGGGGTTGGGGTTGCAACCCCCCCCCCCCCTCCTCTAAATTTTGGGTCGACATTGACACTGACAAATGAAAATTGCGT
>JAAFCE010001036.1:47602396-47638182 GCA_013389805.1 Trigoniulus corallinus | reverse complement strand
CCCCCCCCCCCCCCCCCCCCCGACGAAAATCCTGGATCCGACCTTTAGTATGGTAGTCCAATTTGGTTTATCTCCAGGCAGGATTAATCTTGGGAGATTGAAAGGATACAAAGGAGGGCAGGAAGAATTGTACTCCGCAGGTTTTCTCGCAGGGAGAGTGTGTCTGACATGATTAGGGAATTAGGGTGGGAAACACTAAGCCAGCGGCGTATGTCTCACGGCATTAGTCTTTTTATCGGACTGCTGCTGCTGGGGTGTGATGGACCTCTGGTTGGAAGTGTGTCCCTGGCTGACATTCCAGCTGAAACTCCTCCTGGGAGAAAGGATCATTCATATAAACTGAAGGAGTTTAGGGCACGGACAGACTCATACTACTGGTCTTTCTTACCAAGGACCATTCGGCAATGGAATAGCCTTCGAGAGGATAGAGTGGAGGGCTTCCTCAAAGGAAAGCCCACCATTGCTAGTATTGTAGGGGGACCACGAGAATTATGGCCTAGGGTTTTGGGAGTTTTATGGTATCGTATGTAGGAATGAGAGTTGGTCTCTCCACTGCCATATTGGCCAAATAAGGCTGCTTGCAGTTAGAGGTAGCTTGGGGTTGGGGTAGAGGTGGTACGGGCATGTGATGAGGAGGAACTTATTAGGTCCATTATGGGACTGCAGGTGATTGGGGGCACCAGGAGTAGAGGAAGAGCAAAACGGACGTGGGAGCAGGTGGTGCAAAGCGACATGGAGGCGTGCGGGGTGGAGGGGGACTTGGCGGGGGATAGGCGGGAGTGGAGGATAAGAACCCGCAGACCCGACCCTGCCATAGGCGGGATAAAGGATAAGGTGATGATGATGATGATGACAAACGAAGAGAAAAGTGAAGCGCGACCAACCTTTCAGCCACTTTGAATTACTAGTCGTCTACTAGCGCCCTCTATTGATAACTATACAATGTTACTACATGGAATAGAACACGCACGTGCGACGTTCTTCTTCTGATGTAGCAAAAGTTTAATAATTTTTCTTTGATTCAAATAGTCATGTTGATTAATGAATAACGTTATTATTATTATTTTAGGAATTTCTTGACAGTCAACCCTATTACGATGATGGCAAACCTACTAGCGACATGAAAAGATCCACTATCATTCTTGATAAATTGGTATACGCTCTACAAAAGGCCATTCATGGAAATTCTGACGTGCCTGTTGAGACCAATCTGCAACGTCGAGGAACAGACAACAAAATATTTTGGCGATGCTACTTTAATGCCGTGTCGTGTTTTAGGCGAAAATGAATCTTTATAATCGCTATCATCCTTCTGTTGCTGCATTTTCGCTCTTGAGTTGCAATTCAAGTAAGTAAAGTTGACAAAACACTGCAATATTAGGACGTGGTGTGACGTTAACAGCACGTGCGCTTGCACACATAAAAGGGGCAAAAAAAGATAATGCCATTTTGTTTTACAGCTCCTTTTTTTGTTACAAAATTCGTGATTAATGTCCTATTTGTTGTACCAGTAAATTATTCCATCATTCAGGATCATTGATTGATCGGGGAATTGTTCACCCTACTCTTTCAAGGACTTTGTTATGATCGTTTTCGAATCTGAGTTATTCCTTCTAATGCTCCTCCATTACACCGTGAGTGAATTTATTCTTGTTGGGTCCGTAATTTCATCTCAGATGCGAGTTCACTGTGTTTGTAACTCGTTTCAAGTTAAAGACCACGTTTATACATAAGAAATCATCATCCCGCCTGTGGCAGGGTCGGGTCTATGACAGGGGCCAACCCAGCCAGGCATCTGGAACCCGCAGGAATATTGGTAATTTTCCTGTGTAATTTTCTTATGTGTAATTTTATACATAAGAAATCCATATAATAATAATATCAATGACTTCTTATTGAAAACTTTCCATGAATCATTCCTAAATGTGGAGCCAAGTTGTGTTGGACACACCAGTTCCCGTGAGATCACTGAAATTACGCAGCGCAAGCCCACATCACATACCAACATGGGTGTTTGCTAAAGAACGTTGGGTGCTGCAAATAAACCCTCTCTTCGTCCTTTCACCTACCTCCTCATCTCCCGCGGGCAGCCTCCTAAGGGTTGATCCGGTTATGGCTGCCTGGCTTACTCCCCAACCCATGGAACTAATCCAGAAATAATTTTTATATGCCAAGTTTAAGTATAGTGGCAAGTAGGCAAGTATAAGAAAGAATTCTTGTGACATTTTCACTAACGAGTAACGTAATCTATTTCAAGTGCCTGGCTGCTATAACTTCATGGACAGAAGCAATAAGCAGCAATTAAGACCGATGACTAATTTAACATCACGACCTTATGTGCGGTTTCTCTCCTAATCGAATAAATTCACTCAAACTCGGTGTGCTTTTGGATGTCATTTTATCATGTAAAGTGATAATTTTGACGAGGAAATGATGACATGATTTGAATTAACGAGAAGAATAATTAAGAAAAGAGGTAGAAGTCGACTTGAACTTGATTGAAAATTGAAACTCTTGGGGTTTTAATTTGGATATAAAGTTACTGAGGGAAATGAAGTGGCCTGTGTTAGTTTTTATTTGTCTCTTATTGGCTGATTGCTGAAAGGTCAGCAGTAATTTTCTCTAACATGTCATGTATTTATGTTGTTTTCTTAATTTCAGGTTTTGTTTTTTTTCCCTCACCTGCAATTTTTTCTCTGTTCATGAGGGTCTACAATGACAAACTTCTTCGATGCTGCTGTTGCTGTTGTCTCGATTTTTTTATAATTACATCTTGGAAAATATTTATTGTAAACTTAGTGCAGAATTTCTGATGGAGTAAGTTTTACTATTAAAAGTTGTCGTTCCTTAAATTTGCGTCTGGTGCGGATTTGATCTCTTGATTGCGCATTCTTCGTATTTATAGAAATTGCAGGCCTATGTTTATTTTCAGATATTAATGAATAGAAAATGATTTTTTAGAGGATCCAAAATGAAGTCCACTTTGTTGAAAGTATAATAGCTGATTGTTTTCCTCGACTGTTACCCATCCAACTCTTTGCTATTAATAATTCAGGTAGTACATGCACCGCATAATGAAATTATATTACAAGATTCGTGGATTTCTATTCTTTTTTTTGCTTCGCTGTCGTTTTAGTAGCTTAAGTCACTCATCTTCTTGGGGTGCCGAAATGTAATGTTTCATTTAATAAGGTGATTTTCTCTCATTTATTAAATGCGACAATATTGGACTGTTTTATCATCGTCTTAATTGTTTGTCTTTGTATGCCAAACACATTCTTTCTGTTCATTTCTTTCCACTCAAAGGTTTAAATTTCGTTTGAATCTTAAGACTTCATCTTTTTACTACACTATCTCCGTAATTGAACTTTGTTGTTTGAAATAATCTCTAAGTTTGAATCGGATTTCACTCTTTTGAGTAAGATGTCTGCAAATCATGCATTTTATATACTCTACTCTAATAGAATATTGAGTTAGAGATGTGTGTAAGCTCGCAATTGTTTTATTTTAATGAATGATTGTTGGTTTAAATTTTCAGGCGACTTGATTGAATAAATGAGTACCGGGGAAATGTGTATAGTGTGAGTAATTTCTTTATATTCTTCGTCTCTTTACTTGTGACAAATTAATCTTGCACAAAAAAGTGTAAGAAAAATTGTAGAAAAAGAAAGATTGACACTATTATAGTCTAAAAAGTCTTTAATTTGCATTTCGCCACAAACAAGACTCCCAATAATATTGTCTAATGATAGATTGATTTGATAATAAGTTATCCACGTTAAAACAGTGTTGGCCTAGAAATTGTTGTCCTTTTTAATGACTTTTCTTTCTGGAATTAAACTGATGCAGTTTCACCGTCAGCGCTAAGATTCACGCTCTTCGAATCAAGTCTTCGTACTCACTATTCACAGTCATCAGGGAGATTTAGCAATGCGTTTTTTTAAACGTACGCCACGGTTAGCAGACGAAGATGGAAACGCGCAGGCGCAAATACCAGCTTGAGATACGGAGCACGTACGATTTTCCCGACCTACGGAGGACCCTACGATTCAACGTAGCATTTGAAACAATGCCTTTCACGCTTCCTTTTGCAAATCACTAGGTGGCGCTCACAGCTTAATCATAAGTGGGTGCGACATCGTTGTGCAAAAACTCATTTTTAAACACTTATCGTGCGTTGATCACGTGGTGTTCTGACGTTGTTGCGTGCGTACGTTTTACCTAGTACTAAATCTCCCTATCATCATCATCATACCCTTATCCCACCTGTAGCAGGGTTGAGTCTGCAGGTTTTAGCTCTCCACTTCCGCTTATCACCCACCAGGTTCCCATCCACCTCACCCACTATCACTGCTCTTCCTAAAAACCTGCCCACACGTCTTCTTAGATCAGGGGTGGCGAACCTATTTCAGCTGGCGTGCCAAAAATTTAAAAAGTTGTATTTCTTTATGTACTAACGTGCCAGATAATAGGGTACCCTTACTTCCGGTTTATTACGGGAAATGGAAATTTCATAAATTGATTGGTTTGGCTTTATGACCCGCCTCGGCGGCGCAGTGGGTAGCACGCTCGTCAGCAGTGTCAGTAGTTCTAGGTTCCATACTGGACCGAGGTGGGTTGACTTCTTTTTTTTGGGGGGGGGGGGCAGAGGTCCCAAGTGAGCCTGCTTTTGGATGAGAAGTAGAATCGAGGTCCTGTGTGGTGTACGATGGCATTTCCACGTCAAAGAACCCTCTACTATGCAACGGGCAGGTGAGGCAAAATTTCCAGGTACAGGAGCTCCCCCCCCCCTGGAGTCGGTAGAATGCCCCAACGAATAGTAGGTCGACGGTTATTAAACGCGGGGTTGCAGCTTTGGTCGGCAACCGGCAGTTCAATATATAGCCCTTGTGTCCATTCAGAGCGACCCTGCCGTAGGTGGGAAAAGGGTTATGAGTTGCAGTTTGGTTTGGCTATATATTATATACCGTAGGTTACCCTGTTTATGTACTTGACGCGTGCCACAGGTTCGCCACCCCTGGCTTAGATCGTCCCCTGTCCCAGGTGCTTCTAATAACCAGCATCTTCGTAATGGACCTAACAAACTCCTCCTCCTCTCTTCTGGAGCGACTGTATTGTGTCGGACTCACCAGTTCTCGTGTGATCATTGATGTTAATCAACGCAACCCCAGCTAGTACTAACATGGGTGGCAGCCTGGGTGCCGCTAATATCCAAAAATCGTCGTAACAGCGTAATGTCTGTGCAGACACCGCAGTTGACGGGGCTGTAATGACCACTGTAGTTGAAAGGCCCTAGAACACCAACGAAACAAAACTCTCCTCTTCTCATTACATGATCACCCCAGTTCAATCTATTCTCTCACCTTTTTCTCCATCTGCTCCACCCTCAAACTACCCTTAATATACTCATTCCTATTAAACATGTCTGACCACTGAAGTTAACCAATGTAACCCCAGCTAGTACTAACATGGGTGGCCGCTTGAGAAAACTGGTTACCGCCAATACCCCAAAAATCGTCACATTAAGTGTAGTGTCTGCGCAGTCTCTGCATTAGAACTACACCGTGGACGGGGATCTAATAACCTTGTAGTTGAAGGGCCCTAAAGCACCAACAAACTAAAAAACTCCTATTAATCCTTTAACGTATAATTCGAAACAATAAGAGGCAACCAGGGCGTTTGTCCGGGGCACCATTTTGGCTGTAAGTCTGAGAACAGAATACGCGAACAGAGGCGCTGCTTCAAGGGGCGGCAATTTGTCTTTTTGCCCGGGGCAGCCTAAGTGCTGGAGCACGTTCTGACAGCAGTTCAGGAGGCATAGTGTGTGTGTGTGGATTGCTGGATTATTGGATTAGTTTCATGAGTTGGGGAGTAAGCCAAGCAGCCATAACAGGATGAACCCTTAGGAGGCTGCTCATGGGAGATGAGGAGGTAGGTGAAGAGTACAAAGGAAAGGGGAAATTTGCAGCACCCAACGTTCATTACCAACTACCCATGTTGGCATTGACATGGGCTTGCGCTGCTTAACTTCAGTGATCTCACAGGAACTGGTGTGTCCAACGCAGACTTGGAGCAGTGGCAATCGAACTGTATGTGTGTGTGGCAAAATCTCTCTCAGTTTTAACTGTAAAGTTAGAACTGGAGATAAAACTGACTGGGAGCGGCGAATTGCGTTGGACACACCAGTTCTCGTCTGATCACTGAAGTTAAGCAGCGCAACCCCAACTAGTGCTGACATGGGTGGCCGCTTGGGAAAACTGGGTACTGCTAATACCCAAAAATCGTGGCATTAGTGTCTGTGCAGCCTCTGCATAAGAACTATGCTGTGGACGGGGCTCTAATGACCTTGTAGTTGAAGGGCCCTAAAACAACAACAAATAAAACTGACCGCTGTATGTAGGCCTGTAGAACGGCGAAGTTTCCACCCAGAAATAGCGCCCGCCTTCTACAGGAGTTGTAGTTGAAGCCATAATTAGTCACGTGGAACTCCTGGATTTAATAATATAGTAACTCTATCGTAACTCCTACATTAAATTTGATCATACTTAAAATCCTCAGTGAATTGATACTTAAGATAAGTATTAAAATCACGATTAATGCTGTGTCTTATCAGGATAGAAGTGATATGATTTCGAAACCCTGGAACTTTTCATAGGATGTTGGTAGAATATCAAAGATATTGTCGATGAAAGAATATCTCAAAGGTACTTACCTGATGCTTTATCTACATTTAAGTGTTATAGTCATTAGATGCAAACATTTAAATGACAATCTTTCATCGCTCATGTTGTTTGAATTGTAGAGCATTGTTAAGTATTAGACACGTGATGCAATAAATTAGTGAAACAAACCTCGAGGGATAATTTGACTGACATAGAGATGAAAAGTACATATCATTTAAAACTAAAATCATGTTATCCACATCTGCTTCCCATTTCCCCCGTCTTCGTAATATTCTCCTATATACGGATATCCGCACTATTGAGTACGTGCTGACTTATCTGTCCCAATTGTTCATTTCCCACAAATAAATATATCTATATATAAACTAGGAAATGTTTGAAAGCAAACAGATTGTTATTTCCTTCAGTTGTTGACCTTTCCTGGGGGCCGGCTGTATTACGTTGGACACACCAGTTCTCGTCTGTCCACCGAAGGTAAGCAACGCAACTTTAGTTAGTGCTGACATGGGTAGCTGCTTGGGAACACTGGGTACCGCTAATACCCAATAATCGTCGCCTTAGTGTAGTGTCTGCGCAATCTCTGCATTAGAACTACGCAGTGGACGGGGCTCTAATGACCTTGTAGTTGAAGGGCCCTAAAACGCCAACAAAACAAACACACTTGTAAAACTGGGTAGCGCTAATACCCAAAAATCGTCGCATTAGTGTCGTGCAGGGCTTCCCAACGGGGTCGGTAATTTTAAAGGGGGTCAATGATGATCAAGGGGTCGATTGGGGGTCGACATCTAAACATTTATTTGAATGCATTGTTCGTCACTTTATTTGAAAATCAACAAGCAACTCCTAATTCATTTCCCACCTATGGCAGGGTTGGGCACCTACCGTATTTATTCCAATAACAGCCGCCCTCTAATAAACGCCGCCCTCTATTAAGCGCCGCACAATCAAGGCCAAAAAAGTAATAAACGCCGCCCTCCAATAATCGTCGCATCGTTTTTTCGCTAGTGGTAAAATATTTTTTGGAAGAAACAGTGGGGGTAGGGCGGCATACCCTCACATAGGCCTACATCACCAGCATACCCTTATCCCGCCTGTGGCAGGTTCGGGTCTGCGAATTTTAACCCTCTACTCCCGTCTATTTTCCACCACGTCCTTGTCCACCCCACACACTGCCAATACCTTTACAGACAACCAGCTCCCACGTCTGCTTTGGTCTCCCCCTATCCCGGGTGCTTCCGACCACCTGCATTCCTGAAATGGACCTAACGAGCTCCTCTCCTCTTCTCATTGTGTCCATACCATCTCAACCTATTCACCCTCATTTTTTCGGCGATGACCACCACCCCAAGGCTACCTCGAATACACTCATTCCTAATTGTATCAGCTCTCGACACGTCACTCATGTACCGCGTTACCGCAGCATTGGCATCTTGGCTACTTTCATTCTAATGGCATGGCTCTTCTTCACTGCCCTACCCTCTGATTCATATATAGCATAGTTGTCCTAACCACTGCCCTGTAGAACTTCTCTTTTAACTTGAAGGACGACCCTCCTATCACACATGCCTCTGCTTGCCTGTCTCCACTTCACCCATCCCCCATTGATTCTATGGATCGCATCAGGCAGCCTTAGCCAATATTCCTGCGGGTTTCCAGACGCCTGGCTGGGTGACCCCAGTCAGAGGACGTTCAGTGGAGCAGCAGACCCGACCCTTCCACAAGCGGGGTAAGGGTATGATGATGATGATGATGACTACCAATATCGTCGACAAAAAGCTCACAAATTATATAAACGCCGCCCTCTAATAAACTCCGCACCAAAAAAATAAACGGCGCGGCGTTTATTGGAATAAACACGGTATCTTCTCCCTCTGAATGGACACAAGGGTAATATATTGGACAGCGATTTCCCCAGTCAGTTGCCGCCACAGCTGCAACCCAATACTTGTATAGTGTTAGCCTTTGGTTCCTTGCGGTACTCAGTCGAACTCCTACGCCTGGATATTTCGCCTCATCTACCCGTTGCATAATAGAAAGGGTTCTTTTATGTGCAGATGCCATCGTACACCACACGAGACCTCAGTTTTACTTTTCGTGCGAAGGAAATAGCACTCGAGGCACCTCTCTCACCCGAAAGGAAGCCAACCCATCTCGGTCCAGTATCGAACCGAGAGCCACTGACACAGTTACCAAGCACGCTACCCACTGCGCCACCGAGACGGGGTTTTGCGTAGCATATTAGGTGCAAATTAAGGTGTAAGGGGGTGTATGAACTAAGCCCATACTTTGAAAAGGGGTGAATCTAAGAAAAAGGTTGGGAACCCCTGGTGTAGTGTTGGTGCAGTCTCTGCATTAGAACTACGCAGTGGACGGGGCTCTAACGACCTTGTAGCTGAAGGGCCCTAAAACACCAACAAATCAATTGACTTTTTCTTTTTATTTCCGATACGAAAGGTACAGTAGTAATATGTGAATAGTCTGCATGACGTCACGCATTCCATAAGAAAATGTTTTACTTCCGGAAGTCAAGAATTTCGAGAACTACTAATGGATGGCAACCGTGGAATTCATTTGTGGTGCTCGACATTCATTCCTTGGTTTTTGCGTGTCCTAAGTTAATTTCCTGTCTAAAACTGGTTGCCTGGCAGACGACCGACGTTCCAAATTGAATCAGCTTTAAGATTAAGGCATAATAGTGAATTTTTTTTAATTTGCGATACGTGAGAACGTAAGTAGGCCTACGAATGATTTTCAGAACGCCATTATGACGAAGGAAACCAGTTTGAAATTGGAGAATGAAGAAGATGTATGGCAGTTGTAAATTTACAGATTTGTAATTTCCTGACCACGTTTGATTGAAATCACTCTCTAATCAAGTAAGGGATTTATTTTCTTTTAAGGGATTTTATACGTATATTCTCTAATCATACTCCTCGACGTTTGTTTTTGTTCTAATGTGTCTCTCCGCATTTTAACCGATGATTTACACGTTCACTAGACCAGTGGTTCTCAAAGCGTGTTCCGTGAAACAACTTCAAGTGTTCCGCAAAAAAATTTAATGCACACGTAAAGCAATGGAGAGATACTCTGTGGTGACCTGCAGAATCAATGGGGGAGGGGGTGACTGAAGTGGAGACAGGCAAGCGGAGTCCTGCGTGATAGAAGGATCCCAATCTAGCTGAAAAGGAAGTTCTACAGGGCAGTGGTTAGACCAGCTATGCTATATGGATCAGAGTGCTGGGCAGTGAGGAAGAGCTACGTAATTAGAATGCGAGTAGCCGAGATACGAATGCTGTGGCACATGTGTGGCGTGTCGAGAGCTGATAGAATTAGGAATGGGTATATTAGAGGTAGCCTGGAGTGGTGGACATCGCAGAAACAATGAGAGAGAATAGGCTGAGGTGGTATGGACACGTCATGAGAAGAGGGGAGGAGGAGCTCGTTAGGTCCTTGCCAGGAATGAAGGTGGTCAGTAGAATCCGGGGCAAGGGGAGACCGAAGCAGACGTGGGAACAGGTTGTCCGTAAGGATATGAGTGTGTGGGGTGGACGGGGAACTGGGGGAGAGATAGACGGGGTGGCGGGATAAGGGTATGATGATAATGTAGTAAGTACCAAGTGTAGAAAGTGTACAACCTGCTTTAAAGTTTATGTTGAATTGTAAGTGTTCCGTGCTAGTAAAATGTCAGTTTAGTGTTCCCTGACTTCAAAATGATTGAGAACCACTGCACTAGGCATATATTTCATTTTCTCATATGACAGTAGTGTCATTATTTCAGATATTAACGGCTACTATCCTATTTTTTATTGCTAACTCTATTCAGTTTTAATGCAGTAGGCAGGTTGTTGAAAAAGGGCGCAAAAAATGTTCCAGCGAGTAAACTAATCTGTTGCCACTTTATTCGGAGATTTATTTTAAAGAGGTGACATTCGAACCATATGAAATCAAAATGGTGTAAAAATAACTGTGTAAAAACCAGAATTGTATTTACTAACACCGTATAGTGGCTATGTTCGGAACTTTTTGTAGTATTCCGGTTCGATACTGAGCGTTTAGACTTTTTGTTAATCACAGTCTCCTCCATAGAATCATTGGGGGATGGTTGAAGTGGAGACAGGCAAGCGGGGTCCTGTGTGATAGGAATATCCCAATCAAGTTGACTGGCAAGTTTTACAGGGCAGGGATTAGGCCCGCTGTGCTATACTGATGAGTGTTGGGCAGTGAGGATTTTTTGTTGTTTGTTGGTGTTTTAGGGCCCATCAACTACAGTTCTTTTGCAGAGACTCTACAGACACTACACTAATGCGACGATTTTTGGGTATTAACAGTACCCAGCTTTCCCAAGCGGCCACCCATGTCAGTACTAGCTGGGGTTGCGCTGCTTAACTCCGGTGATCAGACGAGAACTGGTGTGTCCAACGCAATTCGCCGCTCCCCGCAGTGAGGAAGACCACGTCAATAGAAGGCAAGTGGCCGAGATGCGAATGCTGCGGTACATGAGTGGGGTGTCGAGACCTGATAGAATTAGTAACGACTATATTAGAGGTAGGCGGGGGTAGGTGGACATCGCCGAAAAATATGAGGGAGAATAGGTTGAGCTGGTATGCACACGTAATGAGAAGAGGAGAGGAGGAGTTCATTAGGTCCATTTCAGGAGAGGAGGAGTTCATTAGGTCCATTTCAGGAGAGGAGGAGCTCGTTAGGTCCATTTCAGGAGAGCAGGTCGTCGGAAGAACCCTAGACAGGGGAGGACCGAAGCGGACGTGGGGGCAGGATGTACGTAAGGATATGGTAGTGTGTGATGTGGACGAAGACCTGGTGGGAGATAGTCGGGAGTGGAGGGCTAGAACCCGCAGACCCGTATGCTGATGATGATGACTGCGGTGGCGCAGTGCACGCTTGGTAACTGTGTCAGTGGTTCCAGGTTCGATACTGGACCGAAGTTGGTTGGCTTCTTTCGGGCGAGAGAAAAGCCCCGAGTGCGCATTCCTTCGGATGAGAAGTAAAATCGAGATCCCGTTCGTGCATAATGACATTTGCACGTCAAAGGACTCTCTCTACTAGGCAACGGGTAGATGAGGCAAAATTTGCAAAATTTGCTTTGTTTTCTGTTAAAAAAACTCGTTTTCTGTTAGCATTAGCTCATTTCATAAGTGCTATTGTTCCTCAGATGGTCATAGATTTTGGGCACATATTAAAGGCTGTCAAATTCTTTATTACTACACATAAACATTTACAAGTTTGAATTTTTAATAATAATAATACTGAAAACGCATTTGATTAACAAATTCGTTACATTTTCACTTTGTATTATACATGGTGATGATGGTCATCAATAAATATTTATGTTAATATTTAAAAATTTTGAACAAAGATAACGAGAGACGACGCTAAGATTTGCGCAAGATATTAGGGTTATTAGGCTTGTGACTAGAGATGTGTTGGTATTTCTTTTGGTTGTTATTTGAATTATTTAATTGAGGTCCGATGGTTGAAACACTCATTTCTCTTCCAGTTTGTTTTTCTTCTTCCGATTTCCTCTCTCATTTTCTTCGTCGGAAACAGGAAATAGGGTTGAAATAGCATTGATGATAACGAATTTGACGTTTACTTAAACCGAGATCTCCATAGTCATACTGATGATGTCCAGCTCCATTCGGTAGACCTCGGATTGCTGAGACCAATTTCTCCAGAATTTGTTCCCGGGTTAAAGATTCTCCCTAAAGGAAAGGATGAAAAAAATAAAGAATAATAATAAGTAATAATAAATTTTCGTTGTTTCAGGAAGGAAAGTAAAAGGCAGTAAACGTTACGTTTTTGCTTGCTGCCCCTGGAAGTAAAGAAGGTATGCAATCACACAATACTCTTATTTTTTTGATTAGGGAAAACGAAAATATTTCCTGATGTCCAAATGTCATTTTTGCACTTGTCCTTTTGCCTCGACTGTTATCGATCGTCTGATAACCTTTTAGACTCATCTCTCCCTTCTTCACTGATTTGTAAATCAGTAGATGGTGAGGTTGGATCACTTTCTTTCAACCTCTTATTTGAATTTCGATTAAATTGGGACAGAATAGTGGTCATTAACTAGAGACGCATGTAAAATAACTCTTGACGTCAATCAGTTTGATGTTGACAGTGGATTGTATTTTGAAATGAATACACTAAAAAGTTCGGTTAGAACCGGAAGGGGAAGGGGTGAAATGAAGTTAGTTGATAATGCCTCTGTATTTTTTAACCTTCTGGTGCAAACAGGGAGGAGTAACTCTGGCTATACAGTAGCTACAACTAGGAGTTGAACCCTGGTTATTTTCATGTCATTCATCTTTCCAGATCAGGATGTGGTACCCATTTGTTTCACTGGAGGCGAACTGTTGAATGGTATTTTTACGTAGCCAGCCGCCGACATACTGGTGCAATCCCTTAATTATTTAGTGTCAGGGGCCAGCTCCTACACCTGGAAATTTTGCCAATTTACAAGTACAGAAAGATTTTTTTACGTTGTTTGTTTGTGCTTTAGGGGCCTTCAACTACAAGGTCATTAGAGCCCCGTCCATAGCATAGTTCTTACGCAGAGACTGCGCAGACACTACACTAATGCGACGATTTTTAGGTATTAGAAGTGCCCAGTTTTCCCAAGCGGCCACCCATGTCAGTATTAGCTGGGGTTGCGCTGCTTAACTTCAGTGATCAGACGAGAACTGGTGTGTCCAACACAATTCGCCGCTCTTAGTTCTTTACGTGCATTGGAGACATTGTACACACCCCGAAATGTGCCACGGCTTTATTGCTTCCCATCCAACGGAAAGGCGCTCTTTGATCTTTCCTGTCTCGACCAGGATCGATCATGTAACCACGGACTCACAAAGTAAAGTTAGGTTAACCATTGGAGCCGCCGAGACAGACGGTTGCTTTGATATCATAATGAAATGCTAATATTCCTTTCGGCCCAGACACTCGATGGGTGTTTATGGTGACGAATGACCTGAGGCTCTGAAATTATTGAGATACTCGAGACTCTGTATGTGTGTGTGTGGGGGGGGGGGGAATGAAAGGGTTGTAACTGGTCTTAATTTGATTGGTCTCAACGATTTCTGTGTCCTTCAGTCGTCCTCTCCCCGATGGCACTGGTAAGTGGCATTCGAAATTGACAAAACGACGTTAAATAAATAAAAGTAAGTCATTAATAATATAACGGAAGTGAAACTGGTGGTCATTGAAATGGTGTCTGTTACATGACCAATTGCGGGTGCAGTCCTTTTTCCACGTAAAGACACCTCCTGAGGATCGGCAAAATTGTAGGTAGGAAGAAGGGTCACACATTTTCAAGTCCTGAACTACTCAGCATCATCATAACCCTTTGTACCCCTGTGCTCGCTTATGGCAGATTGTCCCGGTGGTACCGGGTTTACTCAAGTACTTGTTCGCAGCAGGCTGCCGATTTTTTTTTTTTTGGTTGGTTTGTTGGTGTTTAGAGCCCCACAAGGTCATTAGAGCCGCATCCACTGCGTAGTTCTAAGGCAGAGACTGCACAGACAGTACAATAATGTGACGATTTTTTGTGTACTAAAGTACCCAGTTTTCCCAAGCGGCCACCCATGTCAGTACTAACTGGGGTTGTTGCTTAACTACAGTGATTAGACGGGAACTGGTTTGCCCAACGCAATCAGCCACTGCAGCCTGCCGACGTGTACTAATTCAATGTCGGCCCGACATCCTTCTAAGGACAATTCCTTTTTTTCTTACCGACGCTAGGGGTACGAGATCCCCCTTTCCCAAGCGTAGCCCATTGAGTTACAGAGAGATAGAGAGAGAGAGAGAGTAGAGGAGGAGAGAAACACTCACCCCTGAAGTACTTTAGAAGAAAAAGACAGAGGAGACGGGGAAACTAGGTGAATGCGATGCTCTATATTTCAAGTGTGGGGGAGGAAGCTGGTTGAAATTGCCTTTCATGGGTGATAAAGGGGAGAGAGAGAGAGAAAGGCGAAGGGGAGGATCATTCAAATATGAAGAAAAAAAAGAGTTCAGCTACGCCCGACTTGATGATGATGATGATGATGATAAAATGCATTAAAGTTTATTCATCTTCTTATAACTGTTTTCGGGTTTTTTTTCATCCTTAATTTCACTTGAAGGACTATGTAAACATTATTTCGAGAAGCTTCATTGGACTATAAATATGTTATCCATATAGAAGAAAATCTTGGAAATTAAAATGTTAAGATGTTTATTTGGGTTTCTTATGTACAGTAAATAAGGTGGTTGTTAGATGGCCCACTAAGATGTCGCGGCACATTGATGTGTTTGTATTGCTATGCAGAAGTGGACGTGAAAAGAAAAATACGTTTATTTTTACATTTCATTTTAAAATTAATGAAAGTTTTCGCCTTTCCCCTCCCCACCCCAAGTGATCAGATATTTTATTCAAATTCAATTGAATCTCGTAATTTTTGTATTGAAAAGTAGCTCATTCTCTAGAGGGTTGTGTGACCCTCTTTCTTCCTCTTTCACCTCCAGGAAAATTGATGAATTTGTTGAAATTGGGTTGTATTATATTTCTGTGCAAATAAGGTGAATGCACTGCTGACAGAGAGAGGAGAGAGAGAGACATGGGAGAGATGAGAGGGAAAGAGAGAGAGAGAGAGACTATTATCTTAACTCTGTGGTTATTACACTTGCATCTGGAGGCAAGATTCAAAAAGATATTTCATCATTGTGGCAGAAATATAAGGAACATTGATAAGGTCGCATTAATTTGGTTAATGAAATTACAATCATTGATGCCCTTTGGCTCTTGTTCGCTTACTTAAGATGTTGAGCTGAAATGCAGATGAGCTTCGGTGAGCTTTGTCTTTTCAACTCACAGTGCGCAGGTTCGACTTCCGTACCGATGATTGGTGACTCGCGCTCTTCTCTCTCTCTCTGTCTCTTTCTGTCTCTCTCTGCGTCTCCCTCTGTCTCTTTCTGTCTGTCTCTCTCTCTGTGTCGATCTTCGGTCTCCTGTTTGTTTCTTTGGTGTTTTGGGACCCTTCAACTACAATAATCATTACAGCCCCGTCCACGGCGTAGTTCTAATGCAGAGTATGCAGAGACACGACGATTTGGGGATTAGAAGTACCCAGTGTTCCCAAGCGGTCACCCATCCTAGTACTAGCTAGGGTTGGGTTGCTTAACTTTAACTTCACAGTGATCAACGGAATATAGCCGCGCTCCCTCTTCGTTCTCACTCTTTCACTCTCCCTCTGTGTGGAGGGGGTTAGAGAGGATGAGGTGGAGCAGGATGAAATTAATGTTGACCCAACAGGTATAGTTCAGTGGTTAGCGTACTTGAGTTTGTTGTGACTTTGGTTGCAGGATCAATACTTGCCGAAGCAGATGGCTGCTTTCGGGTCAACTGTATGCGGTTTCCGTCAGATGGAAAGTAAAATTGTGACCCCGCGTGTAAAGGGGGTATACGCCTACCAACAAAGCAACCCCCGTCCTATATGTAGTAGAATTTAAGCATAGAACTGCAAAATTTCCAAGTGTAGGAGTTCGCTCACCGGCCGTCGGAGAACGGCGTTACCGTTACAAACAAAGTAAGCTGACTTTAAATGACTAAAGGATTATATCACTAGGTGTAGGGGAAATAGGACACCCTCCCCCGGCATCATCATCATCATCATCTCACCCTCCTCCCGCCTGGGGCAGGGTCGGGTCTGTGGGTTCTACTCCTCCACTCCCGCCTATTCCCCACCAAATTCCCCTCCACCCCGCACACTTCCATGTCCCTTTGTACCACCTGCTCCCACGTCCGCTTTGGTCTTCCTCTACCTCTGGTGCCCCCAACCACCTGCAGTCCCATAATGGACCTAATAAGCTCCTCCTCTCCCCTTCTCATCACATGCCCATACCACCTCAACCGGTTCCCTCTCATCTTCTCCACAATGTCTCCCACACGCAAGCTACCTCTAATGTAGTCGTTTCTAATTCTGTCAGATCGTGACACCCCACTCATGTAGCGCAGCATTCGCATCTCGGCCACTTGCATTTGCCGTTCATGGTTCTTCCTAACTGCCCAACACTCTGACCCCGTCGCAAGCGGGAAAAGAGTTTGGAATGGCGATGATGGCGATCCACCATCTAAGACCCTAAATGGCTTCAAATTGATACCATATTGCACCCTTTGAAGTCGTATCGATATCAGATAGGTGTGGAACTCGCCTAATATTCATTACCGATATAGGGTCGTTCGGAAGTTACGAATCGGTGTTTCTGATATTTTTTATTTTAATGATAATTAATTATTGTCGATAGAATGCAAGTAGCCGAGTTGCGGTACATGAGTGGCGTATCAAGACGTAATAGAATTAGGAATTATATTAGAGGTAGCCTGGGGGTGGTGGACGTCGCCGAAAAAAATGAGGAAGAATAGGTTGAGGTGGTATGGGCACGTAATGAGAAGAGGAGAGGAGGAGCTCGTTAGGTCCATTTCAGGAGAGCAGGTCGTCGGAAGCACCCGAGGCAGGAGGAGACAGAAGCAGACGTGGGAGCCGGTTGTCCGTAAGGATATGGTAGTGTGTGGGGGGACTTGGTGGGAGATAGACGGGAGTGGAGGGCTAGAACCCGCAGACGCGACCCTGCCGCAGGTGGGATAAGGGTATGATGATGATGATGATGATGAATGATAATAATTATTGTCATCATTATCATCGACGTTGCATTTTTTTTTATTTGGATTTGTAAAGTGCATGCATCAATTTCTTAGGGGGCTCTAATGACCTTGTAGTTGAAGGGCACCAACAAACAATCAATTTCTTGCAGTCAAAATATACAGGTTCGCCCCTGATAAGGACAAGTGCACCGTAGATTTTCTCGTGTTAGACTTATTTCCCCATTCGCTAAAACTATAATGTCTAGAATCTGAATGTGTTTATTGTTATTTGTATTTTAGTCTGACAGAGTCACATTTGTAATGAGAATTCGTATGGGTATCGCCTAGTTTATAGATAATGTACGCAAAGCACCCACTTCCGGTTGCTTGTTCATAACAATTCCCTAAGACGCGTGCTTTATCGTTTTTTAAGCCATGATGCCAGCGATGGCTCCAAGTTAATGACGAAATTTAATTAGAGTTCAGGATTTTGTTGTAATCTTGGTGAGGTTATTTTCTTTCTGTGCGATTTTATACAGTATATATACTGTATATCGTTTGTGTTTCTGTTTGCCCCCCTCCTCCCATATGTGGACGCTTTTGAATTGACATTTATTAGCTGTTTGTGGCTTGCTTTGACCGTCATCATGGCGTCTAAAATGCATGTAGTTGAGTCTTTATCACTGTCATTAAAGGGCTACTGCCAGTGAATCGGAGGAATTACAGTAGACAACCATTCGTTTCCTATGGTAGACCAGACTTTCCTCGGCATTAATTCTATTATAATTTTTTTATAAAGACAAATAATCGATGTTTGTGGGGAACTTTACAGCAATCAAATTGAGATAGTAATGTAATTGCTTTTGGTTTTTTTTCTGCTACTTTTCAATAAATTATATTGCCCCGTCCATCTATCTCTCTCTCTCTTGTTTGTTTGTTGGTGTTTAAGGTCCCGTCAACTACAAGGTCATTAGAGACCCGTCCACTGCATAGTTCTAGTGCATAGTCTGCACAGACACTACACTAATGCGACGATTATTGGGTATTAGCAGTACCCAGCTTTCCCGAGCGACCACCCATGTCAGTACTAACTGGGCTTGCGTTGCTTAACTTCAGTGATCAGACGAGAACTGGTGTGTCCAACGCAACTCGCAGCTCCCCTCTCTCTCTCTCTGACTTAGAAATGGGATTTAGTATGTTACGCCAACGGGTTGGGGAGTCAGCCAAGCAGTCATAGCGGGCCGGACCCTGTGGAGGCTGCTGGCGTGTTTTTTGTTTTATTGGTGTTTTAGGGCCCTTCAACTACAAGGTCATTAGAGCCCCGTACACAGTATAGTTTTAATGCAGAGATTGCACAGACACTACACTAATGCGACGATTTTTCGGTATTAGCAGTACACAGTTTTCTCAAGCGGCCACCCATATCAGTACTAGCTGAGGTTGCGCTGCTTAACTTCAGTGATCAGACGAGAACTGGTGTATCCAAAGCAATTCGCCGTTTGCGGCAGCTCGCGGGTAGGGGGGGGTTGGAATGTGGGTGTAGTAGGAGAGGGGGGAATTAGCAGCACCCAATGCATTTTCCCAAACAACCGATGTCAGTACTAACTTGGGGTGCGTTGCTTAACTTCAGTGATTTGACGAGAACTGGTGTGTCCAACGCAATTCAGCTGCTCAATAGGAATCTTTTATTTATTTTGTTTTTTTTTTCATTCCGCTGACCTCCCCTTCTTTATCTAAGCTGGATTAATCGATTATGGTGTGCTATCAATTAAAATTCGTCAGGTGTTTCTCACTATATCCCTCCGGCTACTGGAAGATTAAGTTTCTGTTTCAGAATCGCTTGGTGGCGACCCGAGTTCAACTCTGAACTATGTTTTCGATCTTTGTAATCTTGCATTTAGTCTGGCGATTTAGTACCGACCTCTCTGCAGGACACTGTCTTTACTTCCCATAAGGGAGAAGGCACCCTTAGGACTTTTCCTCTCAATCGAAAGAAACTAGCCATTCCAACTAGGAGCGAATCTACAACCACGGACTCGTGAGTTAAACACGCTATCACTGATCCATCGAGGAAGCCTTTCAGAATTACTGTATCTGTTTGTTGAGATCTGAGTTAGTACTATACTTCTAACCGTTTTCCCCATCTTTGTCTCTCTGGATGGACACATGGGCGATCTGCTGGACGATGTTTTGACACAGCCGGCTGCCGACCAAAGCTGTAAACCCTACGTTTCTTTATCGTCGGCTTGTTGTTCGTTAGGGAACTCCCCCGACGCTAGGAGGCGAGCTCCTAACCTTGGGAATTTTGTCTTATCTACTCGATGTATCCCCCCACAGACAACCCAGCCAATATTCCTGCGGGTTCTAGACGCCTGGCTGGGGTGCCCCCAGTCAAGAGGTTAGTACTGACATGGGTGGTCGCTCGGGAAAGCTGGGTACTGCTAATACCCAATAATCGTCGCATTAGTGTAGTGTCTGTGCAGTGTATGCATTAGAACTATGCAGTGGACGGGTCTCTAATGACCTTGTAGTTAACGGGACCTTAAACACCAACAAACAAACCCAGTCAAGAGCATGTTCAGTGGACCGGCAGACCCGACCCTTCCACAGGCGGGATAAAGGTATGATGATGATGACTACTCGATGCACAGTAGCGACCAGTGGCGTCACTAGGGGGGTGCGGACCGCATCGGGTGGCACCTCTCGCACCATGACAGTTGGGGTGACACCAAAGCAGAAGAAGCGGCTTTTTTCCGGGAGGGGGGGGTGACACCATGGCGTCACCGCACCGGGTGACGCCAACCCTAGCGACGCCACTGGTAGCGACGGTCCTTTTACGTGGAAATGACGTCGTCTACTACACGGGGCCACAGGTCTACTTCCCACCACCTCGATCCAGTATCGAACCTGGAATGAATGACGCAAATTTATATATAAATGTGGAGGAGTTGGTTTGTATTCTTTTTCCTCCTCGTTATCATTCGGATGTGTAGTTTTAATTACAGTTTCTGCCCAGTTGATTTTATGGCTACGTGACTATCAAAATGTTGATACCATTTTATTTTTTGCTTCAAATGAGATTCAATGCTCGTATTATATCTAAGTACACTTGTGTTTTTCATACCTCCGTTTTTTCATTAATAAGTTGATGGAAGTTAGGCCCTACTATGAAGTGGTTATATGTTTTTTTCGTGTGTGTACGTGGTTTTGTGCCAATTGGCTCTTGGTGCACATATCAGAAGAAAAAAAAAAGATCCTCAAAGGACCTCTGTGTTTTTATCTCTCACTGAGGACCGGCAATTTCTGAAAGATGAATTCATCGGTATAGATTTTTCTTTTCAACTTCTCTCTTTCCTTCCGCCAAATTTTTGAAGCAAATAAGTTTTCTTTTTTATCAAAGAGAAAAGTTTAAGATGTATCATCTTTCTTATTTTTTAATTCTGTACGTGATCAGATTTCAGAAATATTGAAATGGCTGCGGTATTTTGAATAGGTCACGAATAAAAAGTATACTAATTTGTTGAGTAGATTTCATCTGTTCATTTTTGCTCGATCCGTCTTTATAATTTCGTCTTTCTTGGGTTGGAAGTTCATTGCTGTAATAAGAACTGATGTTTCAAATATTTTTCCATCTCTCTTCTGGAGTTTTTTTTGTACTCCCACCCTCCCGCCAGACATGAAATATTAATATGTATTCTTACTTGCTTTTCAATAAGGTTTTCTCTTTTCAAATTTACTCTTCTTTTCAGTTACTCGCCGCTGTTGTTTAGAATATACACTGCGCCGACACGTGATTGAAACATCAAGGGTAAAATATTCTTTTAACTATATCTTACGGGAATGGTTACCAACTGAACTATTAGGGTAAGAACTCTTTATGTTTATGCTAATCTACGTTTCTTGTGTATAAGAGGATAAGCATGCGCGATTCTTTTCAATATTTCACGAAACCTCCATTTTGAAATTCGAATTTGTCATTTTGTAGAACGGCTCGATTTTCTGTTTTTCAATCCGGCGTAGCTAAGGCGCTCCAGAATAATTCGTTGCCATTAAGGCCAAGCGCACTCTAAAGTCAAGAATGTTTTTACACAAAATTGTTTTTGTTGTAAAACACTAGAGACAAAACAGTTACAATTTAATATCACTGAGGCTGTTGCTGTGAATACCCGAATGCTGAGATTCATCATCACACCCTTATCGCGCCTACGGCGGGGTTGGGACTGCGGGTTCTAATCCTCCACTCCCGCCTATCTCCCACCAAGCTGTCATCCACCCCGCACTCAATCATGTCCCTCTGCACAACCTGCTTCCACGTCCGCTTTGGTCTCCCCCTACTGATTCCACCAATCACCTGCTGTCCCATAATGTACTGAATCAGCTCCTCCCCCCCTTCGCTTCACATACTCATACCACCTCAACCTATTCTCCGCCATGTTACAACCCCCCACCCCCCCGCTACCTCTAACGTACTCGTTGCGGACTGTTGAAAATAGGTTATGAGGGTCCTCTAGATACCAGGTTATCCTTTGCAGAATATAGGGGGAGAAATGATCATCTGTTCAAACTGAAGGAGATCAGGGCCCGAACAGACTCATATTACTGGTCTTTTTTTTTCCAAGGGTCATTCGGCAATGGAATGCTCTTGATGAGGATAAGGTGAAGAACTTTCTGGAAGAAGGCGCCATTATAGAGGGCAGGCGATGTATGGCAGAATAGATGCTATGCTTCAGGTTCCTTGAGGTTTTAAAGTGTGCGAACTTGCATAATTTCAAAAGGAAGTCGACAGCTTCAAGACAAACTTGCTCCATAACTGTTGCATTGGTTGCTAAACAGCAGGGCCCGCTCTAAGGGGGGAGGGAACCCGGATATTTGTCCGGGACGCCACTTTGGCTATAAGTGTGAGAACAGAGCGCTGCTTCAAGAGGCGGAAATTTGTCCTTCTGTCCGGGGGAGCAATTTGCCTTTTTGTCCGGGGCGCCACTTTGGCTGTAAGTGTGAGACCAGAGCACGCGAACAAAGCGCTGCTTCAAGGGGCGGCAATTTGTTATTTTGTCCGGGGTGGCAATTTGTCTTTTTTGTCCTGGGCGACATAAGTGCTAGAGTAGGCGCTGTAAACAGTTTTGTCTATTGGACGCCTGTTTCAAGTGTGCGACTTCCCATTGGTTTTTATTACTAAGCTGAGCACATAGACTGTCGTCACACAGTCTTGACTATAGTGTGCGCTAGGCCTAAGACCTAGAAACTTTCTAAGGCTAGGAGCACACTATAGGTCAAGACTGTCTCATGACAGTATGTGCTAATCAGCTAGGACTATAAAAACCAATGGGTAGCCGCACATTTGAAATAAGGCGTGTATTAGACAAAACTTATTGACAACCACAGAGCACTTAGACTGTCTTGAGATAGTCTTGACTATAGTGTGCTTCTAGCCTTATTATATACTTTTGGCATCTATATATTAGTCTGTTGCTACTCAAGGGTACATCAACAAAATACAGTATTTGTGCCGCTGAAAAATCGTCCATGCAGTTTTTGAAATTTTCCAATTTTATTTCTCCACAACCTTTTATTCTCTTGAGAGGAACTTTGTTGGCTGGTCCTCGTAACCAACAGATGTTAGCGACACGTGAGGCTAATTCCTTTTTTAAATGAGTCGGTTCTCGGTTGATATCTGGAGTTGTAATTCATTTCTCGGTTCAACAAATACAGTAGAATGTTGGAGGTACGATGTAGGAGTCGTAGGAGTAAACTTTATTTATCATTTTTGGATATTCAGGTATACTATTTGCCAGCTCTATATAACCACCTGAGTCATTAATCATCAGTATTCAACGAATAAAGGCCCCCCATTTACTCATATTTTTTTCTCAATAGCAGTCAATTTTGCTTGTTGACATTTCTTGACTGACAAAGCATACGGCAGTGAAGAAAGACCTCCATGCAGTCTTCATTGACTTTGAGAAGGCTTATGACAGTGTTCCATAGCAAGTAGTTTGGGAGGTATTGCACAAAATAGGGTCGAAGAAGGGTATATTGGGATAGTGCAGGATATGTATGATGGTTCGAAGGACTCCTTGGGGAAATACTAGAGGCTTCTCAGTGAAGGTTGGAGTACACCAAGGTTCAGTACTAGGTCCATACCTCTTCATTCTGGTTTTGGACGAACTACTGACGGGAGTACGAGAATGGGCCCCTCACTGCTTAGTGGCTCCAGAGATTAAGAGCAGAGAAAGGCCCAAACGACATTAGATTAGCAATAGAAAACGGAGGACTAAAAGATCAACACGAAGAGGACAAAGTATTCAGCTTTCAATTGGGAAGGACAGGAAAATAATGGTGATTTGCACCTTTATCAACAGCTTTCCCCCAGAGAGTAAGAGGTAAAGTACTTAGGATCACTGTTCCAAAGCAACGGGACGATGGATTCGAATGTTACCCATAGATTCATTGGGGGATGGTTGAATTGCAGACAGGTAAGCGAAGTCCTGTGTGATAGGAGGGTCTCTATAAAGTTGAAAGGGAGGCTTTACAGGGCAGTGGTTAGAATATACACTGCGGTTGCTGGATAATGAGGAAGAGCCACGTAAATAGAATGCAAGTAGCCGAGTGGCGAATGTAGCAATACATGAGTGGGGTGGCAAGAGCTGATAGAATTAGGAATGATGAATATATTAGGGGTAGTCTGGGGTTGGGAGACATCGCGGAAAAGTGAGGGAGAGTAGATTGAGGTGGTATGGACACGTAATGCGAAGAGGTGAGGAGCTCCAGTGGCGTCGCTAGGGTTGGCGTCACCCCCCCCTCTCCCGAAAACAAAGCCGCTTCTTCTGCTTTGGTGTCGCCCCATTTGTCATGGTGCGAGTGGTGTAACCCGGTGCAGCCCGCACTCCCCTAGTGACGCTACTGAGGAGCTCGTTAGGTCGATTACAGATCGGAAGAGGGCACGTCTGAACTCGGGCAAGGGGAGAGACCAAAGCAGACGTGGGAGCAGTTTTTTCGTCGTTCCCCCCCCCTCTCCCGAAAACAAAGCCGCTTCTTCTGCTTTGGTGTCGCCCCATTTGTCATGGTGCGAGTGGTGTAACCCGGTGCAGCCCGCACTCCCCTAGTGACGCTACTGAGGAGCTCGTTAGGTCGATTACTGGAATGTAAGTGGATGGAAGCACCCAGGGCAAGGGGAGAGACCAAAGCAGACGTGGGAGCAGTTTTTTCGTTGTTGTTTAAGGTCCCGTCAACTACGAGGTCATTAGAGACCCATCCACTGTATAGTTCTAATGCATATACTGCACAGACACTACACTAATGCGACGATTATTGGGTATTAGCAGTACCCAGCTTTCCCGAGCGACCACCCATGTCAGTACTAACTGGGCTTGCGTTGCTTAACTTCAGTGATCAGACGAGACGTTTTTTCGTAAATGATGCGGTAGTGTGTGGGGTGGGCGGGGGCCTGGTGGGAGATAGGCGAGAGTGGAGGGCTAGAACTCGCAGACCCGATCCTGTTACAGGTGGGAGAAGGGTATGATGATGACATTTATTGACTGACATTGCTAATTTTACAGCTTAATGAATATTGTGAGTTTATTTAGTTTGATGTTCAAAATTTCACAATCAGGCAATTCCCGACCTTCATAACGCCTTCGTTATTTTATTCGCTATGAAAGATTGCGGGGTAAAGTACGAGAAGGGTTTTAGTGAGGGTCTGGTAATTTTCTTCGGGCTGTTCGTCGACGTTTTTCGTCTCAATCCGCTTATTTCTGCTCTGAAATTCACACATTACTCCCTGGGCTAAATTGTATATCGATGTTCTTTACTTTTTCACATTAATTCATCGCGGCATGTTAAATATTATGTGGATAAAGGCCCTGTAGGTTCATTAAATGATGAATTATAATATTCCTCGAGTTGACAAGTATGAAGATGGTAACAATAATTCAGCTCGAACGTTCATTTTAATTGTACATTATCTCTACATTTTAATAATTTTTGTAGGGAAAAAAAAGCAAAATTAAATTTCCTTAATCATAATAAGTGGCTGAATCAAACGTTTTTTTAAAACTCCAATTACATGAAAATCGTGTTTTGGAGTGAAAAGGTAATTACATTATAGTGATCTGAGTAAATGTCATCCTCTATTATCTTTTTTTACCATTTTAATTGCTTTAGTTAATATAATCAGCGGTTTTGTTTTCATAATAATAATAATCTAATTTTGATAGTTGGCTACATTTGTTGCTGTTGGGTTATTAGCTGATGGGGAGTCTTTAATGGAATTTGAATGTTAGCAATAAACCGAGATTTGCGATTGACAAACACATATTAAAATACGTATTTTCTCTCCCTATGCGTATATTATGTGTTTCGGGGTACGTTTACGTCAAAACATTATATAAATTCAACGCATTTGTGTGAGTGCGTGGGAAGTTTCTACGAATTGCTACAAAATATTAAAATTTTATTCCTAAAAGAAAAATAGGCAGGAGGGAGAGAGATGGTGTTGGTTGCGAGACTCCGTAATTGAGTGTTCTGTCGAACGGACGCCAACTCCCGGTGTGTGGTGTCACTACGTGTCGTCGCCGTCGCCGCCAAAGAATTGAAAACAATCCAGGAAATGTATTTTCATTATGATTTTTAACAATTATTATTATTACATTAATGCCGACTAAATGAGAAGGGTGTGAGGATGAAACCAGATAGAGATCACATCAACCCGTAAGTGCAAGTTACAGTCACACAAATATACTATAAGTCATTAGGGGAAGAGGTGATTACTTAATGGCGCCTAATGTTCTAACAGTACTTTGAGTATAGGCCTATTTAGAGTGTTTTTGACTATTTTCATCATCATTTAGCTGCTCGTAAACTGTCTGAGAGAAGGGCCTCTTTTCAAAATATGCTGCCGTTGTATATGAAGCTGTGGGTGAACTGTTGCCAACGTGCCTTACTAGTCGTATCTTGGATATGGTCGCCTTATGACTACCAGCCACCCGTATGCACTGGTTGGAATTTCGCAGAAGTCATTAGTTTCTTAGAGGGCTAGACGGAAACCAACTTCTCAATTCTTGCCAATTTCCTCAAAGTAACATTCTACATAGGGCCTACAGTATCTTATTTGTACCGAAAGGTAAGATAATATAAATCTCCATACACTAGTGAATTACCTGAATAAGATGAATATGAATAAGACTGAGTATTTAGCTTTCTAGTGGGATGGTCAGGAAAATGATTGGGACATACGTTCGAGGGGCGAACTGGTGAAAAAAGTGCAGGAGGTAAAGTACTTGGGATCAACATTCCAAAACGATGGGGAGATAGACTCGGATGTGACTCGTAGAATCAATGGGGGGTGGTTGAAATGGAAACAGGCAAGTGGAGTCCTGTGCGATAGGAGGATTCTAATCAAGTTGAAAGGAAAGTTCTACAGGACAGAGGTTAGGCCAGCTATGTTATATGGTTCAGAGTGCTGGGCAGTGCGGTATGCTGCGGTACACGAGCGGTGTTTCAAGAGCAGATAGAATTAGGAATGCGTGTATTAGAGGTAGCCTGGGGGTGGAGGACGTTGCCGAGAAGATAAGGGAAAATAGGCTGAGGTGGTATGGTCACATAATGAGAAGAGGGGATGAGGAGCTTGTTAGCGCCATACCAGGTCGCCAATGCAGGTCGTCGGAAGCACCCGTGGTAGTGGGAGACCGAAGTTAACGTGGGAGCAGGTCGTCCGTAAGGATATGGCGGTGTGCGGAATTGACGGGGACCTGGTGAAAGATAGACGGGAGTGGAGGGCCAGAACCCGAAGACCCGACCCCGCCGCAGGCGGGACAAGGGTATGATGATGATGATGACACTAGTGAATTACCTAGGTCTGAGTTTCTTAACGCAAAACATTCTCAAAATACGTCAGAAATCTTCAAAAGGAGGTCGAAATTGGTTTCACTTTTTAAGGATAAGTTAAGTAGCTGTACGGCTTTTCAAAGCGACTGCTATGGGGCACTTAAAAATGCGGTACAGTATAACCAATTCACTTAGGAACGGTTGAATAACAACAACAACTTTGATCCTCCTCGCATTTCTTCCGTTTTCTTGTTTTTGGTGAAGGTTTTGCGGAGGTTGCTGTTTTGCCAATTTGGAATTAACTTTTATTGCTTTTCATGGTCCGATTTTTTCATTCAGAATTGTTGTAGTTGGATCTTTAAAACGTAATTCATGTGGGCCTTTTTTTTAAACAACTATTATTTTTGATGTCTAAACATGGAAGTGGTGAATTCAGAATACTGTACATCCAACCTCAATCTTACTTTAAACTTTATTTAAACAATTTTTTTTTCACTTATTTCTTACATTTAGGGTATGTTGTAGTGTTTTTTTCCTTCTCTGAATCAAACATTGTCTTCTTGAAAAGAAGGGTTTGAGGAGTAGGGATACCAACAAATACTGTTATTGATGTCTTTTGTCCACTGCATCATCCATTTTTTTGGGTTTGTTTTTTTTAGTTATCGCGGTTAAAGGAATAGCTATCTCTTGAAACAAACGTCTAATGTTTTATAGTGGATGATGGATGAAACTGAAGCAAAACTAATGGTGGCTTTCTTGTCCATTCCATTTTTTCTTTCGTGGTAATATCACTGACCACTCTTGTAAATCTTCAACATTCACAGAAATCTCCGCCATTTGAATCTAATTGTTTCAAAGATGCTAAGATTTTATTGCACGAACAGAGAAGGGTCTGAGGTCAGGAAATGGCTGGGGAAACTTAAGGGGAGCAGCGATCACTCCAAACAGGGAAATATGACAAATGGAAAATTGCCTACGTAAGCCTTCTGCTCATTGTACATTTCGTAGTCTAGAAAATTAATTAGTGCTGTCTACCACCTCTTAGGATTTTTGAAGTGTCCACTCCATTCTCCCCTAGTTGTTACTAAGGTTTACTTAAGACCAGACAGACTAAACACTGTCGTTGGAAATTGATTCGTTGTCTGGGTGGACAATACTTTGAACGAAGCCGATTATATATAGATTGTCCTTTTACATTAAATTTTTTGTCCTGAACACCTCTAAGTGAATTTTAGGGTAGAATACTCAGACGACTTTATTGCATTCTTAAAAGATTGTAAAACGGGATTAAAAGATTCCCTTTTAACTTTAGATCGGCCTACAGTCAACCACGTAAAATAAATGACTCATGGATACCAAATATTACCTTGGCCAGAACATTATGCCAGAGTTGTTAAATCTGTCAGTGAAGATCAGTGATGCTGTGGCTAATTAATTTCCATTACAGAAAAAAATGCCGTTGGACTGTTCCAGGAACTTCCTTTCTTATCCCTCTTACGCGGCCCTCACTTCATTTTATTTCGCATAACTGCTTTAAAGGGTTGATGTCAGTATTTAATGCTTAAAGGTAGCATCATCATTATTTCCTACTATGACAGGGTCGAGTGCTCATTTTTGTCCCATTGTGACATCTGAGCGATGTGTTGGATGGTTTTTTACTCGGCCGGCTACATATCTATTCCTGCAACACATAGTTGGGGGTACTTTTCTACAAGAACCTATATGTGGAAATTTGGCCGAACTACACGTGTATTTTACTTAATATAGTAGTAAGAGTTCATTTACGAAGCGAAGGCTTCCGATGGAAGGTACACTGGGGGCCACTCTATCACGCCTGAAAGACATCACCCGTCTCGGTCCAGGATTGAATCTGAATCCGTTGACACAGTAGTTCAGCATGCTACATCTGCACCTCGTAGGTGCGTCGAGTTGAATTGTTATATTATCAGTGCCTGATTAATTTTTCTATGGGCCCTAGAACAAACATATAAAATTTACCCCTAAAGAAGGGGTCCAAGCATAACCCATTAAGATGGTATGTTGATGGATACACCAGTAACACCAGGTGCCTTCTGAACCCTAGTCCGGGTTGATAAAAATTAACGAGTTGTTTGTTTAAGGTAATTCTGTGTATTTTTTTGTTGTTTGTAATTTGTTAGGGGGCGGCGAATTGCGTTGGACACACCAGTTCTCGTCTGATCACTGAAGTTAAGCAGCGCAACCCCAGCTAGTACTGATAAGGATGGCCGCTTGGGAAAACTAGGTACTGCTAATACCCAAAAATCGTCGCATTAGTGTAGTGTCTGTGCAGCATCTGCATTAGAACTATGCTGTGGACGGGGCTCTAATGACCTTGTAGTCGAAGGGCCCTAAAACACCAACAGGCAACAACTAATTTGTTAGGAGTCCGACATGGTTAAGATGGCCACCTTCATCCAAAATTGAATTACGCAACAGTCTTGATGGGAAGCGACCCGTCGGGTTAACAAATAGGCATCGAATAGCTCTAGCTAGTTTCTATTGTTCTCGTGGATCGAGTGGCAAGCCTGCATTGTCCGATTATTGTTATGCTTTTACTCACACCTACTATGATCATCATACCCTTATCCTGCCTGCGGCAGGGTCGGGTCTGCGGGTTCTCGTCCTCCACTCCCGGCTATCTCCCACCAGGTCCCCGTCCATCCCACACGCTACCATATCCTTACGGACAACCTGCTTCCACGTCTGCTTCGGTCTCCCCCGTCCCGAGTGCTTCCGACCACTTGCATTCCTGAAATGGACCTAACGAGGTCTTACTCTTCTCGCTTCATTACGTGTCCATACCACCTCGACCTATTCTCCCTCATTTTTTCGGCGATGTCAACCACTTACTCATACCTACTACAATCATTATTATTTAGTGTAGCCTGTCCTCCGAAGGGTGGTTTGGGCATTCACTTGGTTCCCCCTCCTACACCCCCTACACCTATTTCCTCCTCTCCCGCGAGCAGCCTCCTAAGGGTTCGGCCTGTTATGGCTGCTTGGCCTACTCCCCAACCCATTAGTGTAACGTTGATAACAATTCTGCATCTTAACGGTGTCTGTTGCTCCTCAAGTGAGCAAAGCAACTCCTAACCCTTTTCCCCGCCTATGGCAGGGCCGGGTACCATGTTGTTCCTCTGAATGGACACAAGGGTGATATATTGGACAGTGTTTGTTTTTTTTCTCAGCCGGTTGCCCACCAAAGCTGCACGGGAGCGGCGAGTTGCGTTGGATACACCAGTTCTCGTCTGATCACTGAAGTTAAGCAACGCAAGCCCAGTTAGTAGTGACATGGGTGGTCGTTCGGGAAAGCTGGGTACTGCTAATACCCAATAATCGTCGCATTGGTGTAGTGTCTGTGCAGCATATGCATTAGAACTACGCAGTGGACGGGTCTCTAATGACCTTGTAGTTGACGGGACCTTAAACACCAACAAACAACAACTACAACAACCAAAGCTGCGGTTGCTCCTCAAGTGAAATGAATAACATATTATTTATCGGACCCATGAATCTGTAACAGGTGTGATTAATATTTTGTGACTATCTTTGTTGTACATTGCCCCCAAATCACTTTTGACTACTTAATGATTGTTAGTCAGTTCAATGATAATCGACTCTCCAACTTGATTTTGAAATATTAATGCGCTGATATTTATCGTTGGAGTTCATTGGTTTGGTTTTGTAGTCTAATCGCTATCGCTAAATACGAGGGCCAAATACACGCGTAATCATCATGATATCGAGAATCACAAGTAAAATCTGAGATAAAATATTCATTATGCTTTTAATAACAATATAATTATCGTTATTAGCATGATAATGAGAAATACAAATAATAGTAATAATAATAATAACACCACCTGGAGGTTTTTTTTCCTTAAATTTGGACTTTACTAAGTGGAAATATGACACATTTTACCTCTTTATTGATGTTTTCACGTTTTCTTTTATACTGTAACTCGAATTTAAGGATAACTTTAGTTTTAAATGTTTAAATTAAAGTTCGACAGTGAATGGTCGTCATGTTTAGCCTTGGTCTAAAACTACTCTAAAACTGGTCTCAAACTACGATTTTTTGTATCGGGAGAGAAAGAATTGTAATTGAAAGAACTGAAGAAGTATATAAAGCAAAACAACGTCGTAATATACAATATATTACTGATAGATTATAAATATAATGAATATATAAATTTTCTTACCTGTGTTGAGAGGGCCGCTGCAACAGCTTCTGGATACAAAGGACTCATGTCCATTTCAGATGATGAACTGTCAGAAGAGAAGGACATGACGGCGCAGGCCCCAAGAACCGACAAAACTATTAGACATGATGTTAGATGTTTCATCTTTACACAAGTTCTTCTTAATTGATGGCGAGCGATTGAAAGGATCTCAAACTTGGAAGAAGATCGATAAAAAGTTGGAGAAAAATGTCAATTTCGATCGATGGGTGGTGGAAAGGAAAATATGACTCTTATAGTAGACTACAGAAGAAAGGGGAAAGGGCAGTTTTGATGGAAGACGAAAATGTTTTAGGAAATAGTAATCAACTGGTTTTTTTTTTTCCTAACTTAAGAAAACTGGATTTTGTATTTCTAAAAAACGATTATTTTTTGAGAGCGAGAGAAAAGGAGAGGGGCAAGATGTCTATGTGTACGAGTCGTCTTTTTTTTTTGTCTTGGGTTCTAGTCGATGGTCCTTTTGTTAAAAAAATTATTTCTCACTCATTAATTATATGTGCGTGTATATATACTATACATATATATCAATATACCCGATAAACGACCGTTAATGTGAAATGTTTAGGTTTTATACTGTTTAGGGACGATTCCACTGTGTGGGGGATCCACACGGATACTAGCATCCCGACATGCATCTGCATGTGATTGCAGAATACGCCATATATACGTCATCAACAAACCAGATGGGAACAAACTTGTATGCTTTCCATTTGGGAGGTAGGGGAATCAGAGAGCACATGTACCAGAGATATGGTGGCGGCGTGAATATCAAAATTAAAGAGTGGGACGCATTTTTAATAATGTCAAATTTGGTATCAAAGTCATTAAAAAATAGTTTGTTTTTGATGCGGTATTTGATGAGCAAGAGAAAACAAGTTGGAACTGAAGCCATTCTTAGAATACCATAAATTCAAATTGTTTCCTCTCCTCACCACTACCGCCGCCGCCGCCGCCCGCACACACCTCTATTCAACCAGAGTGTCATTGCGTCTTTGTCTTCCCACTTGTTGACTGCATTGCTCATGCGGATGTTCATCATCATCACACCTTTATCCTTCTTATGGCAGGGTCGGGTCTGCCAGTTCTAATCCTCCATTCCCGCCAGGCTCCCATCCACCCCGCACACAACCATGTCTCTCCGTACAACCTGCTCCCACATCCGCTTTGGTCTCCCCTTAAGGAGAGGAGAATTGCGTTGGGTACAGCAGTTCTCGTCTGATCACTGAAGTTAAATAGCGCAACCCCAACTAGTACTGACATGGATGGCCACTTAGGAGAACTGGGTACTGCTAATACCCAAAAATCGTCCCTTTAGTGTAGTGTCTGTGCAGTCTCTGCGTAAGAACTATGCTGTGGACGGGGCTCTAATGACCTTGTAGTTAAAGGGCCCTAAAGCACCAACAAACAACAACGGGGTCTCCCCATTTACTCCTGATGCCACAAACCATCTGCTGTCCCATAACAGGGCCCGCTCTAAGGGGGAGGGGCAACCCGGGCATTTGTCCGGGGCGCCAGTTTGGCTGTAAGTGTGAGAACAGAGCGCTGCTTCAAGGGGCGGCAATTTGTCGTTTTGTCCGGGGCGGTAATTTGTCTTTTTGCCCGGGGCGGCGTAAGTGCTAGAGCGGGCGCTGGCCATATTGTACCGAATCAGCTCCTCCACCCTTCGCATCACATGCCGGTACCACCTCAACCTATTTTCTCACATCTCCGCCATGTTGCCCACCCCCAAGCTACCTCTAACGTACTCGTTGTGGGCTCAGAACGCGACACCCCTCGCATGTAACGCCGCAGCATTTGTATCTCGGCCACTTGCATTGGTCATGCAGCTGTTGTTTTCTTTAATTTGAACGCCGAATCATTGAAAATTTGTCCGACCCAATCACCTCGGTGACTCAGCTTTTTTGTTGTATTGTTTTGGAGTCTGATTTGTTGTTGTTATATTTAATTTCTACTGTCTATTTGTTCATTTTGTCTTTTCGTGAATTACGATTGAGAGAGAAATGTCAATGTAACCATCACAGATATATCCCGGTCTACCTCATAATCTGTTGCTTTGTATAAGGGAGGGATGAAGAGAAGGGATATGGGCACTTTTGTTTCCATTTCCTTTCCAGTGGAAAGCTACACTTTAAGGGCTTTTCGTGGTCGGCGCCGTTGCCGCCGCCTCATGAAAGCTACGTAGTGGCTACTGCTGTGTCCAGTAATCTAGAAAACATTGAATTCCTTATGTCATGGTTGTGATTGGAAGGACAACTTTCGTATGTATGCTGATGATGCGTGTGAATTGTGTGTGCACGTGATCGGTTTTCTAAGGTGTTTCGTAGGAGAACTCATATCAGTGCACGTACTGGCGCAACTCTCAGCTCTGAAGCGGCACTCGTATTGACGATCTGTCGGGTACACAACTATGTATATCTTTGACGTTGATAAATTCGATGAAAATGCACACGCGAATGGGATTTCCTACCACCTGTTTTCCATTTGGTAATAATTTTTTTTTTCGCTTTGTAAAGAGTTAGTATTTCGGAGTTTAGACAGCTCGAAGATGTAAACCAGGTACTTTTTTTTGTTTCCAAAATTATTTGAGTGGGTTTAATTCCTGTTAGAGTATTATTATTATTATTGATTGTTTATCTGCCCACACCTTTCCAATTTTTGTTTCCTCTATTGTAATCAGATTTATTGCTCACAATTAACTCTAGCATCACTGTTCACGTCAAGTGCTAGAAACGGATTGCATATGACACCTTTCCGATTTAGCGCTTAAGATGCCGCTCTTGATTATTCATTATTATTGCTACAATATTAGCGTTTAAAATACTGATTTGTACATCGATAATAAATATAGGAAGGTTATGTCTACTTTTTTTTTCTCCCCTCTGTCGTCGTCGTTTTTTGTTGTAGACATAATTATTTGCTTAATTTATGATCACCCGAACTGTTAACTCGACGGTATAATGTGAAATCTCATTAGTATATTTCTTCCTATCTTCCCCTCCTCCCTCCTCTCCCTTGCTATAAAGTCGTATCAAAGGAAACTTATATAACATTTAATAAAACACTTATTTCGTTTTGTCAAAGTGACTTACATTTTCATTTTTTAAGGATTTTTCTTTCAAATGTAGGTGTGTAAAATAACGTCAATATTTCCATTCTAATTCTACTTAAAGAACGTTCTGTTTCCGTTCCTATTCTCGTTTGACTCTCGCGAGAAAACTGCGCGCGACATCATTCGATTGCGTGGTCACGTGAACAGCGAAAATGGAAAATGCCGAAAAATTGAACGCTGATATGACATAAGTCGATGTAATTTATTGCGAAGTATTTTGTAAAAACATTTATCGTCGTAACTTTGAGTCTTGATTTTGTTGATGTTGCTATTTGGGTTTCCATTTAATACAGGATTTAATCACGTATAATTATTTTAATTAGAGGTCTAAAAATTGCGGGGAGTAGTGTTAGCGTTGAGAAAGGCGGGAAATTTCGGTCCTGTAAAATCCTGGTCTATTTTGGGTGTGTCATGTTTCAAGACTGTGTTTTCGTTAAATGCCATTCTTTTTCATCTCAAATACTATAAATGCTCTCTCCATTTCGAATTACATCAATTATTTGTTTTCCCTACGTACTCGAATCAAATCAGAGGGGCTTTTTTGTCACTGTTATTATTATCGAGATGGCATTAATTTTCGTTCGTGATAATCATTATATAATTGTGGAAGTAATTACGTGTATTTTGTGAAATTTCTCCCAATTTCATGTTATTACCGAATTTCATTTTATGTCTGCTTTGGTCTCCCCCTGCCCCGGGTGCTTTCAGCCGCTTGCTTTCCTGTAATGGACCTAACGAGCTCCTCCTCTTCCCCGCTTCGCATTACGTGTCCATACCACCTCAATCTACTCTCCCTCACTTTTTCTTCGATGTCCCCCGTCCCGAGGCTACGTCTAATATACTCATTCCTAATTCTATCGGCTCTTGACACCCCACTCATGTACTGCAGAATTCGCATCTTGGCTAGTTGCATTCTATTGACGTGGCTCTTCCCCACTGCCCAACACTGACCCATATTGCATAGCTGACCTAACCACTGCCCTGTAAATCTTCCCTTCCAGTTTTATTGGGGCCGTCGTTTCGCACAGGGCTCCACTTGTTTGTCTCCACTTCAACCATTCCCCATTGATTCTATGTGTAACATCCGAATTTACCTCCCCGTTGCTTTGGAACACTGATCCTAAGTACTTTACCTCTTGCACCTTTGTCACCAGCTCGTCCCCAAAGAGTATGTCACCATTATTTCCCTTCCCTTCCCCATTTCGGTGTGGCCGATTATTGGACATTACCGACCGATTATTAAATCATTTCAACATTCATTTATTTTCAAAGTTTAA
>JAAFCE010001036.1:47488160-47583924 GCA_013389805.1 Trigoniulus corallinus | reverse complement strand
GTGTGTGTTAACATATGCAGTTATATTTGTGGCCCAATGTTTGAGAGAGACACCCGAAGTTCATCTTTGACAGACAAAAGTCGTTCTCGTTTCTTGTGTTTTCATTGTTATTTTTATATTTTACCTTGCCATTGGCGGAACCCTTGGGAGGACCTCACGGAACCCTGGTTTAAAAACACTGCATTAGAGGTACCTTGGGGGTGGGAGACATTGCGGAGTAGATGAGAGGGAACCGGTTGAGGTGGTATGGGCATGTGATGAGGGGAGAGGAGGAGCTTATTAGGTCCATTATGGGACTGCAGGTGGTTGGGGGCACCAGAGGTAGAGGAAGACCAAAGCGGACGTGGGAGCAGGTGGTGCAAACGGACATGGAGGCGTGCAGGGTGGAAGGGGACTTGGTGGGGAATAGGCGGAAATGGAGGATTAGAACCCGCAGACCCGACCCTCCCTCAGGCGGGGGAGGGTGAGATGATGATGATGACACCAGTTCTCGTCTGATCACTGAAGTTAAGCAGCGCAACCCCAGCTAGTACTGACATGGGTGGCCGCTTGAGAAAACTGGGTACTGCTAATATCCAAAAATCGCCACATTGGTGTAGTGTCTGTGCAGACTCCGCATAAGAACTATACTGTGGACGGGGCTCTAATGACCATGTAGTTGAAGGGCCCTAAAACACCAATGAAACAAACACACTGGAAGAGGTCCTGGGAGTGGTGGGTGTTGAGGTGGAGAGACGATGGTAAAGATGTTGTTGTGGTGCTGGTGGAGATCTAGACATACGGTGTGGGTCTAGCATGAAAAAATCTCACTAGCAAGGTATCCGTCACAAAGGATTACATATTCAAATTCACATGTTCTTATTCTAGTAGTGTTCCTGAAAGCTCCCAAAAAATATTTGGCAAACGCCATCAACATAAGCTACTGTCATAGCTTTGTATCAAGTTCAAACACCATATTCAGTTTCCAAGATATTAGAAAGGCGCTGAGCAACTTAAAATTTTGTCAGTAGCCGATCATTTAAAGGCAAAAGAAGTGCGCACTCGGGACCTCCGACAGTAAGCAGATTTACAATATTTTTAAGGAAACGGTCGATTGACACACAGAGATAGGCAAGTGGACTACTGTGTGATAAGAGGGTCCCAATTAAGTTGAAAGGGAAGTTTTATAGGGCAGTGTTAGGCCAGCTACGCTATATGGACCAGAGTGTTGGGCAGTGAGGAAGAGCCATGCCAATAGATTGCAAGGGCGAGAAGACAGGGGGCGAAAAAATGCGGTTCACATTGTTTAACGGGTGCCAGAGGGCGAAGGTTTCGGTCTTTGTCCCCGGGCGCTGAATGCCCTCGGTACGCCACTGACTGTAGGAGCGGATCCAGGGGCAGATCAAGGGGGAGCACTTCAAAAAAGTGCGCCCCAAATATTTTTATATATTCAGAATCCCTTGGTTATAATTGCTAAGTTCCAAGAAATGGAGTAGGCCGGCATCCCCCCCCCACAGACAACCCAGCCAATATTCCTGCGGGTTCCAGAAGCCTGGCTGGGGTGCCTCCAGACACAGCATGTTCAGTGGGGGGGCGGGCTAGAACCCGCAGACCCGACCCTGCCACAGGCGAGATAAGGGGATAATGATGACAAATTCCTTAGTATAATTCTATCTAGCAGTCACAATAGGTCCCCTACTGCCCCTTAGACAATGTCCCATCTTCAGTGGTTTAGCCAACTGCAGATTGGACTACAACTGTTGGACTAGCAGTATAGAAATGGAGAATAGCAAGGCAAAAATGCCTCTTAGTTGCAAAGTTGAATGATGCATCAGTTGACATATGCGCCCCATTGAGGTACTGAGGGGGAGTAATTGCTGCATTACCCCCCCCCCCCCGATCTGCCCCTGACTGATTGCCAGTGCAATCTGCTGTTGGCTAAACCACTGAAGATAGGACATTGTCTAAGGGGCAGTAGAGGACCTATTGTAATTGCTAGCTAGATTTATACTAAGGGATTCTGAAAATTTAAAAATATTTGGGGCGCCCTTTTTTGAAATGCCCCCCTCATCCGCCCTTGGATCCTCTACTGTATATACATGTAATAAGAAGAGGGGAGGAGCTCGCTAAGTCCATTACAGGAAAGCAGGTGGAGGATGGAATCACCCGAGGCAGGGGGAGACCAAAACTGACGTGGAAGTTGTTGGTAAAGATATGGTAGTGTGTGGGGTGGACGGGGACCTGGTGGGAGATAGGCGGGAGTGGAGGGCTAGAATTCGCAGATCCGACCGTGCCACGGGCAGGATAAAGGTATGATGATGATGATTGTTGATTGATCAGTACTTTTTATTAAGTAAAATGGTTGATTTGGAAAAAAATTGTATTCCCTCGGGTAAGGGTAAGGTTTTGCTCTCTACCTATTGTAAATATGTGAACACAATGCATTCATATGATGTTGGGAAGTTGATTTTCATTGAGGATGTTGCATAGTAAGAGTTGGCCATATGGGAACATAATTTCACCTTGGGACCCTGAAGCTGGAAATTGCCGATGGAGAAAAATCTCACCCAAAAATATATTTTAGAATTAATAAGGGGGATAGTTGTAATAATGGCCAGAGGTTGAATTATATTCAGAGGTTCAAAAAATAAGGTTTATACCCAGAAACAAGCTCAAAAAGAAATTATCAAAAATGAAAGAAAACCATAAGGAGTGCTAGAGCGTCAGGACTTCTTTTTTTAGCTGCCTTTACCAACAAGTGCCAATAATTTTTATCATTCCACTGCAACTAGTTCAACTTGATTCCTCTCACAATAGATAAGAAATTGAAAAAAAGCTCAAAATAGTTTCTAATTTTCAATTTATTTTTTTCTGATGAAGTTGCGCACCATAAATGACATGAAAATTAGGGTGCAGAGACACAAATGCATTTCAGATCACAATTTGCTGCTACAGCTTTTAAAATTTTAATATGAAATATTGCAACAGGTAGCAGTAACCATAAGTGACTTTGCTCACATTTCTGATAAGCTACTACCTGATTTAATATAATAAAAAGAATTTTAATTAAAGTGCATATTGATAAAATTTCCGGCCTAAAAAACATTGAATGATTTTCAGGCAAATTTATTAAAGCGTTTGATTATAGAGATGAAAGTTGTATCATCATAATAACATTATTGTTGTATAACAAAAAAAACGTATATATTATTTCTTCCAAATAGTTCAACAAACATTTCATATATACAATTACGATACCTTTTAAACGATAATTTAAAATGCAAACGACTAGCCCGCTTGATAAAGTCTTTCCTTTTTTTTAATAATTACAGCGAAACCTCTCTATTGGTCCACCTCCCACAAAGATCCACTTTTTTAAAGAACGGAAAATTCTCTGGTACATGTACCGCATTTTGGTTACCCCCTAATCGGTTCAACTCCTTGATGGGTTGTTATTGTTGTTTGTTGGTTTTGGTTTGTTGATGTTTAAGGTCCCGTCAACTACAAGGTCATTAGAGACCCGTCCATTGCATAGTTCTAATGCATAGACTGCACAGACACTACACTTATGCGACGATTTTTTTGGATATTAGCAGTACCCAGTTTTCTCAAGCGGCTACCCATGTCAGTACTAGCTGGGGTTGCGCTGCTTAACTTCAGTGATCAGACGAGAGCTGGTGTGTCCAACGCAATTCGCCGTTCCCTCTGATGGGTCCACTTTTATATATTCCCAAGGGTGGACCGATTAGAGAAGTTTCACTGTATTGAAAATTAAAAGCAGAACTTTACACACAATGCTGTTCTAGCGCACTTTAAATAATATCATTTTTTTAATACTTGCTCTATATTTTGAAAGACAAATTTTCTGCAACAAAAATCCTAGCTAGTGAATTAAACTAACATTCACTCCTGGTAGTAATAATAATAACAAAGACAACAAATAGCCACACGTTGATCAGTAGTACTACAAGTGCCCTTGTCATTTAGGAAGAAGCGACTTTTAATGTTTGTATTCTAGCATTTAAATGTTTTTGTAGCAGAGGATCTGTAATATGGTCCCGAGGAAGAGGAACCTGCAAGAGAATAGAAATATTAGGTGGTTGAGCTTGCTCACAACAAATTTATGTTCATTGTGTATAAGTACTCAATCAGTCTGAACTGAACTTGGTTGTTTGTAATATTTCTACTTTTAACAGTTAATATCCCATAGGAAGAGGGTGAATTGACTTGGTACTGCCAAGTTTACTGTTCAATTCTGAGACATGATAGTGTTAACTACTTCTCTTCTGCAATGACACCTTGAAGGGCATCAGTCTGTTGTGCCCATTAGTTAAGGATCTCTAAGCAGAAATAAGAGTGGTAAGGGGAGAGATAGAAATGATAAATTGACAGACAGGAAACACTTGGAACTCTTGCTGTCATCCAATAACCTCATGGCCCAACCTTTTTACTCGCTTTCCTTTGATATGCAAGGGTAGTTTTTTAACATTTGACATAAAAAAAACTGTTAGCGTATCAGGCGGAAGGTTGGATTAAAGTGACATTTAGAGTCATCACCCGAAGAACTCAACTCGAAGGAAATGCTAGCATGGTGAACAGTCAGTTATTGCGATTACTGTAGTTGATATTATAAAATTAATGTATTATTTTATGAGTACCTTGTACAAATTATTCCAGACAGAATCCAGTACATGAAGAAACTTAGACATTTCTCCCACACTGGAAAAATGCAAGACCCAATCGCCACAAGAGTCCACAGCTTCGACAGATTCAAACTCCTGAAATGTTTAAGACAAGAATCAACAACGATTACGGTTTGGAAAATTATTAATTAGTTTAAATATATGAAGTAAAAAATATTTCTAACTTACCAAAATGCAGTATGGTGCTCCATTTGAGTCTAAATGTATCATACTAACATCCTGTACTTTAGCCTTGCCTAAGGATCTAACGAAATTTGTTTCAAGCTCCTCATGACAAACAAACAGATATTGAGCTGCTAAAATGCAGCAGGCTGATACACAGAGACTGGTCTCCTCATCTGTATGCTGCAAAGAAGAAGAAAAGGAATATTCTGGTTTCGAAAATGAGCCTTCACCCATGGCAATTCGTGAATCTTACTCCTTGAGAAACTGCTTGAAGGAAAACTTGAAGCCACTCTGAAGCTTCTATATCACTAGAAGCTGCCATCTGTAAGGCTCGACCTCCCGACAGAATTAATTCGAAGGTGTGAGGGCGATCAGATTCCGGAATACGCCGACAACCAACACATTCACCACCGACTAGTTGTACGTAAGAGCGAAACTGAGAATCGTGAGAATCTGTAAATTGGTAACAAACGCCAGCTCTGAAAAGAAAATTTTGTTGGTGAAAATGTTGAAATTATGGCGATGAGTTACAAACAAACATTTTTTTCTTACTTGAGACGAAAATACCCCGGAAACCACTGTTTGGAGCCAAATAATGACCGACCAACAAAACGATACATAAGAAATCCATCTTTACTAGGCCCCACTGGTGAATTTAAGTTGCTAACTGCATGTGGATCTTCCCAGCTGACCAGCACATAATGATCAACATGAATGTCTTTCGCCTAACAAAGAGAGAGATAGGGAGATGAAAGAAGAGAGCTATAAACCAAAGTTCAGTTTCAGCAATTTCGTGAGACTAACCTGGCACCCAGTCTGTTCTGCTACCCATTTGCATATGGCTATTGACTGCATAGTCGGATCGGTGAACACACATGGTAAACTAACCACATGAGGACTTCGTCGAATGATGACTTCCAAACTCGACACTATATTTCTGCAACGAAATTGTTAACTGACAGTCTGACATGTTTTCCATTTAAAAGACAGAACTGATAGTAGCAGAAATATCAATGCATTTCTGACATTCAGCAATCAGAGACGGTGTATGCTTGTTGGGTTATTTGACGTCGGCCTCTCTCTACTACTGAAAGCGATTTCCCGACGCCAGGGGTTTTATGGGGATTTAAGGGTTTTTAAAAGCAATGATGGCCTTGTATACACCACAAGGAACCCTAGTTTTACACCCCCATCCGCACACTAGTGGCGGGACTTTCAATCATACTACCACTGAGCCATCAAGACTGGCTCAAAGAGGGTGAGGAAATTGGACAACTAGAACTTATGAGCAAAATAATGCACTGTGGTTTTTACATGAGAGGCTGTCAAACCCACACAACAACCCTTTCAGTTGCTTCTTGCAATATGAGGGACGCTGAAAATAACAAAGGGGCCTCTTGGGAAGATCAAAAACATCAGGGTCAAGATGACTATTATTTACCTGGTAGTTTCTTCATTTCCGGTACAAAGCCAATATCGTCTCCTTGGTGATGCACAAACAACATTGATAATCTGATAATTGAGACTTAGCTGCAACGACACCAAAGCTCGTTAAATGTTTATTGTTCTTATTTACGTAATTCCTAATTTCAGTTTCTGAAAACTACCTGTAAAAATTCTATGTCAGCATATGAAAACGAAGCATCTACATTGTAATGATTGTTATTAATATCCCAATGGGTCATATAAAACCTACAGTCAGTCAACACCACATACAAGTTGACTGGTACACCTACAGTGTGACCTGTTGTCGCTTTAAATATCTACAACAAAAAGTAGGCCACTTTTTAGAGCAACACCAAATTGTTGTATATTGATGATAATAACATTGGTAATTTTTGAGGAAATGTGTTAATTACCTTGTATACTTTTTCTTCTTGATCTGCAACCACTTCAAGCATTATCAACAAGTGGAAGTTGCTGTCTAGTGGCACTTCACCTTGCAAATGATTCTGATTTGGAGGCTTGGCATTCTGAACTTCAAACTTAATTTGTGCGTCCATTTGCTCTGTATTCATCTTGATAACATCTCTATCCACTGACGTTAAGCTTGGGAACAATGGACTAGAATTATTAAGAAGACTAAGTTGCTTTCCTGACGACCCTAAGAAATCAGACTGTTGGTCACGCTTAACGGCAGGCGACACAACACTTCCATTAAGCAACGACAACGTTGAGGACGTCATTGGATCTTCTTGGCCTTCTGGAGTTCCTCTTTCTAAGATGGAGAGTTTCGTTGAAGATTCGGACCCCAAGTATTGCAGTGCATCATTATCGTATTGTGACGTGTCGTCAAGATAAAAAGAAACACGCTTTTCAGTAGATGGACGACTGGAGCGTGTAACACTCTTCTTTACTGGTTCCTCAATCTTCATAATTTCCCTGACATCCTGATTAACATAAGCTGTTAGATGAACCGGTGTTTCAGTATTATCAATATCATAAACGCTTCTCTCTTTAAAAGAACCTGTGGATAGCCATTTCGTAGAAGACTCCTCTACTACAGACTTATCTGGGATGATGTCAGGAAGGTTTGTCTCGCCACTTTGGTTTTTTTCATAGCTAATTGACCTTCTGCTGATGAACTTGTCATCAAAGGTGTTTGGAGGCGATCCTAGTGAACTTATCACAGCATCTGACACATTATCATTTTCAGCGGTTTGTAGGATAGTATTCAAAAATGCGTCACGATCCGTTATCACAAAATGGTCAGAAGTAAAATGATTCACCAGTAAGTCCACTGAATTTTTATCCCCTTGTTCTTGCTGCTGTTTAGATTTCATATATAGCGCCGTTTCAGTTCTGCAGACTGATGACTCAACATTCGTGCTATTATTAATGTTATTGTAGTTATTATTATTCTTGCACATGGAGTTGGTGACGTTAATGTTGGTGCGTTCTTTCTTTTTCTTGCGATTCCCTCTTGTCGAGGAATGGACAACATCATCTTTTATTGGTTTGCCAGTGACTGAGTCCAGGGTGACCAAAGTGACGATTCCTAATTCTTGATCGTCATCCCAGGTATCCAAAGTACTTTGAGTATCTTGACTACTAGCAAATGATTCCTTCACCAATACCACAAAACAATTTCAGCGTCGAGCACATTTTCTTCTTGAAGGAATGTCAATGACAAGGAAAAAGCCTACTGCTGCTTACCAGAGAAGCTAATTCAGCTTCTTCAACATCTTCGTCACAATTTTCATTTGCCATCTCGTCCACGACTGATTTCCAGCCAGTCAAACAAGCATTATCCTGCAATGATGATATCATAAAACAAAGCCACTATTTTAAGCCCTTTTATTACAGAAAATGAAGACATCACAACTTACGGGCTCCAAAAGGAAATTTAAGTGCTCTAATCCTGCTGCCATCATGGTAAGTACTTCAAGACGCTGACAAGAAAGAATATGTAATATAAGACAGTTGTCAGCAGCGGCTTCACTAAACAAGAAATGACTACATTATGCAATTAAACGCTCACCTGTGTGTCTCTCATCATAGCATGGGGTAAGTAGTGATTTTTGGTGATGTTCGGATGAGACTGTAGAGTACACAGGTAACTCTCAAGGGCCGAGTCATTTAAGGCGATATATAACCAGGCCCATCCTATTTATACATATGTTGTAACATTTAGATAAATTCATAAATTGCATATTAAACACAACAGATTTACAACCTTCAAGGTGCCAGTGAGGAAAAGTAGAACAACGGTGGCAGTACCATGTCTTCAAAAATAAACAACTGCTAACCCTTTTCCCACCTATAACAGGGTCGAGAACCCATTTCAGTACCTCTGGGGCACATGGGCGATCTGTTGGACGGTATTTCTACGCAGCTGGCTGCCGACCTCAGCTGTAACCCCTATGTTTGTCGTCGACATACTGTCCTTTGCGGCACTCCACCAACGCCGGGGGAGGGGGGCAAGCTTCTACATCTGGGAATTTTGCCTGATTTACTTAGCGAGGGTTCTTTTACATGCAAATGACATCGTACACCACACAGGGCAACGGCTTTACTTTCCATCCGACGGAAGGTACATTCGGAGCCTCCCTCTCGGCCGAAAGAAACCAACCCACATTGAGTCTGGATGTACTGATGCAGTATCCCATGTGGATGCCGAGTTAGGGCACATGTCGAAGAAAATGTAGCAGTTTAAGCTGGTATTACAGACCTCTTACAATGTTGGACACTGCCCGTGGAAGCCCGATTATTAGATCTCTAACGCTTTTGTGAGTAATCTCGTTCACAAATGGCCAATAACCTCCAGCCAATCGTTTTAATCTGTAACAAGGAGCTACTGGTTAGCTATACGATCGTGGTATGGTGATCAAAAAATAGTAGCAAGGTCAATTTTGCTATAACAGCTTTTTTTTCAGAGGGAGGAGGAATGAACAGGTACTTTTATTTACCCATGACTAAGAGTACCATCCAGATGCAAACACAATTCTTGCACCTGCCACAAGTTGGCAGTGAGTCGAAAGTCATCCGGTTCCTCACAGCATTTGGCCTGCAACTGGAATTTATAAACGAAACCATTTTTGTTAATCAACATTTTTTTCTACTATTTTGAATATGTTTGACAAAACTAGAATACTTCTAGTTCATAACTGGGTTATCTATTATTATCATGACCTATAACAACTGACAGTCAGTCACACGTTTTCTCGTGTTGCCAAATATAACCAGCTATAATAAAAATTGGTATTGAAATTGGAACAGTTAAATATAAAATACAGAATAAGAGTAATAAACTATGGTTACAGGAAATATCAAAAGACAATGGTGACTAATAATCTCGTGATGGTGCATTTATCAAGTGTAGGAAGTGGACCGTGCATATGTCATAGGAATGTGTATGTACAGCAACGCAATTATTTACCCGTTTAATAGATACACTGATGTTATCCAGAAGTCGATCTTTATCACGGGCATGCTTGGAAGTTAGGTCAGCCATCCTTCCGTCTGGCGAAACACTTACATGACCTAAACAAAGGGCTTCATGGCCCCCAATTCAGGGTCGTCGAATACCACTTTTACACTACAACCTTCGTTGAGCTGTTCAAAAGCATTCCATTGCACATTCTCTGAACTGAGTGTGTCTCCGTATGACAGATATGTGTTCATATAGCGCCTCTCGTGCCAATCTCATCAACTAATCTCGTTCTATAGAACAAGTTATTCATTTCGAAATATGGCTGCTCTCAGTCGTGACTTACAGGATTACCTGTCAAAAAGTAATACTAAAAGCAAAACTTATAATTTCAGCGATTTTAAATCTGATAATTTTATGAAATGGTTCAGTTCTGGGAGCCGAAATAGTGGTGGAGCATATGAGAAAGTTTCCACGTCTGAGAATGGTTTAACAGAGACCTGGTTTACAGAATCTTCGGAATCTGCTGCAACAAATAGTCCATCTTGGTTTCCAACTCTGGTTCGTAGATTACAGATCGATTGACAACTGTTGCCAATTACATAACTTCAAGGAAAAATACCAATTGTTTATTTTAGACTAGGACACAGAGGATTATAGGCTTTATGCTTCTAGTGTTTATGGGACTATTTTGTATGGGTTTGGTAAGTAATAATAATCATATGTTGTATGTATTTCGTCACCTTTCTTTAAAAAGCACTTAAGTTCATAAAAGCAAATTTTACTGGAGAGAAGAAAAACTGCACATAACTGATACTGTTACCAGTAGGTAGGAATAACAAAAATTGCCCTGCAGAGGTTGCTGACAGACTTACAAGGTCTGTAAATTCATATTCCTCAGATTGTTTCACTAAGATTCCTTAATTAATATGAAAACCAACGAAATGGGACTCGCATGGTTTTTAAAGAAAGGTGACGATATGACAAAGAGGTCGTTTTTGAGACAATGCTAAAGTTTTTGTTCTGTTCGTAGGCTTCTCTTTACATACCATTTTTATTGTTAAAAGCACGAAAATTTGCTCTTCTATATACACTCGGGAGCCTGTTTCTAATATCAAGGTAACGTGACAGTTTTTTCGAAGCGGTATTATTTGATTAATGTGCATCTCAGCAAGTATATACAGGAAGTTTGTATTTTTGACAAATCTTAACTTCGCGACGTTATTTTCCAGTTTTTCGATGCTTTGGGGTCCTGTTAATCACATAAAGCACTTGTTCTCCACCCCACGTATACCTTTTACATTAGTTTATTTTGGAACAATGTTTGCGACTATTTATTTCGCCATGATGGTAATCCATAAAGTTTGGCTATCAATTTATTATTCTTTTTCACCCTGTAATGAGACATGTTTTGTACCTATTATAATTATATTAGGTTCGGAGTACTCCATTGACAGTCGTATGTGCTATTGGACAAGTCTTAGCACTATTTTGGTAAGCAATAGCTGTAGTAGTCATGCTGTTGATTTAACTGCGAGGCTCATAAGAATATCTGAATTTCAGGTTTGTAATTAGCTACATACCTGGAGGGCAAACGGGGCTTAAATTTTTTACCAAAGTATTTTCGTCAACTGTAACAAGCACTGTAAATAAAACTCTACCAGTTTGACGACTTTCTTCCTACTTTTACTGATTGCAAAGCATTTCGACATGACTACATTAGTATCATCCGTTAGACGCGTGCAAACTTTGTTATGACAAAGCATAAGGAAGGTACAACGAAAAGTGATTAGGTTCTTATTAATCAAGCACCACGCTGGTGATCTAAAAACTTCAAAATCACTTCGACAAACTATGAAATGTCAAAGCTGCATGCAGGAGAACTATGTATTCATCCATTTACGTTTTCTTTTTGAAGCATTCATTCATTTTCTTGTGTAAGCATGCAATTATTTCATCACCAATAATTTATTCTCAATAATTCATTTCCATGCCTTTCAAAAATAAATTAATTTTATTTTTTTATTATTAAAGTGTGGTTGACCATTATGAAGCAACAGTGTTACATTGGCACCCAAATCATGTTATGGGGATATTAACATTATTCTTTACGTTCTTCTTTTGAAAATACCAATTTTCCCTCTTAATTGTTATTGGCTAATTTTTATTATTTTTTTTTGGATATACATCTGTTAAATATTCAACATTCATTATGGAATAAAGGTGGAATGGATCCCTGGAGTGATTCTGACTGGAACAGAAGCACGGCCAAGTTCCTTAAATGTTTTTGCATCCAAGACTACCAAATAATCCTCTTTATCTGGTCTAGCACTGCAGATGCCAGATACGAGTACACCTAAAATTTAGGGGAAAAAAACATTCATGTTGCAGAACCTGAAGTTATCAGAATTAGTTAAAAGGCTGCTCAAAGAGTTTTTACCATCGTCTTCATCTTTGGCATTCGGCGATTCGATGAAGGTTGGATCGCCACAGTAGAAGTCATCACCAGCATTCCATGTTGTGATCTGTCTTGTCATGATATCTCCTTTTACCAACTTTAGACATTATACAGAGTACATTAGCAATCTAGATTTTTTTCGCATTTATAAAAATGTTATTTTCATTAATGACAGGATTACTTACAGAATTTTTGGTGATGCCATTTTCAAAAAATCCACTACCATAAGCATATCGATATGGACGACCATTATACCTCTTGTAGTTAATTTTTGGGAAATCAAAACCTGGAGAAAATGCGATTAAGTAAGTAGCGTACATGACTGTATAAAACAAAAGATAAAAATAATTTTACCTCCTTTACTTCCTGCTTCAAATAATTCATCTGGAGTACAAAATACTGAACCATCTTTTAGTTTTTCTGCTGTGGCCCTTGTATTTTTCAGCGTGACTAAGTTAGAGCCAACTTCACCTCTTTCCTGAAATTTACTATTGTTAAACCTTGCACCAAGGACTTTTGAAAAACTTGAAAATCTCTTAAAATTACCACTGTTGTTGGTAAAGGTATGACAAAACGTTTTGGCAGTGATACGTCGACGGCTTTAAAACTTCCACTGTTTGCATTTTCCAAGTTAAAACTTTCAAATACTTCGTAAGACTTGAATGTAATCATATCTACGACTATCTGATCTGATTCTTCATAGGAATTGATGAGGTGAAGAAAGAACAACGCTGGAGCAGTATAACGGGTAGTTAGACGTTGTCCAGTAGTACGGTCAAGGATGAAAAATTTTGTCTTAATAATAAGATCTTGAAATTAGCATTGCGTTAGTATTATAATTTGATGACTTCTTTTATAGGTAACGATTACTTTCTCCTCTGGCGTCCATTCCATGCAGTCCTTTAGAGATTTTCCTTGAGCCTTTGAGGCAACCAATTTCAGGCTGTTTACCAATAGAGGTTGCTCTATCAGAATTAGGTAATTCTCTGTTAGGCCAAAACTATGGAAATAACCATAGCTTGCTTTCCAGCTTGGACTAATTTGGGACAACATAGTTGTATTATCCAAGACATGTGCACCTAGAAATAACAGGATGTATTTAAAGAATGTTAATAATTATATGTTTCCATGTATTTGATTATTAGATATGAGTGGTCAAAGGGGACACTCTACTCTACATTCTCGTTTGGTACTCGAAAAATATAGAGAAAGATGGGAAACCTCTTCTTCCATCATTTGCACAATTTTGGTTTGATTTATTTGGTTATTTAACTTCGACCTACCGACTTCTGAAGCGGAAATTTACCAGGCAAGTGCCTACACGTGTTAATTCTGCCAATCCACAAGTGTACTCTTACTCCATGTGGAAATGGGCCTTCTTTTATGAGCAGGTTGTACTGCACACACCACACGGGACCATGTCTTTACTCCCCATCCAACGGTTTTCCTCCAAATCGCCTGAAAGAAGCCACTCGCCTTGGTCAGGATCGAGCCTGAAATCATGGACTCAAGCAAGCTACCACTGAGTCACGGAAGTGGGCAAAATTTGCAAGTTGTTTCATATACTGCAAACGATGGAAGACAAAAGCATTCCCTTTGACCCACTGTAGGGGTGCCTGTGTGATTATAGTCACCATTTGAATTTGGAGGCGTTTTGTAAACAGTATACTTAAGTCCAGATAAGAAGTTACAGCCAATATTGTATACTGTGCCATCAGGTGCAATATGTGGATGACATGTTGTGATGTTGACCTTGGCGGGTGATTTACTTAAATCAAGCTGTCAAGAAGCCAAAAAACTGAGTCAATGTGTTGTTGGTATGAAGAAAATTGTAGGACAAACAGAGGTTTGAGGAAATTAGCTGTAAATGTTTTTACCTTATCCTTAGTTTCCAATGTCCTTGGATCTATTAATCTGCAAAAGCATGTTTCAGTTGATACAATGGTTTGCTCACCAATTTGATATGCATTTAGGTTACAATTGTCTGTCAAGTCTCCAGGAACTAGCGAATTAACCAATCTGCAAAGATTTTCATTTGAAATAATTATTGTTTTCATTCTGGTGTATTCTTAGTTAAAAAATCAACTTACCTAGAAAGCATGTTTTTGCCTGGATCTGCATAAGCCCTAGTTCCGAATTCTGTGAACAATGGCTTCTTTGCTTGAATTGCTTTTTTGGCAGCATCACTTTGTAAATAGCGACGTTGAAATTTTACCTTCAATTAAGTATATTACATGTATTATAAAGGGAACATTTTGTCTGAAAATCTACATTTAAGCAAACGAATGACATGAAGGTTGGCATTTTGTTATTTATATATAATTTTATTTTGCACGTAATAATGGATAACATATCTTGCTATAGAATACACAAGCAAAAGCAACTACTAACCATTTTCCCACCAATGGCAGGGTCGGGTACCCCCAGGGTCGACCAAAGCTGTACCCCCTATGCTTGTTTATCGTCGGTCTGCTGTTCATTAGGGCATTCCACCGACGCTGGGAGGGGCGACTCCTACACCTAGAAATTTTTTGCCTCATCTACCCCCTGCTCTACATGACTGGGGTGTCAAAAGTTGACAGAGTCCGAAATGATAACATTAGAGGTAGGTTGGGGGTGGGAGAAATCGCGGAAAAGATGAGGGAAAGTGGTTGAGGTGGTATGGGAATATGATGAGGAGAGAGGAGGAGGAACTTATTAGGTCCATTATGGGTCTGCATGTGATTGGGGGCACTAGGGGTAAGGGGAGACCAAAACGGACATGGGAGCAGGTGGTGCAGAGGGGCATGGAGACGTGCGGGGTGGATGTTGTTGTTGTTGTTTGTTGATGTTTTAGGGCCCTTCAACTACAAGGTCATTAGAGCCCCGTCCACAGTATAGTTCTTATGCAGATACTGCACAGACACTACACTAATGCGACGATTTTTGAGTATTAGCAGTACCCAGTTCTCCCAAGCGGCCACCCATGTCAGTACAAGCTGGGATTGCGCTGCTTAACTTCAGTGATCAGACGAGAACTGGTGTATCCAACGCAATTGGCGGCTCCCTGCGGGGTGGAGAGGGACTCGGTGGGGAATAGGCGAGAGTGGAGGATGAGAACCCGCAGGCGGAAAGAGGGTGAGATGATGATGATAATGAATGTCTTTAGTTTAGCCATAAAGTGTATATTTCTTCATACCTTGTTTCCATCAATATGAAAGGCACTTAGTAAAGAATAGCCGTCGAGCCAATATTTCATTTTAAAGTCACCCAATTCATATCGACCAGCACCAACTCTGAGAAAAGTACCTTTGATCCAGTCGGGTATGTTACCTAGAAAGTGATTCAAAAATTAAGGAATTGTTAAATATAAGCTTTGCCAAGTACAATACAATTTATTAACGTGCGGCAGAACCTATTTGCTGTTTCAATAACCAGCACTCATGAATGCATACGTCACTGCAAGAGTAAACAGCTTGACGCAAACAACGATACATATTTCTTTCCTTCTGACCTTTCTGTATTTAATTTTCAGTACCTAATGACTTCCTTGCACGTGTCCATGAACGTAGTGTCCTGAGACGTTTGTTTCATCGCATCCGTAAGTGTACTGTATATGGATTTTTTGCAGTGCCCGAAGTCAGGTGAAGACTGGGCCCTATGCACCAGTGCTATCCTATCTAACATTGGGACCGTGCAAGAGGGCAGGCAGCGGCTGTATTGTGTTAAGACACACCAGTTGTCGTGAGATCACTGAAGTTAAGCAACGCAATCCCAGATAGTACTGGCATGGGTGACCACTTGGGAACACGTAGTGTCTGTGCAGAATCTGCATTAGAACTACGCAGTCGGCGGGGCTCTAATGACCATTGTAGTTGAAGGGTCCTAAAAAACCAACAAAGCAAAAACGAAGTAAGAGGACAGTGAAGTAAGATTCTTTGCAATTATTTAAATCTTTTAGTATCCAGTTGCCCCTTGCGGCGCCATGGAATCATAGGCGGCTCGTGGGGCATGCAAACCTTGGCCGCATATTTCAGAGGTACTTCCTTTCCATGCAGTCTATCGGTCATTTGATTCTGGATTAGTTGGTGGGTTGGGGAGTCGGCCAGGCAGCCATAACAGGACGAACCCTTTGGAGGCTGCCCGCGGAAGATAAGGAGGTAGGTGAAAGGATGAAGCAGAGGGTTAATTTGCAGCACCAATCATTCTTTACCAACCACCCAAGTTGGTATTGACGTGGGCTTGCGATGCTTAACTTCAATGATCTCACGGGAACTGGTGTGTCCAACGCAACTTGGCCATTTAAACTGTTCATAGTCCTGGGGTTCCCAAACTTCTCCGATTGATTGATGGAGCCCTTTCTAAATGTTGGCTTTCCCGTTGCAGAGTCATAGCAATGCATTGGCAAAGGGACAAATACCAAGGGCGTGAGGGACGCTTGGACAATTTAGAACTGCATTAAATGTAATGGGGCGGAGATGGACCCACTTGCCTAGGGCGCCTGAAACTCACGAGCCGGGCCTGAATGGAATACACTTTGGGAATCAGTGGGCCTACAGTCCAAAGGATTAAACGGGAAGACGCATGCGCCAGTTGAGAGATGACGTCATTAGTAATGTCCGCGCGTGTTCTACTTCGAGTTCGAAATGTTGTAATGGCTCGATAATGGTGCATTTCGCCGGTTATCATACTTCGGTTTACAATTTACATCTAATAACTATTGGCAACACGAGACCGCAATACATTTAAGGACGTAAGTTCAACGTACGATCTATATCTGCATTTAGAAACTGTGCAATGATTACTCTCTTATTTTAGTTATCCGGTAATTAACAAAGGTTACGAACTTCCGCTACATTGCTTTTCCTTTGATGAATCATTAAGTCGTGAGCATGCGTTGGACTATCAAAACCAAATTACAGTACAATAGTAAGTTTTTAAATCATGAAAATATACAATTCTTAGATATAGAATTTGTAATAAGACTATTAACCAGGACATCTGTGCGACCCGAGTGAGAATGTCTCCTGAACAACAACAACAACTACAAATGTTCGTTCATTTTTGTTTGGGTGGTGTTTTTAGGGCTCTTCAACTACAAGGTCATTAGAGCCCCGTCCACTGCATATTTCTAGTGCAGAGACTGCACAGACACTACAGCACCCAGTATCCAGTATTCCAAAGCTGCCACCCATGTCAGTACTAGCTGGGGTTGCGTTGTTTACCTTCAGTGATTAGACGAGGACAATGTTCATTCAACATCGCAGAGTACGCCTCCTTTCAAAGTTTGCATTTTTATAATGAAAAAAAGATCAGAGGTTATTTATGACGTGCGTAAATGCAGACTTATTTTAATTCAAGGTGCATCATATAAGTTTCGTAGGACAGGGAGGAGTATTAAGACAAGGAGTGGAACACTTCGGGGTTATCTAGAAAACCAGTTACTGTATGTGCTACAGAGAATCAAGTTTTGAAGGTTGCTGTTATCCCAGAAGAATTTAATTTATAATGAGGAATCTTTTTAAATACCAGCAGGGAACCCATTTTGTAAATGGTTACAAATGCATTTGCCGTTAACAGTGCCCTTTACGAGTGTTTCCTACTGGCTATCATTAAAAAAGACACCTTAATGACTAACGATCACGGTGGGAGAGGAACTTCGCTCGTCATAATTCATATTACATATTCACCTCCAGTAATATTTACTGTAGCTAACTAACATTACTCACTTGGATGTTGTGTATTTCAAAAAATAATGTCGACAGATAAGTTATTGAATATCATTTGGCCTTACCTGTGACTTTAGCATCCATAGGAGCCTGGTCTTCATCCACAGTTTGGAATAGTAGCCTGATGTCCATTGTTGAAGTGAATCGGACCTATGACACCTTCCTTGATAGACAACTGCTGACTGTCACCCTATCTGGTGTATCGAAGAACGCGCTGATGAAATTGTTTGTTGGTGAATTTGTGACTGGAGATTGGACGATCCGATTTTGAAAGAGAGAGAGAGAAACAGAGAAAGTGGGTAAGTGAAAGAAAAATACCGAAAAAGCTCACGAGTTAACCATTAATACAGTAGTTTACAGTGAATAATTACATTGTGCAGAAGTTGTACTTCAGTTATCTGAAATAATGAGACTCGACTGCATATGAAGCATGTTTTTTATTTGCCGTGTCCCTGAATACGCACGTCATTAACTAACTTAATGTTGGTTGGATATAAATATCTTATATGTAATAGATAAGATATTAAGGAAAAGTGAGAATCGCTCTGCTGGAGATGAGCACCAGCCTTGTTACCTTGATTGACGTTTCATTTAACATGCCATTGCAGATTATTTTGATTTCATGGCATGCATATTGATTTTAAAATTTGCGGAGCAGAATTTGGTTGCAGTATTGGTTTAATTCAAAATGGTAGTCCTCTGTCGAAATCCCTCCTGGTTCACTTTGTCGGGTGATATACAGCTATACAGCCAGTGCCGGATTTAGATATTGAGAGGCCCTAGGCCAGTGGCGTAGCCGGGGGGGGCGGCAAAATGCTTTGGACATACCAGTTCTCGTCTGATCACTGAAGTTAAGCAACGCAACCCCAGTTAGTACTGACATGGGTGGCCTCTTGGGAAAGCTGGGTGCCGCTAGTATCAAAAAATCGTCGCATTAGTGTAGTATCTGTGCAGTCCCTGCATCAGAACTACACAGTGGACGGGACTCTAACAACCTTGTAGTTGAAGGGCCCTAAAACACCAACGAGAGAGAGGCATAACCAGGATTTTCTGAAGGGGGATATGACTGTCGATAGGGTGCACTGCCTAACGCGGAAACGGAATAAGTTTTGGGAACCGTTTGCATAAATAACCTGACTAAGACGGATTATTTTATGCATAACACTACAATGTAGGCATTAATTTTGAGTGTGACAGTAAATGCACCGAGGTTCTAGGGACCATTACGGCCATATACACACAGAGTTACCCAATAGTGAAGCAACGGCAATGTACTTTAAAAGACAATGTGGTGACAGGGGCGGATCCGGGGGGGGGATCCAGTCCAATCTGCAGTTGGCTAAACTACTGAACATAGGGCATTGTCTAAGGGGCAGTGGAGGACCTATTGTAATTGCTAGCTAGATTTATACTAAGGGATTCTGAATATTTAAAAATATTTGGGGTGCAATTTTTTGAAGTGCTTCCCCCCCCCCCCCGATCCGCCTCTGGATCAGCCCCTGTGTGGGGGTAGAGTAATTTTTTAGTTTATGGACGTTTATTTTAAATTTCATCATCCTAATATAAGGTGATCATATTTTTTGTACTTTGTTTCATTAAAACACAGCCCTGTGTAAAACGGAAACCTGTGAGAACGGAAAAAAAATTTGGGAACGATCAGGTTCCGTTTTAGACAGGTTTTACTGTAGTATCATACAGGACCCATGTTACTCAACAGCGCGCTAGTCGGCCCGGTATTTGTTTGGAAAAACAGTCACGTGAGAATTAATGTCATATTTGAACACATTCACACGCACGAAACACGTGAGGCCATTCATCCGCCTCCTAAGTGCCACATCATCTATCGAATTTCCTCGACTGGCATTGTATGAGACCTCCCAACCTGGATAATTCCTAATCCTTAGTTTGTCACGTTGCACGACAGACATGCCTGTGAGCTGCAAGTAGGCCAATTTCACTTTGGACTTTTTCACTTGAGGAATAGTCTATCAAGTAGACAACAGGAATAACAAGTTGAAATAAAGGCGATAGTACTGATTACATTGCTTGTATATTTTGTTGTACGTTTTCCTCTTCCTTTCTATTTAATTTGGGCATTTATTTCGATCAGACGACTTTGTAGCAACTCCTAAACCTTTTCTAGCCAATGGCAGGGTCGGATACCAATCTTATTCCTCTGAATGGACCCAGGGCGATACGTTGAACATTGTTTTTGCACAGCTGGTTGCCGACCAAAGCTGCAATCCCGATATTTATTTATGGTCGGTCTGCTGTTCGTTGGGCCAGGGGGCAAGTTCCTACACCTGGAAATTTTGCCTCTTCTATTCGTTCATAGTTTCCATCTCCCGGTTCTTTGACGTGCAAATGCCTCGATGTGCGGAACTTCGGTTTTATTTCTCATCCAAAAGAAGGTGCATTCGGGGCCTTTCTCTCCCCCGAAAGAAGCCAACCCACCTCGGTGAGAAGCGACAAATTGCGTTGGACACACCAGTTCTCGTCTGATAACTGAAGTTAAGCAGGGCGGCGCAACCCCAGCTAGTACTGACATGGGTGGCCGCTCGGGAAAACTCGTTACTGCTATTACCCACAAATCGTCACATTAATGTAGTGTCTGTGCAGTGTCTGCATCAGAACTACACAGTGGACGGGGCTGTAATGACCTTGTAGTTGAAGGGCCCTAAAACACCAACAAACCAACTTCACCTCGGTCCATATCGAACCTAGAACTACTGACGCAGTTACAGAGCTTGCTACCCACTGCGCCACTGAGGCGGGTTATATACGACTTTGTAGAATCTTAAAAACTTTTGTTTACAGGAATTGTCTGATATACTTGTTATTGTGCCTTTGTATTATTCTTGGTTTTGAAAGCTAACAGATAACTAATTGTTATTATTTTTTGATATAAATACATTCACTTTGAAATTTAGATAAATGAGCCTGATCCCATTCCATCTAGGTTAACTGCAGTTGACATCTGGTAAATTTCTTTAAGCTATATGTTGTGCTCCAGTAAAAATTAACTTTTCACCTTTCTAGTTTCTTATTCTGACAAGACTGGCAATCCGAAATCGACACCTTGCAATTATTGTATTTTTCTAAGGTGTGAGTTTATATTAAAATTTTTTTCCTTATGATTCAGACATGTAGGTACTACTAGACTAGGGTTGCCATAATTGTCGGACCACCGACCGGGACATCCCCCCTTAAAAATATTTTTTCAACAAAATGGCAAGAATTCATATTATAAACATTCATAGCTTTATTAAAAAATTCCATAATCCTTTTACTAATGCATTGAAACATAAAATATTTTAGAGGACCCCAAAAAAAAACGTTAGGATCAATTAGTGGCGGATCTGAGTGGGGGTAGAACTTCAAAAAATGTGCGCCCCAAATATTTTTAAATATTCATAATCCCTGAGTATACATCTAGCTAGCAATTACAATAAGGTCCTCTCCTGGCCCATTGACAATGACCTATCTTCAGTGGTTTAGCCAACTACAGATTGGACTGCAACTGTTGGACTGGCAGTATAGAAATGGGGATAGCAATGCAAAATTGTTTCATCAGTTGCGCCCCTTTTCAGGCAGTGAGGGGGGAGCAATTGCTGCATTGCCCCTCGTCTGGATCCGCCCCAGGGATCAATGGTGGATCATTCCCGAACAGTCAGTTTCACTGGCAAAATGTGATGTGCTTTCATGGACGAATCTGTACCAAATCTCTAGGCATGTACTCTATATGCGCAGTACTGAATGCAATGATATTATCAGAAAATAATTGTTTAACATGCGAAAATTTTAAATCGACCGGGACAAATGACTGTCGGACCGGGACACTGGGACACAGACCTCAAAACCGGGACATGTCCCGGTGTACTGGGACGTATGGCAACCCTATACTAGACTCGGATGTGACCCATAGAATCAATGGGGGATGGTTGAAGTGGAGTCCTGTGTGACAGGAGGGTCCCACTCAAGTTGGAAAGGAAATTTTACAGGGCAGTGGTTAGACCAGCCGGCCAGCCATCCTATATGGATCAGAGTGTTGGGCTGTGAGGAAGATCCACGTCAATAGAAAGAAAGTAACCGAGATGCAAATGCTGCGGTATATGAGTGGGGGGTCGAGAACATAGAATTATTAATGAATATATTAGAGGTAGCCTGAGGGTGGGGGAAATCGCCGAAAAAATGAGGGAGAGTAGATTGAGGTGGTATGGACACGTATTGTATGGGTCTACATCATGCATGGGTCTACAGGTCAGCCTCAGCAACAGTAGGAGCTTGACTGTTAAGTTGGCGGATTCAGGTTCGAATGTGAGGTAAAGCCGTGTCCCTGTGTGGCTTGCACACAGCACTAACTACACGTAAAAGCACCACCCGCTCTCAGGTGAAGGAATTCACTCGTGACCTTCGGAAGTAGAGCGGCGGACTCTAAGCAACTAAACGGGGGGGGGGCATTACTTCCTGTCCTGAGATAGACGGGAAGAACTCGAACTCTCGCCTTGGTCAGGCAAGACCGAACTCACGGTCACACCACCTAAGGTTGGAAGATGCTTTATGCTAGTGTATTTCCAGGTATAATGTAATCATTAGTCGCAAAACTCGTACAGTGAGTGCGCATTTCACCTTTGAACTTTGAGTAAGTTTCTGTAATTTAATTCTGACCCTAACCTTTTCTCCTACTTCTAATTCAACGTATAACGTCAGCATGATGGTTGTATGTCAGTAGGTAAAACTTGTTAATGGTTCTTAACGTGAAATTTTTTTTACTTCTTTAAAAATGTGGTTACTTTCTCTTCAAGAATGTTTTGTTGTCTTACATTGTTTTTTCCTCCTCAGACCCATTTTCGGGTTTTTTCTTTGCTTGCAAATTCGACGATACGTTTTTATTTAAGTATTCAGGTCATTTTTGTGCTCTTGTAAGATTTCTAGTTTTTAAAAAAAAAAAAAAAAATTAGACATTACTTTTTCTCTAGTTCTTACCCCCTCTCTGCTCCTCTTATCCTTCAGTGTCCCATTTCTGTTTACTCATTGGTCTTTGATAATTACAACCTAAATATTAAATTTTTACCTCTGAAATAATACTTTACGTTTATTATTACTAGTTATGTAAATCATCTACCGGCTTGTTAGATAAGATTATTTAACTTTAAACCAATTACTGCACTCCAGTTTTATTAACACACTTTACTTTTTGCTATTACTCAGATCGGACGGTCGTGTGAAGACGAACGGGACATCAGATCGATAATTACTATCTGTATTTCTGCTAGATATCCCAAAATCATAAGTATCAGCATCCTGGCGGAAATACTGTAGGTAAGAAGGAGAAAAACAGTTGAAGATTCCCTGTGAGTTCAAATGGTTTATATTTCCCTCTTGCATGCCGGTACATTGGCTCGGATTTAATTCCAATTTATGTCAGGCGATGAAGGCCATGCACCCCTTCTGGAACCTTTTATCATTGTTTGTTTGTTGGGGTTTTAGGGCCCTTCAACTACAAGGTCATTAGAGCCCCGTCCACAGCGTAGTTCTTATGCAGAGACTGCACAGACACTGCACTAATGCGACGATTTTTGGGTGTTAGCAGTACCCAGGTTTCCCAAGCTGCCACCCATGTCAGTACTAACTGGGGTTGCGCTGCTTAACTTCAGTGATCAGACAACAACTGGTGTGTCCAATTCGCCGCTCCCCTTGATCATTGGCTCCAGGCTCGATCCTGGCCGAGGCAGGTAGCTTCTTTAGGGCAAAAGGCAGGCCCCCAGTGAGTCTCCGAAAGTGCACCTGCATGTCAGAGAATCCTGTCTTCATGGAACTCATAAATCGGCAAAATTTCCGAGTGTAAGTCCTCACTCCCTGGTATCAGATTCAAAAATGTCCTAACAGACAAAAATAAGCCGACGATGAATAAGCAAAACAGGTTGTAGCTTAAGATCGGCAGCCGACAAATGGATCATCGGTGTTAGTGGCGTAACTTCAGTTGTGGCGCCCGGGGCAAGTGACATTCCAAGCGCCCTGCCCTGTTGCTTGTCTTGAGTAGACATGGCACACGTATGTAGGCACTTTTTTATGTGCCGTAAAGTCGTCACACAGACATTGTGTTATGGCGGCTGATTTTTAGCAAGGCAGACAAGGCTGGATTGCTGTATTAATGTCATGGGTTGGGGAGTAAGCCAAGCAGCCATAACAGGACGAACCCTTAAGGCCGCTTTACAATAGCAACGGCAACGGAAAACGTATTTTGTGAAGAGGGGAGGGGCGACGGGTACGTCATGCGGTGGAGGTGTGCTGCCATTGGTCAAACGGCTTACGTTTAACGGGAAAGTTGAAATTTGGTCAACTTTCCCGTCCGTTGCTATTGTGAAGCGGCCTTTATGAGGCTACTCGCGGAAGATGAGGAGGTAAGTGTAGAGAACATAGGAAATTTGCAGCACCCAACGTTCTTTACTAACCACCCATGTTGGTACTAACGTGGGCTTGCGCCGCTTAACTTCAGTGATCTCACGAGAACTGGTGTGCTCAACGCAACTTGGCTGCACAAGGCGCTCGGGGCAAATTGACCCCATTGTCCCTACAAGTTACGCCACTGATCCGTGTGACCCGTTGGGTTGTGAATGGGCACCCGAGCCTGTTATAAGGGGAAGACGGGATTGTGGGGATGTCATATGATGAGGGGTATACTTGTTATTGAGTATCCAGAACTCTCTGACGGATATTGTATTTTAAGTTTATATTTCATCGGAAATGAGCTCACTATTGTTTTTGTGGCATGGATTGTTAAGAGTCCATGATGCACACCTTTGATCCTAAGCTGAGGCTCTAAGGCAATGATTCTCAACCACTGTGCCGCGGCACTTTAGTGTGCCGCGAGATTCACGAGAATGTGCCGCGAGATCGGGTACCCATCTTGTCCCTCTGACTGGACACAAGGGCGATATATTAGGCAGTGTTTCCCCACAGCCGGTTGCCAACCAAAGCTGCAACTCCAATGCTATTTATCGTCTTTTTACTGTTCGTTTGGACATTCCACCGAAGACAGGAGGCGAGCTCCTGCACCTGGACCTTTACCCGTTCCATAATAGAGAGGGTTCTTCCACGTGCAAATGCCATCGTACACCACACGGGCCTGCGGTTTTACTTCTCACCCGAAAGAAGGTGCACTCAGGGCTTCTCTCTTGCCCGAAAAAAAAGCGAACCCACCTCGGTACAGTATTGAACCAAAAACTACTGACACAGTTACCGAGCGCCACCGAGGCAAGTTTTTGCATAGGGTTAGGTTACAACTTATATATTTTCTTTGGCTTTTGTGTGCCCCGAAATGTGTCGTTGTTAGTGTGCCGCCAAATTTTGAAATTAGTAAAAGTGTACCGTGGCGAAAAAATGGTTGAGAATCACTGCTCTAAGGTGATGACCTTCGACGATGTCACCACTGTGTGTAAAAGAACCCTTTCTTCGCGAAAAAGAAAGGAGTAGACGTATTAAATGTCTGTATGTGTGGAAGCTCATCCCATAGATGTCGGGCACGATGGATGGCCTTCAACGTTGTTTGAGGTAAGCGCACTCTACAATTTGAACTCTTGATGTCAGACAACCTTGATCGTTGACATACTGAAAAGAGTTTTATACTCGAATTTGACATTATTAAATCCTTGTTATTATTCCTTTCTTTCAATGACACGTCAATCACATTTATGACTTTTACCGTCCAGCAGAGTTCAAGGAACGTCACGTACTCGTGCACCTATGTTGAACACCAGAATCAGGTATACAGTGATCATGATCTGAAAATTAGTGAGAACCAGTGGCGTAACTTGTAGGAACAATGGGGTCAAGTTGCCCCGGGCGCTGGACATCTTGGGGTGCCTTGGCTGTCTTGTACAAATAAAAAGTGCCTACATAAGTGTACAATGTCTACGCAGGACAAGTAACAGTGAGGGGGGGGCGCTTCGAATGCCTCTTGCCCCAGGCGCCACAACTGAAGTTACGCCACTGGTGAGAACAGCAGATTTTAGTCTATTAAGATGTCAAATGGTTGTAAGTCCAAATTTATAAGCTATGCAAACTGTTTTTCTTTGCATTAGACTTTGTGATTTAGGAAATTGGAGACGTTTGTGCTTATTTTTCAATAGATTAGCTGTTTGCCCATATTAATTTCACTGTTTTGAAAGTGTTTAGTTTTTATTTAAAAGCTTGGTTTGTGTTGTTTTTTAATTTAACGTAAATAACATCAAAGGGCAATATCTTGAGGGAATGGGAATATTCCCTTTGCTGGCCAAGATCTGGCAGGGGAGGGGGGAGGGCAAAGGTGGCATTTGTCCACGGGCGGCAGAGTTGTGAGGCGGTAAAAATAATTTTTCATCAGGGAGGCGAAACAGCTGAATCGAGGCCTGGTCTTTCGCAGATCTCTAAGGAACCTCCAGTATAGAAAAGGTCACATTATTTGCAGATTATATCGTTCAAGACCTTTAACCGCCGCGGTGACGTAGTGGTTAGCTCACTCGGCAACTACGCCAGTGGTTCTAGGTTCAATACTGGACCGTGGTGGGTCGGCTTCTTTCGGGCGAGAGAGAAATCGCGAGTGTGCCTTCTTTCGGGTGAGAAGTAAAACCGAGGTCCCGTGTGGGTGTACGATGGCGCTTGCACGTAAAAGAACCCTCTCTACTACGCAACGGGTGGATGAGGCAAAATTTTCCAGGTGTAGGAGCTCGCCCCCTGGCGTCGGTAGCATTCCCCAACGATCACTAGACCGACGATAAATAAGCGTAGGGGTGCAGCTTTGGCCGGCAACCGGCTGCAGAAAAAAACTATGTCCAATCTATCACCCTGTGTCCATTCAGAGGGACAAATGGGTACCCGACCCTGCCATAGGCGGGAAAAGGGTTAGGAGTAAAGTAAAGTATCGTTCAAGACCTTTAGAAAGCGTCTTATGGATATCTCATTTACTAACAGTCAATAACATTCTCAAAACTATTACGTAGGTTTACTTAATTTATTGGCGAGGGAAAGTTACAGTATTTTTCCTCGAGTCTATTCATCAGATCCGGCGCACAAGATTATGTTAAATGATAACCTCGGAGGCCTATATTTCGAGATTTCCTCTCCATGAACACGCTCTTTCGACGGGCACGAGCCTGACTCCTGTTGCTTTGTAGTTATTGTTAGGTTTGTTGGTGTTTTAGAGCCCTTCAAACAAGGTCATTAGATCCCCGTCCACAGCATAGTTCTTATGCAGGGACTGCACAGACACTACACTACTGCGGAGATTTTTGGGTATTAGCAGCACCCAGTTTTCCCAAGCGGCCACCCATGTCAGTACTAGCTGGGGTTGCGTTGCTTAACTTCAGTGATCGGACGAGAACTGGTGTGCCCAACGCAATTTACAACTGTAGTTATTGTGCAAAAGGTCAGACACCAATGCAATATTATAACCAGCAAAGCATTAATTTACCTGCCAAAAATTTCTATTTTGGTTGTGTAATGTGGTGTTGGAACAGTGGGGTAGGCCGGCATCCCCCACAGACAATTCAGCCAATATTTCCTGTGGGCTCCAGACCCCCGGCTGGGGTACCCCCAGGCAGAGCATGTTCATTGGACCCGCAGACCCGACCCTGCCACAGGCGGTATAAGGGTATGATGATGAGCACGCTCTTTCGACCTATCACTTAACCATTGTGTAATGCCTTAAGCTGATCAAGCTGCAGCAGTAGAGAAGATAGGTTGGAGCCTCAGTAGTAGCTCGGGCTAGATTTTGGGCCCTTCACATACAACGGTCATTAGAGCCTCGTCCACTGTGTAGTTCTAATGCGGAGACTGCACAGACACTACGCTGATGCAACAACTTTTGGGTATTAGTGGTACCCAGTTTTCCCAAGCGGCTACCCATGTTAGTACTAGCTGGGTTTTGTTTGTTTGTTGGTGTTTAAGGTCCCGTCAACTACAAGGTCGTTAGAGACCCGTCCACTGCATAGTTCTAGTGCATAGACTGCACCGACACTACACCAATGTGACGATTATTGGGTATTAGCAGTACCCAGCTTTCCCGAGCGACCACCCATGTCATTACTAACTGGGCTTGCGTTGCTTAATTTCAGTGATCAGACGAGAACTGGTGTGTCCAACGCAACTCGCCGCTCCCTACTAGCTGGGGTTGTGTTGCTTCACTTCAGTGTTTAGACGAGAACTGGCGCGTCCAACGCAAAAAAGCCACTCCCTTTCGGGCTAGGGGAGTATCAAATGTGTCTTCCTTCGGATGTCAAATAAAGTCAGGGTCCTACCTTATGTTGCCTGCGTACTGTCACTACTGCACATGAAAGGACCCTTCCTACATTAGATAAAGCAACTTTTAACCCTTTTACTGTCTATGGCATGCTCGGGTACCCAGCTTGTCCCTCTGAATGGACACACGGGTGATATATTGGACGGTGGTTTTCCACAACCGGCTGCCGACCAAAGCTGCAACCCCCTATGCTCAAGTATTGTCTTTCTTGTGTACGTGGGGGCACTCCGCCGACGCCAGGGTACGAGATCCTACACCTGGACGCTTTCACTTCTCATCCAAAGGAAGGCGCACCGAAAGAACCTCGATCCAGTACCAAATCTGGAACCACTGGCATATTAAATGGAGCACGCTACTATTGGGCCCCAGAGGTGCGTCATTGTATACAGTACATGCAAATCTCCAAAATTCCTAGGCGTAAATTTGCATCGGTTACTTACAGTAAGTACATTCAGCAGTAGGGAAGCCGAAATTAAATAACCAAACTACACCTAAGAACGACTCCTCGTCCGTCTTGCATCCCTTGTTTTGTTGTTTTTTTGTTGGAGTTTAAGGTCCCGTCAACTACGAGGTCATTAGAGACCCGTCCACTGTATAGTTCTAATGCATATAGTGCACAGACACTACACTAATGCGACGATTATTGGGTATTAGCAGTACCCAGCTTTCCCGAGCGACCACCCATGTCAGTACTAACTGGGCTTGCGTTGCTTAACTTCAGTGATCAGACGAGAACTGGTGTGTCCAACGCAACTCGCCGCTCCCGTTTTGCATCCCACAACATTCTGCACGTTGTAAAGTCCGGAAGCTTGTAAAGCAATATCAGCTGGGAACCGTGATGGGTTCTTCAAATTTTTTGAATTCTCTTTCCGGTATGCAAGGGTTGACAAATTAACTCTGTACTAAAAGGGTCCTCAGGCGATATCTCAGCCTGATTTGACGTATGACAATTTTGAGTTGTTGCTTGTGTATCTCATTAGTACATATCAGGAAGTCGACCTTTTTTTTTTTGCTGTCCAAAGAAATACAAGTTACTTGGAATTTCCATCGTGGTTCCTCCATATACAGTATAATACTATTTCGTCATTCAGGTGGCAAGGACGTGGATGTGCCGTGACAGGAATATCCAGGAGTAATAATCATGCTATCATGCGATCACAAGCGTGAAATCAAAATTATCCCGAGGTTAAAACAGACTATTCCGAAGGAGTGGACCGGATCATAATAGCTACTCAACTTCATTTCTGGTATTTACAAGGTAACGTACAAGTATTTTTTAAAAACTTACAAGAGCACAAACTGAATAACAACAGGGTTTATCGAAAACCACGAGTATTCAAAACTTGAAATGTTTTCATTTCCAGGGTTGCATCATGGTAAATCTCTCACGTCCCGTCGTACAGTTTACACTCCAGTGACAGGCCAGCATTCGAATTCCTTTCATCTACGGAAATCATTCTTTCAAAATGAAAGGTAGAGTTAATTCAAACACGGAAGTATTCTGCCCGCTGTGATTCCAGTCATTTTCAATGTCTGTCTTTATTTTAATCCCTAGAGCAATGGGGAGACCCGCCGCGGTGGCGCAGTGGTTAGCACGCTCGGCAACTACGCCAGTAGTTCTAGGTTCGATACTGGACCGTGGTGGGTCGGCTTCTTTCGGGCGAGAGAGAAGGTGCGAGTGTGCCTTCTTTCGGGCGAGAGAGAAGGTGCGAGTGTGCCTTCTTTCGGATGAGAAGTGAAACCGAGGTCCCGTGTGGGTGTACGATGGCGCTTGCACGTAAAAGAACCCTCTACTACGCAAGGGGTAGATGAGGTAAAATTTCCAGGTGTAGGAGCTCGCCCCCTGGCGTTGATAGCATTCCCCAACGAACACTAGACCGTCGATAAATAACCGTAGGGGTGCAGCTTTGGCCGGCAACCGGCTGCAGAAAAAACTATGACCAATATATCACCCTGTGTCCATTCAGAGGGACAAATGGGTACCCGACCCTGCCAAAGGCGGGAAAAGGGTTAGGAGTTGCTTAGAGCAATGGGGAGTAAGACTCTGATGTGACCCATAGAATCAATGGGGATGGTTGATGTGGAGACAGGCAAGTGGAATCCTGCGTGATAGGAGAGCCCCAATCAAATTGAAAGGGAAGTTTTACAGGGCAGTGGTTAGGCCAGCCATGCTATATTGGGCAGAGTGTTGGGCAGTGAGAAAGAGCCACGTCAATAGGATGCAAGTAACCGAGATGCAAATGCTGCAGTATATGAGCGGGGTGTGGACACATCGCGGAAAAAGGGAGAGTGGGAGGAGCTCGTTAGTCCCATTACAGCTCCGTTTCGTTTTTTGGTGCTTTCGGGCCCTCAACTACAAGGTCATTAGAGCCCCGTCCAATGCAGAGAATGCAACTATTTTTTGGGTATTAGCAGTATCCAGTTTTCCCAAGCGATCACCCATGTTAGTACTAGCTGAGGTTGCGTTGCTTAACTTCAGTGATCAGACGAGTTTGTTTGTTTATTGATGTTTTAGGGCCCTTCAACTAAAAGGCCGTTAGAACCTCGTTCACTGTGCAGTTCTGATGCAGATACTCCACAGACACTACACTAGTGGATACTAGCGGTACCCAGTTTTCCCAAGCGGCCACCCTGGTCAGTACTAACTGGGGTTGCGTTGCTTAACTTCGGTGATCAGACAAGAACTGGTGTGTCCAACGCATAATAGCCGCTCCCGGTCCATTTCAGAAATGCAGGTGGTTGAGCGCACCCGGTGAAGGGAGAGACCAAAGCAGACTTCGGAGCGGGTTGTCTGTAAGGATATAGTAGCGTGTGGGGTGGACGGGGGCCTGTTGGGAGATAGGCGAGAGTGAAGGGCTAGAACCCGCGGACCCGACCCTGCCACATGCGGGATAAGGGTATCATTATGTTTGTGAATTTTCTCATTAAATTTTATTGTTGTTGTTGTTGTTTATTGGTGTTTTAGGGCCCTTCAACTACCAAGGTCATTAGAGCCCCGTCCATTGTGTAGTTCTGATGCAGGGACTGCACAGACACTACACTAATACGACGATTTTTGGATACTAGCGGTACCCAGTTTTCCCAAGCGGCCACCCATTAAATTTTATACTGTACATGTAAGTGTGTGCAGTATCATCATCACACCCTTATCCCGTCTGTGGGTCCAATCCGCATGCTCTGACTGGGGGCACCCCAGCCGGGCGTCTGGAGGCCGCAGAAAATAGTGGCTGAATTGTCTGTGGGGGAATGCCGGCCTACCCCACTGTTCCAACACCGCATTACACAACCAAAATAGGGAGCGGCGAGTTGCGTTGGACACACCAGTTCTCGTCTGATCACTGAAGTTAAGCAACGCAAGCCCAGTTAGTACTGACATGGGTGGTCGCTCGGGAAAGCTGGGTACTGCTAATACCCAATAATCGTCGCATTAGTGTAGTGTCTGTGCAGTATATGCATTAGAACTATACAGTGGACGGGTCTCTAATGACCTTGTAGTTGACGGGACCTTAAACTCCAACAAACAACAAAAAACAACCAAAATAGAAATTTTTGGCAGGTAAATTACTGCTTTGTTGGTTCTAATATTGCAGGGTGTCTGACCTTTTGCACCATAATTACAATGCAACAGGAGTCAGGCTCATGCCCAGCAGAAAGTACTGTAGACAAACTATAATTTATCAATAAATTATCGACAGGAGTCTGATAACTTGAGCATCAGAGATGATTAGCACTTGAAAATAGTACGATTATTTTAGTTTATTTCAAAAACATTACTTTGGACTATGGATCCCTCAGTAATGATCTAATTTTTTTTTGATATAATATTTATTTGTGTAAGAGATAAGTCAGATTGATATGTGTTTCTAAAATTATAGGGGCTATTTGAATGAAGCAGATTTAAAACTCTGTTCAATTTATGAAATGGGTAGGTAGTAGTTGTTAGGACTTCTTAAAAGGTGCTTCCTCCACAGACTGAATTGTACACTTGTCCTTCAAATTAATATTCGTCCCACTAATAAAGTATTTGAAGGACATTACACATTACATTTTTTCTGTTACTTATCTAATCGGAACATCCTGAAATCATGTCGATCAAAGTTACATACAAACAATTGTTGTTTGCATGATGGGTGAATACGTTCACTCGACTTCAGCCATTATCACTTGTTGTGGAAAGTAATTTATTATAGCGGATAGCAACAAACTGTACACGTCACCAAAGCATTTTTATGAAATTGCAATTTTAAAAGTGAAATTTGTCCACGTCGCCCAACAGACCGGTAAAAACGATATGATGAAATGTTCCTTCCTGGGCCGTCCAAGACTTACAAGTCATTTTTCCTTATATTTTTAACAGGCCTTCCTCTTCCCCATTATTGTAGTGCTTAAGTTGTCTACAAATAATGCATTTGATGGCTGCCTACACACGATACACCATTTTCTACTTGAAAATTTGTATTTTTTAGAAGGGTACACCAAGTGGTGTACACCAGTGGGTTGTTGTTGTTGTTTGTTGGAGTTTAAGGTCCCGTCAACTACGAGGTCATTAGAGACCCGTCCACTGTATAGTTCTAAAGCATATACTGCACAGACACTACACTAGTGAGACGATTATTGGGTATTAGCAGTACCCAGCTTTCCCGAGCGACCACCCATGTCAGTACTAACTGGGCTTGCGTTGCTTAACTTCAGTGATCAGACGAGAACTGGTGTGTCCAACGCAACTCGCCGCTCCCTACACCAGTGGGTGTACACCAAGGGTCAGCACTTAGCCCATACTTATTTACTCTGGTCATGGATGAGCTGCTGACGGGAGTGGGGGAATGGGCCCCCCAGTGCTTGATATTTGCCGATGATGTGGGAAAGCTTGCAGAGTCCAATGAGGAGGCCCAAAAGGGCCTTCAAGACATCCAGGTAGCAATGGGAAAGGGGGGCCTGAAGGTGAATATGAAAAAGACAGAATACCTAGCTTTTAACTGGAGTGGTCAGAGGCCAGAAGGTGAGGTACGCTCAGGGGATGAGGTGATACCAGCAGTGCGGGAGTTTAGATACTTAGGATCAGTGTTCCAGGGAAATGGGGAAATAGACTCTGATGTGTCTAATAGGATTAAGGTAGGTTGGCTGAAGTGGAGACAGGCAAGTGGAGTTCTGTGTGACCGCCGGGTGCCTATAAAGCTAAAAGGCAAAGTCTACAGAACTGTGGTTAGGCCAGCTATGCTGTATGGCTCAGAGTGTTAGGCCGTGAGGAAGGACCATGAAAGAAGAATGCAGGTGGCGGAGATGCGAATGCTGCGCTTCATGAGCGGGGTGTCACGAGCTGACAGGATCCGAAACGACCATGTTAGGGGTAGTCTGGGGGTGGGAGACATCGCGGAGAAGATGAGGGAAAACAGATTGAGGTGGTATGGGCATGTGATGCGAAGGGGGAGGAGGAGTTGGTTAGGTCCATCATGGGACTGCAGGTGGTTGGGAGCGTCAGGGGGAGGGGAAGACCAAAGAGGACGTGGGAGCAGGTGGTACAAAGGGACATGGGTGTGTGTGGGGTGGATGAGGGCCTGGTCGGTGATCGACGAGGGTGGAGGATTGGAACTCGCAGACCCGACCCAGTTTCATGCTGGAGAAGGGTATGATGATGATGATGACTGTCTTCTACTCTACGGGAGCGGATATATTGCGTTCAGGGGCGGATCCAGTGCTTCAATGGGGCGCAACTGATAAGGGCTTTTTACATTACTATCCCCATTTCTATGCTGCCAATCCAATCAGTAGTTGGCTAAACCACTGAAGATAGGACATTGTCTAAGCCTCTAAGGCAGCTAGGGTTTATACAAAACCGACATTTTATTAAAAAAAATCCGGTTTTAGAGTCTTCGTTAACAAATGGGTGTTGAAAACCGGTTTCCAAAACTGACAAACCCTAAAGGCAGCGATTCTCAACCTTTTATTCGTCACGGTACATTTTTAATAATTTAAAATTTTGGCGGCGCACTCACAACGACACATTTCGGGGCACACAAACGCCAAAGAAAATATGTAAGTTGTAACCTAACCCTATGTAGAAACAAATACTGGACCGAGGTGGGTTGGCTTTTTTGGGTGAGAGAGAAGCCCTGAGTGCACCTTCTTTTGGATGAGAAGTAAAACCGAGATCCCGTTTGGTGTATGATGGAATCCGAGCGTGAAAGAACCCCTCTCTATTATGGAACGGAAAGAGGAAGCAAAATTTCCAGGTGTAGGAGCTCCCCCTGGCTTCGATGGAATGTCCCAACGAACAGTAGAAAGAAGATAAATAGCATAGGGGTTGCAGCTTTGGTCGGCAACCAGCTGTGGGAAAACACTGTCCAATATATCGCCCTTGTGTCCACTCCGAGGGACAAGATGGGTACCCGATCCTGCCATAGACAGGAAGAAGGTTAACAGTTACTGTACTTATAACCTAGCCCTATGCACACATCAAGCTGATGACTAGTAGACTAAACTACTACGTAGCTTTGTTAGCCAGTAGTGAGAACTGTATTATTTTTGCCCATTGGTTCAGCCAGTCCCTCCTAGGAAGGCAGAACCGATTCAACTACTTGTCTGACGTCACTTATGTATGGGTATTCGCAGTGGCGGCACATTTCATGAATCTCCCGGCACAGTGGTTGAGAATCGCTACTCGAAGAGGTAGTAAAGGACCTGTTATAATTGCTAGCTAGATTTATACTAAGGGATTCTGAATATTTAAAATTAATTGAGGGCACCTCCCCTCTTGATCTGCCACTGATTGCGTTGGACACACCAGTTTTCGTCTGATCACTGAGGTTAAGCCGCGCAACCCCAGCTAGTACTAACTGGGTGGCCGCTTGGGGAAACCAGATTTTGCTAATACCCAATAATCGTCTCATTAGTGGGGCGTCTGTGCAGTCTCTGCACTGGAACTATGCAGTGGACGGGGGCTCTAGTGACCTTGTAGTTGAAGAGCACTAAAACACCAGCGAAACAAAAAAGGGGGGGGGGCCCTAATGGCCTTGTAGTCGGAGGGCTCTAAAATACCAACAAAACTTCTACTCTGCCCTAGTTACATTTCCCTTTTACGCACTGCATGCCCTATATACCCACTGGCAACGACCCTGGCTCTATCCTTATCGTTAAAATAATAATAATTTGTTTTCAATCATTTTTTCCTCGCCACTTTGTTGTCCTTGGTTCCTTTAGGCATCTTATTAGACGGCAGACATGGCATATATGAAAGCCTGCTCCCTATTTTCATCTAGGAATCTACAATAACTAGCATTAACTAATAACATCTTGTTTACTTATCGAACTTTCTGGAAAAGCACTTAGGGAATTTGTCAAATTCTAGTATGCCCTTCCTTAGTGATGCGCAACCTCGATTTTTCCTCATTTTTTTCCTCAAAAAAATGACACAAAAGCCACAGCATGCAGGCCGTATTTTAAATGGGCATGATAAATACGGTTACGATCTGAGAAAGTTCCACACGCTACACTTTATTCAGTTCTTTTATAATTGTATAAATAAATGGGACAGTGCTGTGCTGGACATTGTGTGCGGTGTCCCATTTATTTGTAAGATTATAATTTGAGACACACATCGAAATACTTTCTTTAACAGTTTGACTGCAACTTTCTCTCCTCCTCCCCTCCAAAAAGGGTCAAATAATATCACACTTTCTGTGCTACGCTGGACGTTGCTGGTTTGCATGTATGCGAGGCAGTAGCGTATATTTATTAGGGAGCAATGGGACGCTACCCCTCATGGTTATGCTGCTGGGGACCACTCATAGATTCCCCCTCCCCACAATTTTGCAAACATCCCGTCTCGGTAGCCAGGGAGTAGCGTGCTCAGTAACTGCGTCGGTGGTTCTAGGTTAGATACTTCACCGAGGTGGGTTAGGTCGGGCGAGAGAGAGGCCCCGAAAGAAGCCACCCGCCGCTGCCAAAATGGAACCTGCAATCACGCACCCACGAGTCCAGCAATCTTATTCTGCACCGCTGAGGTGGAAAAAGTCGGAATTATGGGAAATAATTATATTTCTCGCCTATGGCAGGTCAGATCTGAGTTCTTTTCCTCCATTTCCCTCCTGTTCCCAACTAGGTCCCAGTCCGCCCCACGCTGTGCTGTTATGCTTTGGCCCATGGCTCTACATCCCATGTTCTATATCTTATCTAGGTCCTTCGCAACTGGGAGCGGCGAGTTGCGTTGGACACACCAGTTCTCGTCTGATCACTGAAGTTAAGCAACGCAAGCCCAGTTAGTACTGACATGGGTGGTCGCTCGGGAAAGCTGGGTACTGCTAATACTCAATAATCGTCGCATTAGTATAGTGTCTGTGCAGTCAATGCATTAGAACTATGCAGTGGACGGGTCTCTAATGACCTTGTAGTTGACGGGACCTTAAACACCAACAAACAAAACAATTGAAGTTAAGCAGCGCAACCCCTGCTAGTACTGACATGGGTGGCTGCTTGGGAAAACTGGGTACTGCTAATACCCAAAAATCGTCGCATTAGTGTAGTGTCTGTGCAGTCTCTGCATAAGAACTATGATGTGGACGGGGCTCTATTGACCTTGCAGTTGAAGGGCCCTAAAACGCCAACAAACAAAGAAACTCGGTGTAAACTGGAAGCATTCATCCTTACCTGAAGTAGCTACAGGTTTGGATGAAGCTAGTACGGGGCCTGTAGTATAATGTTAAGACAGGAGCCAATTAAAACATTTCTTAAATATAGGCTACTTTCTATTATTTAAAATTCGTTCTCAGATGAGCAATTTCCACAAATGTTATCTAAATTCATTTTCAGGCATGAAACAAACTTTACCTGACCAAAAATTATGTACATATTTATTTGAGCCGGAACCCGTAGCATAGGTTACTTTTGCTACTACGTTGCGCTGTCTAGCCTAGGTGACTCCATCCCAGCCAGATATGCAGAACTCGACCTAATAATGGCCTGTTAGCTCTTCAACTCCTAGTGCACCACGGGGAAGCAGTAGGTCATCCGTTAAATACGGAACTCGTCCGCATTAAGGGCCTCCTGGGTAAAATGACAGAAGCGGCCCTAGCATGTACACCAGAGACCCTTGCCCATCCATTACCACCATGACACTCCCACTTAAGAGATATCATCATAGCCTCATCCCGCTTGCGGCAGGGTCGGGTCTCCCTTCTATCTCCCACCAGGTCCCCGTCCACCCCACACACTGCCATATCCTTACGGACAACATGCTCCCACGTCTGCTTCGGTCTCCCCTTGCCCCGGGTGCTACCGACCACCTGCATTCCTGGTATGGCCCTAACGAGCTCCTCCTCCCCTCTTCTCATGACGTGTCCATACCACTTCAGCCTATTCTCCCTCATTTTTTCGGCGATGTCCACCACCCCAGGCTACCTCTGATATACTCATTTCTTTTTCTATTAGCTCTCGACACCCCACTCATGTACCGCAGCATTTGCATCTCGACTACTTGCATTCTATTGGCGTCATTCGCTTAATTAAGAGATAATACACAACCTAATAAATTATAGTTTTATTTCATTAGTTATAAGGTTGATAGTCTCAAAATTGACATCGTTAACAACTTAATAATTTGGCAACAATATCATTATTATATTTACAGTGGCTTGCCAACACATATTTTAACGAACTTCTGATGGGTTGCTATACACGATATGCAGTCTTGCAATAACTAGATCAGATGCTGCCATCTAGTGATGATTCAGAGAACACACTAAAATGAAATGGAACAAGTGGCCGATTGACTTGATGACATGGCGGTGTTGTATCAGGTTCTACTCTTGAAACTTCCATAAAGTTGCACCTATTTCTTAATCAGGTAACACGGTTAAAGTAATAAATAGTCGTTGACTTCTCATATTCGTTATCTAGAAATAAAATCTCCCACTTAATTTATTAAAATAAATATTAATTTGTTTTGTTAGAGTTGTATTGCCGGCGAGCCATGTTGCCTAAGAAAATTGATTTCGAAATGAGCTTGTTGAAGTCAAAGTGGCAAAGGCACGAATATGCCGTGAATCACAGCTGGTATCTTAACCGGAGGTTCAATTTTTGCGATTTCTGTCATGGTCCTTGCATCGAGGATGACCATGAAATCCGGGGCCTCTGGTCGATGATCAATTGCCACTGACAAGAGCACGCCTGAAGATGAGAAAAAAAGTGTACTGTTGATGTGGAAAAGTAGTTGACTCTTATATTGTTTTCATAAATGATATACAGTCGACTCTTGTTATAACGAACCCGAAGGGGATGAAAAATTCGTTTGTTATATCGAGTGTTCGTTATACCATGAGGCAGAGCTGGCGCGAAGCGGGTTCAGCGCGTTTGCCGAACCCGCCCCCGGTTTCGTTTATTTTGTTAGTGTTTTAGGGCCCCTCAACTACAAGGTCATTATAGTCCCGTCCATCTTATAGTTCTAATGCAGAGACTGCACAGACACCACACTAATGCGTCGACTTTTGGGTATTAGCAGTACCCAGTCTTCCCACGCGGCCACCCATGTCGAGAGAGGCGAATTGCGCAACCTCAACAGCGCAACCTCAGCTAGTACTGACATGGGTGGCTGCTTGGGAAAACTGGGTACTGTTAATACCCAAAAGTCGTCGCATTAGTGTAGTGTCTGTGCAGTCCCTGCATAAGAACTATGCTGTGGACGGGGCTCTAATGACCATGTAGTTGAAGGGCCCTAAAACATCAACGAACATAGTCACCCATGTCAGTACTAACTGGGGTTGTGTTGCTTAACTAGCGTGTCTAATGCAATAAGTCGCTCTCCATTGGCTCAGGCTTGTGCCGAGGTGCGAGCCTGGTTCATCACTTTCGCAAGAACCTGGCCTCGCCTTTTCAAAATGTAAAATGTATTTTCTTACAAAAGGCCCCGCAAAATATTATTTTTTGAACCCGTTTCTGCAAAAGCTCGTACCGGCTCTGCCAAGGGGCCTTGTTTTACACATTGATTTTGGTCCCAGGCAGTTTTCATGGATTTCTATGACTTCTAGTGGTTTTTACCTAAATTTGCTTGCAAAATTTTTTCCCAATGGCACAAAAGGATATTCTTTGTCTCTGACCTACGACATCCAATAGCAGTTCGTTATAAAGAGAGTCATTTAGCACTGTGGGATAATGAAGAGACCAGCCAAACCGTTCCTTATATCGAGGGTTTCGTTATATCTTGCGTTCGTTATATCAAGCAGCTAATACATGGGAGGTATAGACATTTTGGCCGGGACCAGCTACCCTTTTCGTTATATTGAACAGTTCCTTATATTGAGATTCGTTATATCGAGAGTCGACTATAATATGAAAAAGACTTGCCGTCGTCTTCTTCAGTTGCACCAGGCCTCGCCACAAATACAGCTTCACCCGGAAAACAATGGTCGCAATGTCGCCAAATAGTAGTTTGTTTTGTAAGCACATTGACTTTGCAGACCTAGTATTTGCAATGTATAAAGATCTCCAATCAAACAGTAAAATGTTATCAATTATTTTTCTTACAGAATTGTGATAAAGTCCAGGCTCAAAACAACCACTGCCATATACGTAAGTATACTTTCGTCCATTATGTTGTTTGTAATTAATTTGCGGCAACTCAAATCCTGAAATACAATTGAAAACAATTGTTTAACTATGCTATGGTCATAATATGACCGTAATATTAATATATTATATTAGTATTTTAACATTTATATTTTTATAATTCTGTACTGACCTGGTTCTACCAAATTTTCTGGTGTTAATTCAATAGTTCCGTCAAGTTGTCGGTATGCTGTTGCAGAAGTGTAACAAAGTTTTACAAGATTGACACCAACTGGACCTTCCTGCGTGACAGGAGGTTAGATAAATTTAATCTTTATATAATTAGCCATGCATCCCCCCCCCACAGACAACCTAGCTAATATTCCTGCGGGTTCCAGACGCCTGGCTGGGGTGTCCCCAATATCCAGCGGACCCGGGGACCAAACCCTGCCACAGGCCGGATAAGGGTATGATGATGATATAATTAGCCATGCATTTTGACGGTGGTCCAATTCTGGACAGCGGAATATGTCATCAGACTATCGGCTCCTGTCAGAGGCCTACTCCCTTCCTTTAATTAAGGGCGCCCATTTTTTTTTGTTTATCTGGTTCATTTCTGGTGTCAATTTTCAGTGTCTGTTCCAGGCCCCCTCGACAGAGGCATGAAATTTTTTTCATTAAATAATCAACATTTGGATTCGATGTTGACCACGTAGAATATTTTTTTTTTCGACAGTTAAGTTAGCAAATTAGAATGCCACCTTTCCCTTCAGGGCCAGATAGGGGCCTCAAGTTTCACCGGGAAGTTATTTACTCCACTGGACCTTTAAGTATACCGGTATCATCAATATTTCTATTTTCATATTGAAAGTAAAACCGATCACCCAGGAATTTTCCCGAGTTCTTTTTTTTTGACTGGTCCTGTGTGGCTCATCATTATCATACTCTTATCCCGTCTGAGGTAGGGTGGGGCTGCTATGAAATTCTTAGACTGCCAGACGTGACCATATGAACTCATTATGAAGCCGTTTTTCCTTATCTAATTAAATACAATTACCTAGTCAACTTACCGTTCTCGAGCCTAATGGCAGTACGAATCGTTGGGACCTAGGTGCTTCCGCCCCAGGATAGGGTTTGTCTCTTAGATGGTTTAAGAAATACATATCAATACTTTCCGCATTTTTGAATGTCAGAACATCGATGACCAAATGGCCATCGTCTTCGTAAGTATTAATGTGATGAAACAGGAAGAAGGCTTCACTTGTGTAAGAGACTTTAGAGATGGCACCACTAATTTTGTCAGCAACTACGAAATGGGCCTAGAAAGAGTGAACGACCGTAACATCAGTTATTGACACTGGATATTAAAAATGAATACAATGTCTTATTGTGTTATTTCAATTCTAGAAAATCTCTGTCTACAAGAAATCTTGTTGTCCTGTTCATTGGGAAAGCAGTTGGCAGTCATCACAGATCCTGTCAAGCAGCAGTTTTTTAGAGGTAAGCGAACAAATTTGAACATTAATTATTTTTTTTGTGCATGCATTTTATTATTAGATACCGCCTCGGTGGCGCAGTGGGTAGTGTGCTCGGTTACTGCGTAGTGGTTTGAGGTGCGGTACTGCAGGGGGGCCAACAAGTCGATCGCGAACCAATTTTGGTCGATTACTCGCGATGTGTTGACTTAAGACCCGCCTCGGTGACGTAGTGGCTCAGTGTTTCTAGGTCTGCGTCAGTGGTGCTAGGTTTGATACTGGACCGAGGTGGGTCCAGTATCGAACCTTCCCTCCCCGTTTTGACTACGCCTATGATAACAAGTCGATCGCGACAATTTTCTAAGATAAAAAGTCGATCGTGACACGTTTTTAAGATAAAAAGTAGCTCTTATGTACACAAAAGTTGGCCTCCCCTGCGATACTGTATTGAGGTGGGTTGGCTTCTTTCGAGCGAGAGAGATGGCCCCGAGTGTGCCTTCCTTCGGATAACAAGTAAAACCGAGGTTCCGTGTGGTAGACGATGTCATTTGCACGTAAAAGAACCCTCTCTACTATACAATGGGTAGATTGGGCAAAATTCCCAGGTGTAGGAGCTCGCCTCCTGGCGTCGGTCGCTGCTGCTGTTGGAGTTTAAGGTCCCGTCAACTACAAGGTCATTAGAGACCCGTCCACTGCATAGTTCTAATGCATATACTGCACAGACACTACACTAATGCGACGATTATTGGGTATTAGCAGTACCCAGCTTTCCCGAGCGACCACCCATGTCAGTACTAACTGGGCTTGCGTTGCTTAACTTCAGTGATCAGACGAGAACTGGTGTGTCCAACGCAACTCGCGTCGGTGGAATTCCCCAACGAACAGCAGACCGATTATCATTAAGCATAGGAGTTGGAGTTTTGCTCGGCACTCCGCTGCGGAAAAACACTGCCCAATATATCCCTCTTGTGTTCATTCAGAGGGACAAGACGGGTACCCGACCCTGTCATAGGTAGGAAAAGAGTTAGGAATTACTTTTGAAGTTTATTATTACTGTAGTTTGTTTTTAATAGAAGTAGATTTCAAACTCCAGCATTTCGTAATTGTTCTCCAAGACATAATTTTTTACCTGCTCTCTCACCTTGCCAAACACGTTTGAAATAACAGTAAATAGATAAATTAAAACTTATTGTTCTAATATTAAGGAGTATAATTTAGAGAAATTGACTGCGAAGTGGTACGCAAGTCAAAAAAGAAAGGGAGTTTTTTTGATTTAAAACAACACGAAACGGGCAAATATACAAAGTAGTGTTTATCAGCAACTAGTAAACATCTTCCTTATCGTTGAAGAATGTTTGCTTCTGTACGAATCTTCAGTAACCAATTTTAAAGGGAAATGAGAACCGAGCCTCTTTTATATTCTATGATGTACGAGTACAGTGTTTTGAACAGTGAAACATTGGAGAGTGACAAGTTTGGTGCCTATTCACAGTATGTTGCTCCCGTGTCCTCATCTTCTCACCATTCTCCCGCCGGAGGCAGGGTCGGGTCTGCGGGTTCTAATCCTCCACTCCCGCCTATTCCCCACCAAGTCCTCCTCCACCCCGCACGCCTCCATGTCCCTTTGCACCACCTGCTCCGGGAGCGGCGAGTTGCGTTGGACACATCAGCTCTCGTCTGATCACTGAAGTTAAGCAACGCAAGCCCAGTTAGTACTGACATGGGTGGTCGCTCGGGAAAGCTGGGTACTGCTAATACCCAATAATCGTCGCATTAGTGTAGTGTCTGTGCAGTCTCTGCATTATAACTATACAGTGGACGGGTCTCTAATGACCTTGTAGTTGACGGGACCTAAAACTCTCCACGTCCGTTTTGGTTTTCCTCTATCTCTCGTGCCCCCAATTACCTGCAGTCCCACAATGGAAATAAGCTACTCGTGGCCGCTTGGGAAAACTCGGTACTGCCAATACCCAAAAATCGTCACATTAGTGTAGTCTCTGTGCAGTCTCTGCATAAGAATTATGCTGTGGACGGGGCTCTAATGACCTTTGTAACCCCTATGCTTATTTACCAGGGCAATTGTTTTTTCGCCACCGACGCCAGGCGGTTATCTTCTAAGCCTGGAAATTTTATTGAACTACGATCATATTTTACTCAATGTAGAAAGGGGTCTTTGATGTGAAGGTGACATTGTGCACCAATGGAAGGTGCATTGAGACCCCTCTCTCATGCGAAAGAACCTGGTACAACTGACACAGTAGTCCAGGCCTCTACACCACTGAGGCATGTCAGTCAAAAAAACCCCTTTAAAAGGAGTGAACTCTCAGTAAGAATTTGTGTAAGAATTTTAGTCCTTAAATTATTTCAGGAAGTATCTTGTTTGTTCGTTGGTGTTTTAGGGTCCTTCAACTAAAAGGTCATTAGAGCCATGTCCACTGCGTAGTTCTAATGCAGAGAATGCACAAACACTGCACTAATGCGACTACTCTTTGGTATTAGCGATACCCAGTTTTCCCAAGCGGCCACCCATGTCAGTACTAGCTGGGGTTGCGTTGCTTAACTTCAGTGATCAGACGAGAACTGGTGTGTCCAACGCAATAAGCCGCTCCCGGAAGTAGTTAACCGTCGGTGCTGAGGAGAGATCAACTTTAAATAACATATTACAAAAAACACTAATAGCTCTCGTCCGAATATCGGTGAATTGTTAGCACTGTAGAGGCTGCGGGTTCTAATCCTCCACTCCCGCCTATCCGCCACCAGGTTCCCGTCCACCCTGCATATCTCCATTTCTTTCTGTAGAACCTGATCTCGCGGGTGTTTTTGGCCTTCCCCTGCCCAAAAAATTAGTATAGCATTCCTACAGGAAACGGTTGTTTGTGTTGTATATGGCTGAATAATTGCGACATACACCTCTGGTTGGAGGTACGGTATTGTGATGGATAAGATAAATGACAACAGAAGAGGGGACACAAGAAAAGTTGCTAAATAAAAGTAGGCCATTTCCTCAGAGTGGACAGGTAACCGGATGAGGAGGTATATTTGTTCATCAACTTTCTATAATTCCCAGTTATTTTTACGACTTGGGACAGTGAAGGGGAAAGGGGCGTTATGATTTGAATGGCGCTGAAAATGGAGCTCTCCTCCCAGGTAATGATGCTAATTATAATACGGTTGTGAGTGAAATTAATTGGAGGTTGGTGACAACATAAAGATGATAGATTTTGACAGAAGAAATAATAATAATTTCCATCTTGTAAGACAACTTTAAAAAATAATGGTTAACGACATTTTGGTGCTTATTCCTGTAATTATGAGCAGAAATGTTACGCAGGCCTAGTGAATAAATGATTCACGATAAAAAAAAAAATTAATTTAATTGCAGTTACTTGTCTATGAAACACTAAGAGGGAAGAGACTTGAAGAAAGTGGGGAATTTTGGCGTGAATTAGAGGGAAGAGACTCAACAAGGGTGGCCTGTGTTCCAGTTGTGGAAGTGTCAGCCGTTGAGTTCTAGCAGACTACAGATTCAAAAGGGGAACGGCTGTATTGTGTTGGACATACCAATTCTCCATAACGTGGGGAATCGAACCTGCCCCGTTGGGAGCGGCTGTATTGCGTTAGACACACCAGGTCTCGTCTGATCACTGAAGTTAAGTAACGCAACCCCAGCTAGTACTGGCATGGGTGACCACTTGGGAACGCTGGATACTGCTAATACCCAAAAATCGTGCCTGTGCTGACTATGCATTAGAACTACATAGTGGACGGGGCTCAAATGACCACTGTAGTTGAAGGACCCTAAAACACCAACGAAACAAAAAATGCACTCATAGACTCAAAGTCAACTCAAGATTTGATAAGGTCAGTATTCTAATAATGAGTCGCTAAAGTCCTAGCACAGAAATAGAATGGCAGCACCGCAAAGTGCCGCTTTGTGCCACTAGTACATTTGAAATGTGCAGAAATAGACTAGCAGTGGATTTGTTGAGGTGGCGACTTCTTTGGGAGCGGCGAGTTGTGTTGGACACACCAGTTCTCGTCTGATCACTGAAGTTAAGCAACGCCAGCCCAGTTAGTACTGACATGGGTGGTCGCTCGGGAAAGCTGGGTACTGCTAATACCCAATAATCGTCGCATTGGTGTAGTGTCTGTGCAGTCTATGCATTAGAACTACGCAGTGGACGGGTCTCTAATGACCTTGTAGTTGACGGGACCTTAAACACAAACCAACAACAACAAAGGCGACTTCTTTCGGGTGAGAGGGAGAGGAAGCACCTGTGTGCCTGCTTCCTTCCTGAATGGGGAAGTAAAGCCTGTGTCCTCCAATCACGGATGTGTATAATGTCACTACTGCGCGTAAAAGAATTCTTCCTACCTGGAGCGTGTAGATCAGCATGATTTCCAAATGTTAGGCTCCCCCCCCTTCCCGATACTGAAGGGATTGAAGTGTCCCACACTGCCAAGTGCTTCTTAAAACGGGTTAGACATGATGGTGACTGAATACATCTAAGCCTGTGCGAGTGGCAGAAGTGATAACCGGGTGGGGTGATGACAGAGTTCCCTATAAGTGAGCGGCCGCGCAACTATCTCACAAACGGTGCGCATCAAATTTTAATAAGGATGTAGGGGCAACGTCCAGCGGTGCGGTTGTGTGCATGCGCAGAACGGCCGGATATCCCGCACATGGGGGATTAGGAGGGGAGCGGCGACTTGCGCTGGACAATACCAGTTCTTGTCTGATCACTGAAGTTAAGCAGCGCAACCCCAGCTAGTACTGATATGGGTGGCCACTTGGGAAAACTGGGTACTGCTAATACCCAAAAATTGTCGCATTAGTGTAGTGTCTGTGCAGTCTATGCATAAGAACTATGCTGTGGACGGGGGCTCTAATGACCTTGTAGTTGAAGGGCCCTAAAACACCAACAAACAACAACAACAAAGGGGGATTAGGACTTTGCGCACTTAAAATTAAGTTTTCACATTTTTCCCGCCTGTGGCAGGGTCGGGGCAACGTCCAGCGTTGCGGGTGTGTGCATGCGCAGAACGGCCGGATATCCCGCGCATGGGGGATTAGGACTCTGCGCACTTAAAATTAATTTTTCACATTTTTCCCGCCTGTGGCAGGGTCGGGTACCCATCTTTGTCCCTCTGAATGGATACAAGGGTGATGTATTGGACGGTGATTTACTACAGCCGGCTGCCGACCAAAACTGCAACCCCTATGCTTATTTATCATCGGTCTACTGTTCGTTGGGGCATTCCACCAACCGGGAGGGGGGTTGTTGTTGTTGTTTGTTGGAGTTTAAGGTCCCGTCAACTACGAGGTCATTAGAGACCCGTCCACTGTATAGTTCTAATGCATACACTGCACAGACACTACACTAATGCGACGATTATTGGGTATTAGCAGTACCCAGCTTTCCCGAGCGATCACCCATGTCAGTACTAACTGGGCTTGCGTTGCTTAACTTCAGTGATCAGACGAGAACTGGTGTGTCCAACGCAACTCACCGCTCCCCGGGGGGGGGGGGGGGGCGAGCTCCTAAACGCGGAAATGTTTTGCCTCGCCTACTCGTCGCATAGTAGAGAGGGTTGTGTTACGTGCAAATGCCATCGCACACCACATGGGACCTCGGTTTTAAGTCTCATCCGGGGCCTCTCTCTCGCCCGACAGAGGCCAACCCACCTTAGTCCAGTATCGAACCTAAATCACTGACTCGGTTACAGAACACGCTACCCACTGCGCCACCGAGGCGGGATGTTTTAGTTATAAAATGTAGTAAATAATGATTTCTTACCTTTTCATCCGGTCTCCATTCCAGACAATCTCTAAAAGATCGTCCTTTGATTTTTATCGTCGCCATCTTCAAGCTGTTGACGATGAGCGGTTGCTCAATGAAGACCACGTAATTTTGGGATAACCCGAAACTGTGAAAATAACTAAAATTGGTCTTCCAACGGCAACTGAAGTTGGCTAAAATTGATGTTTCTTTGTAGGCGTTAGGACCTGAGGACGAGATGATGCTTGAATTTATTATAAAGAGGACTGACCATCAGGATCATCATCACCATCATCACCCTTTACTACTACTGTCCTGAATCACTCACCTTCTTCGCTTTTAAAAGAGTCTGAACATTTTGACATTTTTACAATATGATATTTGAGACCTGAGATGAAGGAGTTACCGATGCTGTATCCCGTTCCGTCGGATCCCACGTGAGGATGAGCGCTGCAGATGTTGAGACCCGCTATCTTGTTCATATCCACCTGTTATTATTATTGGAACAGAGTAGGTATATTCTTTATATGCAGTATTCAACCGGTTAATAACCAGGTTACTTGGTACATTGTTGTTTGATTATCGTTGCCTAGGGCGGATGGTTTATACCAGAGGTCGGTAGTAAACATTTTTTTTTTGGCAACGACCGAGATCTTAAATATTTTTTTGAACTTTGCCGACCAAGAGATATCGGCATCTTCGAACCTTTATCCTTTTTTTTTGCTTTGTTGGTGTTTAAGGGGCCTTCAACTACTAGGTCATTAGAGCTCCGTCCACTGAATAGTTCTAATGCAGGAACTGCACAGACACTATGCTAATGCGACGATTTTGGGTATTATGCAGCCAAGTTGCGTTGGACACACCAGTTCCCGTGAGATCACTGAAGTTAAGCAGCGCAAACCCTCGTCAATACCAACATGGGTGGTTGGTAAAGAACGTTGGGTGCTGCAAATTGGCCCTCTCCTTTGTTCATTCACCTACCTCCTCATCTCCTGCGGGCAGCCTCCTAAGGGTTCGTCCTGTTATGGCTGCCTGCCTTACTCCCCAACCCTAGAAACTAATCCTGTATTAGCGGTACCCAGTTTTCCCAAGCAGTCACCCATGTTAGTACTAGCTGAGGTTGCGTTGCCTAACTTCAGTGATCAGATGACAGCTGGTGTGCCCTTTATCCCACCCAAGAGTGTACTTTCCCCCTCATCTTGGGGTCGAACAAAATGCAAAAAGGCAAAATAAAAATTGAGCAGGAAAAATGTGTGGCTTCGGAAACACAAGATGCTTTGATTCCTGGAGAAGTGGCCCTCCCCCCGCAACATTATCTATGAGATTTGCCCTGCCCTGTAAAGTTGTTTGCGAGGCTCCTGATCCCACCTTTGGCAGATTTGTGAGTTCCGGCCCTTCCATGTACGCCTTCAAATCTCGTTCACCTCAAATAGTGCCATGTCCTGCCCTTTAACCTGCTACCTTGTTTAGGGCCTACTTCTTGCTATGCGGGCCACCACATGAATGCCTGTTAAGACCTCTAAGATGGGCACATGCGACAAAAATAATATTTATAAAGAGGGTGATGGGACGAAACTCCCCTGACTCCAGGATTCACAGGGGTCGGGTCGAAGACATTGCTGGACGCCCCTGGAGCCCGCACAAATGGTACTAGTGAACTATAGTTTGCCCACTCTTGTTTGCTCTACGACTGTTTTGCTACCTGTAGGCCTATCTTGCATTAGTGTGTTGGGTCTAATCAACTGGCTCCTCTTGTCTCATAACATGCTCGTACCAACCTCAGTCTATTCTATCCCATCTTATCCCAAATATTTCCCATTTCTAAGTTGTACCTAAGGGTTATTTTTAACTATCTACCTTACATTTCAAAAATGTACAAATTCCTGTAATCTGACGGATCTACAAAATAGGTGGCGGGCCGCTATATCCGACCCCCAAGTTAATATGAAAATGCCGAATTACCAAACTCAATACACCGAAATACCTTTTCGAGAGTGTCTAGGGTGCAGGGATCAACTCGATGTAAATGACAAGTTTCGGTGCAGCAGTAAACTTCGTCATGTAATGAAAATATGTTGATGCAGTCGTTGTCAGTGAGGTCCGTTGGAACTAATTTGGAAAATAACCTAAATTTTGAATAATGTTTTTTTTTATAAATTTAACTTGATAGTTTATAAATTCACAATCTGAGCAACAGACACACACGTACCTGGAAAATAAATTCTTTCCAGGATCGGGATATGCTTTGGTGCCGAATTCTGTAAATACTGGCCTGTGAACTTGCATAGCTCTTTCATAGGCTTCACTTCGCAAGTATTTTGAACGGTACGTTGCCTGAAAACAAATGACATTCTCATTTGGATAATGTTCGTTACATTTTTGACTAGATGCTTATCATATTAAATAAGTCCAACCCCGATAATGAAGGCCCCCTTTTTGTTGTTTTGTTGTTTGTTGGAGTTTAAGGTCCCGTCAACTACAAGGTCATTAGAGACCCGTCCATTGCATAGTTCCAATGCATATACTGCACAGACACTACACTAATGCGACGATTATTGGGTATTAGCAGTACCCAGCTTTCCCGAGCGACCACCCATGTCAGTACTAACTGGGCTTGCGTTGCTTAACTTCAGTGATCAGACGAGAACTGGTGTGTCCAACGCAACTCGCCGCTCCCATGAAGGCCCCGGATAATGAAATTGTAGAATAGGTCCCGATCAAATGAGCACCGATTAGATCTAAAATTGAACATTTTGTATAATGAAAACACTCGGTTAATGAAGAAACTTATGGTGGGTCCCTCAGGGGTCTGCATTATGGTTGGATCAGATACGGAGGTTTCCTGTTCGCACATGGAGCACAACGTACTGTTGATCGATATTTGTTTACGTTACTAGTTGCAGGAGTCAATAGGGAGTTTTATTACAACGCTTTTTTTGCAAGCGTACGCTGCACAATGCAGATGAATCGTCAACTGCACAAACGCAAACACTGCGTGCGTCCAGCTGAGTGTACGTTTTGGCGTACGCTTTTGCCTGGTGAACACATCCGATTTTTACTCATGCGGCGCCACTGCGCAAATCACAATTATGGCATGGGATACATTAGTTGTAATGGGGGAGTGGCACACATGTGCCTCCGGCGTCGCTACGGCTCCGCATATCGGAGACGCGTCTGAAAATCCCTGCAGATCCCTACCAAACCGTAAAGGCGCCGCACCAGCACATCTGATTGCGTAGTGCTTCTTGGCCTATTGAGTGCTGCACGCATCCGTCGATATGGTAAGTGCGGTTTCTTAGTTTTGCGATTTCGTAGGCAAAAAGGGCCCACCTTCTGTAACGGTTGCCAAATGTGTACTGGCGACATTTCACCGCATGTGTGCATTGCATTAAAAGTAAAAACCGGATGTGTGCACCGGGTCTAACGTCGATCAATCTACTTCATTATCACGGCATTTCCCGCCAAAGGCAAGGTCGGGTGCCCATTTTTCGTCCATAAGCGATCTGTTGGTATGATAGCAGAAGTATAGGGCAGCAAAGAAGGCCCTCCATGCAGTATTTATTGACCTGGAGTGTTCTTAGACAGGTAGTATGGGACGTGCTAAGAAGTAAACGGGTAGACCAAGGCTACATTAGAATAGTGCAAGATATGTATGATAGTTCTACCGCTAAGGTGAAGATGGCTTGGTGTAACACAAGAAGCTTCAAGGTGCAGGTGGGCGTGCACCAAGGGTCAGCACTTAGCCCATACTTATTTATTCCAGTCATGGATGAACTGCTGACAGGAGTACGGGAATGGGCCCCTCAGTGCTTGATATTTGCCGATGATGTGGGAAAGCTTGCAGAGTCCAAAGAGGAGGCACAAAAGGGCCTACAAGACATCCAGGTGGCTATGGAAAAGGGGGGGCGTGAAGGTGAATATGAAAGAGACGGAATGCCTAGCTTTCAATTGGAGTGGTCAGGGACCAGAGGTGAGGTGATACCAGCAGTGCAGGAGTTTAGATACTTAGGATCAGTGTTCCAAGGAAACGGTGAAATAGACTCAGATGTGTCCAATAGGATCAAGGCAGATTGGCTGAAGTGGAGTCCTATGTGACCTCCGGATGCCTATAAAGCTAAAAGGCAAAGTCTACAGAACTGTGGTGCGACCAGCTATGCTGTATGGCTCTGAGTGTTGGGCCGTGAGGAAGGACCATGAAAGGAGAATGCAGGTGGCTGAGATGCGAATGCTGCGTTTCATGAGTGGGGCGTCACGAGCTGACAGGATCGGAAACGACCATGTTAGAGGTAGTCTGGGGGTGGGGGCATCGCGGAGAAGATGAGGGAAAACAGGTTAAAGTGGTATGGGCATGTGATGGGAAGGGGAGGAATAACTAGTTAGGTCCATCATGGGACTGCAGGTGGTAGGGAGCACCAGAGGGAAGGAAAGACCAAAGCGGACGTGGGAGCAGGTGGTACAAAAGGACATGGGTGTGTAGGGGATGGATGGGGGCCTGGTTGGGGATCGGCGGGGGTGGAGGATTGTAACTCCCAGACCCGACCCAGTTTCGAGCTGGAGAAGGGTATGATGATGAAGCGATCTGTTGGTATTTGTACACATTATTTTTGTAATGCCGGACGATTCCGGCCGCCTTCTGCAGCCTCCATCGAGTCTGGCGAATTTCGATATCATCCCCCGTTTGCAAGCATTCTGGGTACTAGTGTAGCATGACATCACATGTCATGCTACGCTAGTACCCTATTTGTCTTCACTGTGGCACTTTTCCTCCACCAATGTCGGGGGGGATGAGTTCTTACAGGATCACACGTACATTTTACCCAATGAAGTAAGGGTAATTTTACGTGCAGTGGTGACACGTACTTCTGGAGATACTTTATAGCAGTGGTCTTCAAACTTTGTCGACTCACGGAACCCTTAGAACTATAAGATGTTTTGGGGGAACCCCATCCCACCTTTAGAAAAGTATTATCTTGCCGCTGCTAGCGAATTTTCATTTTGACTCGCAGAACCCCCAGAGATGTATTGCGGAACCCTGGGGTTCCGCGGAACACAGTTTGAAGACCGCTGCTTTATAGACACCACAGAACGAGCTCACACACCATGAGATTTTACCGACTTTCACGTATATCTTTACTCTATATTTTGCCCCATTATTTTACTCGCAGAGGACATAGCACACACTACACGGGGCCATGGTTTTCCTTTCCATTCCTCTGCTAGGATAGAACCTGCAGCTATGCACCAGTACACTGAGCCGCAGAATCAGACCTGATCGTATTAAGTATAAACAAAAAGCGACTTCTAACCCTTTTCCCACCTAATGCAGGGTCGGGTGCCCATCTTGTCCCTTTGAATGGACAAAGGGCGATATATTGCAGGCATGTCAAACTCGTGGGACCCCGGGGGCCACATCGTAACATGTGCATTGTCACTAGAGCCGTTCAGTGTTCACTTTTTTTTAGCAATTTGGTTTTAGAAGTACCAAGACAATTGTCGTTAATAATATGTTACACTAATGGATTGGGGAGTAAGCCAAACAGCCATAATAGGCCGAACCCTAAGGAGGCTGCTCGCGGGTGAGGAGGAGGTAGGTGTAGGGGATGTAGGAAAGGAGAAATTTGCAGCACCCAACGTTACGTTGCCTACCAACCACCCATGGTGGTACTAACTTGTGTTTGTTTGCTTAATTTCAGTGATCTGACGAGAACTGGTGTGTCCAACGCAATGATAGCTTTAATTTAAACAAATTATGGCACATGGCACCCCATTCCAACTGTGCCGGGGGGGGGGATGGGCAAGTGTCCTCTCTCGTTACACCTGTGAGGAGCTGGCTACCTAACTTGATACGAGCTATCACTTGGTCAATTTGTTGATTTGAGGTGTGAGCCAAAATCCATCAAACCTCGAAGACACCTCCTATCCTGCAGCCTATGAACCGGCAGGTGAATTCTAATTTCAAGAAATTCTTCACCAAGCACTAGTTCTGCCACTTCTTGATGTAACAGAGCCTAACAGGGTACTACAAGAAGGACTTTCACCTCTGCATGTAAGAATGTGTTCTGAGGCTGTGTCTGAATGAGATATCAAAGGATTGGAACAAAAGTAGCAGTGGTGGGGAAGTGTGTGTCCCTTGAAAAGTGCTGCAACCCCTATGCTTCTTTATCGGCGGTCTACTGTTCGTTGGAGCACTCCGCCGACGCCAGGGGACAAGCTCCTACACCTTGAAAATTTGCCTCATCTACCCTCTGCATAGTAGAGAGCGTATCAGAAGGAAGGCGCACTCGGAGCTTCTCTCTCGTCCAAAAGAAGCCAACTCACCTCGAACCTGAAACCATTGGAGCAGTAAGTCCACCAGCTCTCTTCTTGCTCCGCCTCATGGATTTCTTGAGTGGTCTCGTGTTACATCAGCGGAAATCGACCTCACCAGTGTCTGTGATTGTATAATCCACGGAAGTCTGTTACAAAGTCCAAGCGCCCACTTCCACTATGGGTTCCCACCGTGGTATGGACACGTAATGAGAAGAGCGGAGGAGGACCTCGTTAGGCCCACTTCAGGGATGCAGGTGGTTGGAAGCACCGGGGTAGGGAGAGATCCAAGCACACGTGGAGCAAGTTGTCCGTAAAGATGTGGTAGTGTGTGGGGCGGACGGGGAACTGGGGAAGTTAGGCGGGAGTGGAGGGCTAGAACCCGTAGATCCGACGTTGTCACAGGCAGGATAAGAGTATGATGATGATAATTAACCAGGATCGATCCTAGTCATATGCTTAGGGATGAGTGGAAATATCTATTTGAAAATGCTGCAGATATTATAGTAGACAAATGACGGCGTGTGTGATGCTGCCTCGTATTTTGGGAATCTGCCTTGCGTAAATAAGGAAGTACGTCATGACAATAGCAAATTACATCTGGAATGAGAAGCTAACGGGTCACCATAGCAACCAAACGCATATGGCACGAGAAGCTAGGACACGTCATCTGCATCTGGAATGAGACGCTTATACCTGTTACCTTGGTAACTAGTTACGCACATCCGGGATGACGCTCTCAAAACAGGAGCTCAAACTTGTATCAGTTTTACTCATTTCTACAATATTTGTTTTGTAAAATATTTTATAACGTATAGATGTTATCAGGGTATCACCTACATTGTAGAGGGAGGCAGAAAATAATCCTTTTCTCGTCAGCACCTTGAGGGATGGCCTCGACCAAGAATGAACCTCATGTTACAAGACCTTTTGTAAAATCGACAATGGTTTAACTAAGGTGACCAGATTTTTCAGAGGGCAAAGCGGGACAGGGGCATTTGGTGAGTGCCCTCAAGCAGTAGCGTCGCTAGGGTTGGCGTCACCCGGTGGGTGTCACCCCTCTCTCCCGAAAAAAAGCCCCTTCTGCTTTGGTGTCACCCCATTTCTCATGGTGCGAGTGGTGTCACCCGGTGCGGCCCGCATCCCCCGCACCTCCCTAGTGACGCCACTGCCCTCAAGTAGGGGGATAAGAAGGCTTTCCTGAAGAGCAAAGAACAAAACTTGTCACTTCATACCTACTATACCTTATTGCTTGACTGTGTCCACTTAGGACAGGATGTCTGATGTTTTAATTTGATGCAGACTATGGGCCCTCCTTATCACTTTCCCACCTAGACGGATCATTCTGTATGGGTGCTCTGTACACGTATTGTTGGTGTTTTACGGCCTTTTAACTACAAGGTCATTAGACCCCCACTGCATAGTTCTAATGCAAAGACTTCACAGACACCAGTGTTCCCAAGCGGCCACCCATGTCAGTACTAGCTGGGGTTGCGCTGCTTAACTTCAGTGATCAGACGAGAAGTGGTGTCCAATGCAATACAGCTGCTCCACGTATTTAATCGAAGAGTGAATGCTTCTGAGAAGTTGCCAACAAAGTGGGACAAACGGGCGTCCCACTGGGACAAGTGAGGGACTGAAGGACATGGTCTGAAATCGGAACTGCCCCGCTTAAATCGTGACGTCTGGTCACCTTAGTTTAACACACCTTTTCACACATTGAAATTATGTTACTATGTTACACTAACGGGTTGGGGGAGTAAGCCAACAGCCATAACAGGCCGAACCCTTAGGAGGCTGCTCGCGGGTGAGGAGAAGGTAGGTGTAGGGGATGTAGGAGAGGGGAAATTTGCAGCACCCAATGTTCCCTACCAACCACCCATGTGGGCTTGCGTTGCTTAACTTCAGTGATCTTACGAGAACTGGTTTGTCCAACGCAACTTAGTCGCCCAAGGTAAGGTAAGGGCCGAGGTAAGGGCTGTACAGGTGCAATGACTCAAATTCGCGTATGGATAAACCTCTGTCTACAACTGTCCTAAATTGTTTTAATTTCCATTACAGAAAAAGAAAAGAAATGAAATTTACTCTTTCCGTTTCACTGAAGGCACATAATTGTTATTGTTAGTTATAGTGATAGTATAATCTTGACACATACGTCATTAACCTAGATTTTCACCTAATTGTTTGGTCACGTTTACCTGACCTACTGTAAAGATTCAAATTCATCAAGTTCATGAATAGAATTGCTTTGTCCTCTATTTGTAAGTTTGAATTTCGATTGCTATCATTAAATTAGGACGGAAATTGCAACATTATGTTGCGTCATCAGTAAGTTTCATAACGATTTCCTACATTTTTTAATGATCATGTTATTTTTGAATACATAAGGCTACCTTCGTAGTTTAATGTTGGTGGTGTTTTCTACACCTGTGCGGTAAATTGCCGAAATTCCCCTGATGTACGAGAGATTTCACTCTCTGGAGTCTGTTAATGCCCTTCAAAATTTAAAGCCCGACGTCATATAGCGACATATACCACACATTTTGAAGATGCTGATCTATTTCCATGTATGGAGTTAAAGTATGAATTAGGCCCTATTTAGTTATTTATCGACAGACTTCCCGTCTACGAATCCATTTCACTAAACTAGGCGATAGGATGGACACCCCTTCCTCCCATCTAACCTTTAATACTCGCGAGAAAGGGTTCTGTCTCTGTTAGCAAACCTCACTTCGCTAGCCCATAGTTGCAGGATCAATCCTGGTCCGAGAAGAATGGCTTCTTTACCAGGTCACAGAAAGCGAAGTTCCAAGTGCAGCTTTCAGTGCATGGGAGCGGCGAGTTGCGTTGGACACACCAGTTCTCGTCTGATCACTGAAGTTAAGCAGCGCAAGCCGAGTTAGAACTGACATGGGTGGTCGCTCGGGAAAGCTGGGTACTGCTAATACCCAATAATCGTCGCATTAGTGTAGTGTCTGTGCAGTATATGCATTAGAACTATACAGTGGACGGGTCTCTAATGACCTTGTAGTTGACGGGACCTTAAACTCCAACAAACAACAACAACAAGCTTTCAGTGCTTACAATGCCACCACTGCACTTAAAATGATCCCCTTTCACACGGAGTAAAATATTCACGCAGATCGACAATAGGTCCAGTCACGCGCGGATCCAGGGTGGGGTTTTTGGGGTTGCAACCCCCCCCCATGCCAATATAAACTTATATTCGCGTAATATGTAAGCTTTAGGCCCGGTGCACACTTGCGATTTTTGCTCGCGTGGGTGCCGCAGGGACGCCGCAGCAATTCAATGCACACATGCGGTGAAATGTCGCCAGTACACATTTGGCAACAGCCCAGAAGGCGTGCCCTTTTTGCCTACCGAGTCTCACAACTATGAAACCGTGCGGGTGTGTGCATCGCTCAATAGACCACAAGGTACTACGTGACCCGCATGTGCGAGCGCGGCGCCGCGGCGGTTTCGTAGGGAACTGCGTGCATTTCCAGACGCAACTCCGGTTTTAGTAGCCGCGGCGGTTTTAGTGCGCTCCCCCATTGCAACTAATGTATCTCATGCCGCAATTACGAGGCCGCGCGAGTAAAAATCGCAAGTGTGCACCGGGTTTTATAGTTCTCAACTCGGGCTTCAGTGAATATGAAGTTGCCCCAACGAAGAAAATAGGTAGGCTTTAAGGCCCGGTGCACACTTGCGATTTTTATTCGCGCGGCACCCGCAATTGCGGCATGAGATACATTAGTTGCAATGAGGGAGTGCACATATATCTGCGGCGCCGCAATGTATTTCATGCCACCGCGCGAGTAAAAATCGCAAGTGTGCACCGGGCCTAAATAACCAAAGGGTCACGCATAGTTAGATCGGCAGCCTTCTATATGTACTGTAATACTCTCCATGACTGCGCCCTTTATGTTCGCGTTTCGAAGAGGCAGAACACGGGCTGTTTGAATAAAATCTTAAAATACACATGTCGCCTTGACCCTCTTCATGTTCAATCGATGGCACTTACATGTAACAGAACGCGTGTTATACAATACAACAGGTGAAAATTAACAAAAATTATTAGCGACTCCAGAGAACTAGTAGAGAAGGGCCTAAACGATATTAGAGAAGCGATAAAAAGGGAGGGCTAAAGATAAACATGATGAAGACAAAGTATTTAGCTTTCAATTGGGAAGGACCAGGAAAATAATGGTGACATACTTTCTAGTGGTGAAAAAGGAGCAAGAGGTAAAGTACTCAGGATCAACGTTCCAAAGCAATGAGGAGATAAAGTCGGTCCGATGTGACCCATAAAATCAATGGGGCATGGTTGAAATAGAGTTCTGTGTGACAGGAGGATCCCAATAATGTTCAAAGGGAAGTTTTACAGGGCAGTGATTAGGCCACCTATGCTATATGGGATCAGAGTGTAGGGCAGTGAGGAACAGCGACGTCAATAGAACGCAAGTATTCGAGATGCGAGTGCTGCGGTACATGAGCGGGCTGTCGCTGTTGTTGTTTGTTGGTGTTTTAGGGCCCTTCAACTACAAAGGTCATTAGAACCCCGTCCACAGCATAGTTCTGATGCAGAGACTGCACAGACACTACACTACTGCGACGATTTTTGGGTATTAGCAGTACCCAGTTTTCCCAAGCGGCCACCCATGTCAGTACTAACTGGGGTTGCGCTGTTAAACTTCAGTGATCTGACGAGAACTGGTGTGTCCAACGCAATTCGCCGCTCCCAGGGGGTGGCGGATAGAATTAGGAATGGGTTTATTAGAAGTAGATTGGGGTGGGGGGGGTCATCGCCGAAAAAATGAGGGAGAGTAGATTGAGGTTGTATGGACACGTAATGAGAAGAGGGGAAGAGGAGTTCGTTAGGTCCATTACCAGAATGCAGGTGGTTGGAAGCACCAGGGGCAGTGTGGTAGCAAGTTGCTCGTAAGGATATGGTAGTGTGTCCTGAAGGTGGAGGGGGACCTGGTGGAAGATAGGCGGGAGTGGGGGGGGTTAGAATCAACAGACCCGACCTTACCGCAAGCAGGATAAAGATATGATTGTTTGTTGGGGTTTAAGGTCCCATCAACTACGAGGTCATTAGAGACCCGTCCACTGTATAGTTCTAATGCATATACTGCACAGACACTACACTAATGCGACGATTATTGGGTATTAGCAGTACCCAGCTTTCCCGAGCGACCACCCATGTCAGTACTAACTGGGCTTGCGTTGCTTAACTTCAGTGGTCAGACGAGAACTGGTGTGTCCAACGCAACTCGCCGCTCCCATAAAGATATGATGATGATGATATGCTATAGCTTGGAAGGTAGGCACGTAACTAGGTGTTGTTATCAGATCCATGTTAATTAATTAACCTCATAAGCTAAAATTTATAAATTTGAAATATTCATTTCGTTTTTTTAGGACTGATAGTTTGCTTACCCTGCTCTTTAGCAGACTTCTTTAGCAGTAAAGGTAAACAAGTGTCGATATCCCATTTGTAATTTTATTCCCCCACTGCCTTTTTTTTCTTGGTCTTGTGTGTCGGCATCATTTCAAGAGCGTTATTCAGCAATATTATTGAGGCTCGTGTGTCCACGTATTAATAATCGTCTTGCATGAGTTATTTATACGGCCAACGAATTCTGTGAGAAGAGTAGCCCTATGCGTGTATATGTTTTCTAACATTGATAAAGTGGAGAGGATTTTTACCTGCTACTTTATGTGGGGCAGTAGTATATCTATTTCTCGATTGCCATACAGACATTGGCACACATGTACCTCTTTCAAAGCTGCCCACTCGGCCCGTGAAAGTGCATTGACCGGTTCGACTTCAGTAACAGACCATCAACCGTAAATTAGAAACGTTAAAAAAATGTGGTGGGAGGAGGTTGACTTGCAGACCAGCAACAAGAGAAAGGGCATTGCAACTTTTCGCAGGTCTTTTACCCCCCGTGTTAAATATTTTTTATAGATATCCACACACACTTTTAATGTTCAACAGTTAATGTTGTAATTAAAATGTCTTTCAGAAAAATCCTTTTTCCTTAGGCTATGGGTCGTCACTATGAAGTGTTTTTCTGAGGTAAAATACAGAAAAATTTATATTTTTACTCATAACTCTTCTTATATTTCAATAGATATCTACTATATATGGGATAGTTAACGAGAAATATATCTAATTTATCAGCTTGCCGTGGCAAAGGACAGCGACCGACATTAGAGCATTAATAGCACGCGTGCTTCATTCTTAGTAACTCAGATACTCAAGTTCGATCCTTGTCAGGGGTAGAGATCCGTCCGTCCGTCCTGTTTTACTTCCCATCCGACCTGTCCCTCGGATGGGAAGTAAAACATCGCTTACCGTGTGGCATATACCGGTACTTTTTAATACTACAAGTCACAGACCCAATCTTACAAAAAGTACATGTGTAAATTGGTAACATTTTCAGGTGTAACAACTCGATGTTGGTAAATTGCATTCAGAGCTGATACTCGGCATTGGGAAAGGGTTCCCCAAGGGTCCCCGCCGTGTAGAAAGGGTTCTTTTGTTCAAATTCTGGTCTCGGTGGGAATTAAACTTGTAATCACACATTAGCACATCCATGCTACTAATACTTAATAAATTTAAAATACGAATTTACCTTTCCATCTTTGATTACAAAGTTGTACAATATGGCGTATCCATCAAAGAAATGATTCATTGTAAAATCTCCAATGTCAAATTTCCCGGGTCCTACACGGACAAGTATCCCTCTTAGCCACTCTGGTAAGGTTCCTTGATCGGAAAGACACAAAAAAGGATATATTTTTTACAATTTTTCAAATAATCATACATTTTTCTGTAGTTAAATTTCTGCCAGGAGATGACCAATTCTTAGTTTGACAATTAGAAGCTATTTATGAAATTCTACGCCTTATGGCCATTTATTTCGAAGAAGACTGTCTATAATCAAATATCATTTCTGTTTTTCCTGGTTGATTACTAAATATTAGTTTAAAGAAAGGTGATCGACTTTTTTTCAGGTCTTGCACACTTGTTTAAAATGTAATTCAAGTAAATAGTTATTAGAGTGTCCTTTATGTCAGTCTTCACATATTTGGTGGTTACATTATCCAATGTGCTAATTTTAGTTGTGTGCCGTCTGTTTCACTACCGGTATATACGAACTAGTTCGATTGAGATATAATTATCATTTTATAATTTAGTTAAATTTAGTATGTCTCAAAGAAAGTGTTATATTTTGAAAAATTCAATTTACCTGTAACTTTGGCTGGCAATGGATCAGGATTCTCATCGGAAGATTGAAAAAAATGTTTTAAATCCATTCTTAGTAGAATGCAGAGATAGAGATAAAACAACGGTGTTCCTTTTTACTAAATCCTGTTTGCAGGATAAGAAAAGGTATCAGTATTATTAAAATATGGTCACCAATAAAAAATTCGCGAGGTGTCTGTGCAATATTCACTTACATGTATGCGACCAAGATTTGACGGCCACTTTTTTAAAAAGACGAGACCGCGTGGGACTTGATAGTCACATGACAGCACTTAGCCAATTGGCGAGAGGCATGGCGATGACGTCATCCATCTTGTAGTTCAGCGGCAGAATTGGTTGGTTTATTAAATTAGTTTTGTATTTTAATAGGATAAATTTCTTTTTTTACTACGTTTTTCGATGGAATTGATAAACAAAGTTGTATGCTGATAAAAGTTTTCAACATTTTTACTAGTTTCCATGCTGAGAACCTATATTGTCCGTCTAAAATAACAGTAATGGCCATTTTGCCCACGATTGCAATTCTTATTTCCAGTTAAAATAAAATTGTGGTAGGTATCAAAACAAAAATTTCACCTACTGGTCGTTTTGTTTAATTAAAAGGTGCCAGATAATACGTTTTAAAGTTATATGAAATGTAGTTATGCTCGGTTGATCAATATTAGCAGATAGCTAGCTAATAGCACGTGATTAGCATCGTAATAACCGAATCATCCAAGCACACGTTGCATTATTGACTACACCATTTTTGCTTGTATATCAAAGCTGTATCGTTTAAAAAATGCACTCTAAATCAGACAGATAGACAGCTAGAGGTTATTCTTTATTAATATGTTGTTGTGGCTGAATAGTTTGAATGCACTTCCCAGATAGTCGAGACAACGTAGAAGATCATAAGGCGTACTCCCCTTTTTCAAAATGGGTTCGAACCATCTTGTGTCACGTGACTATAAAGTCAGCCATCTTGGGCAGTGCTGTCGTGTCGACTTCGTGTCCGTGTAGACTGTGCTAAGGTAAAACCTGAGAAATTGTACATAGCGTTTCCTTGGGATATTACCAAGTTTTAAAAAAACACATTCATGTACGTACCTTTCTGAAACTATTCATTTCACAGGTGTTAGAATGAATATAATTGAGGTTTTGATGTGGTCAAATATACGCTTGGAAGTTACGTATCTCGTTGATAGTGAGAAGTGAATAGGCGAGGTAGTCGGTAGTCTTTGTGGTCTTGCAGTCCATGTTATTAATTTGTTTTCCTTTTTTTCGAAAGGATTACTTGGAATATTTGCAACATTTTCAAAATATGCGCAAACCACATTTGATTTAGCGCCTCACGGTTATTTGCCTGTATCTTATAAGATTGATTAGAAAGCATGACAAGCTTTTATCAAGCGGGGTACCTACATTCGACTGTAGCAAATTTTCCCGATAATTGTTGAGAAATATGAATTCAGGCTACTCTTTTCACTTTCCTTTTCGACCTTATAATAGATTGTCTCTTCTCTGGGTGCTAGAGAATAATAATAATTAGATGATGATTTTGTGTATTGTTCGCACTTGGTGATTGTCGGGTTTGTGTATGGACAGAAATAAATCTATAATGACCTAGAAAGCATCCCTACAACAGCTGCTGTTTGCTATTGCTTCGTTGAGACTTCCAGCAGTAGTTGCGATACCTTGCTATTTATGGAAACTAAAAAGAAAGGACAACTTCTATAAGCCAACAAGATGTTAATGTGAGAAAGTTGTTTTGAAAATGACACATAACTATCCAAAATGTAGAATGATAGGAGGAGTTAAGAAGAAATTATCCTCTCAAGATGTTTCTTATTAGTCCAATGGCGTTGCAGTTAAATTTTTTGTGATCGAGTAATTTTAACATAGGCAATCAATCATGAAATTTAGAGTCATGTGAGTATTGTTTATGAAAGATACAATGTTATATTTTAACTTAAATAGCAAGACATGTGATCGAAATATATAGGATGATTACAAGAAAAGCCTATTTTTAAAAAAATTTTGATTTCAAAGCTTATTAGTTTTCGTTTATCCTATGAATTTGTATCAAGCGTTTGTAGAGAAGTTAATTTTGACATATCTCTTACTGTATTCTTTATCATACCCTAGAATTTTTTGATCAGCTTTGATTGTTGAATGTTCACAATGACTGAATCAACTCTTAAATTTGGACCTGAATGGTAAGTTATTGCTTTGAGATGCCCACATGCCTTTGCAATCAGTCGTTTGACAATGAATTTGACGTAATCATATTTATGTTTAGGTTGCGAGCTCTGTCACAGGGCACTAGTATGTCCTCCCCTCCACCATCGCCAGGTTTACCGAAGTTTAAGTTGGCAGAGCATCGTTATGGTCGAGAAGAAATGTTGGCATATTTTCCTAAGGATATAAAAATGCCACCTGATCTGAAGCAGTTTGTTAGCTTATATAAGGAACAATATCAACCACCTGTTACTCTCTTAGCCATGACGGAAGACGAACAGGTGCACAATAATTTAGAAATTTAAGTTGTCCTTATACTTGTATTTTTAGGAATCGAATTTATTTCATTTAGCGAATCTGGGCTCGATCGGTCAATAGTGATGCTGTTTTACGGTTAATGGGGAAATGCCCGAGTGGAGGAGCAAGTGGCGTAGCGCCACCAAGAGGAGGTCGTGGTGGTTCTATTGATAGAGGAAGAGGCAGAGGTCAGTAGCCTGAATTGATGTTTTTTAACGTGAAGTCGTTTTTCTGATATTCTAATTTCTTAGGCCGTGCTACATATCATCAGCGTGGGCATTCCTTAGATGACAGTGGAGAAATGCCAATGCCAGGTGCATTTACTCGACAGTTGTCGTATGAGAGAGGTAATAGTATAGTGGATCGTGCAGCACCTTGGGATGATAGGTAACTATTACGAATCTTTAGTAGTAGTTTTCACAACAAAGCAATTTATGTATGTATCTATTTTTTCTCCATACTTAGAGAGCGGAGGTATGATAAAGGACATCCTGGTGGTGAGAGGGTCGTTTTTATCCAGACACACATGCCTTGCAGTGATGTATAGGATTGCTAGAACGTGTATTGTTTTGTTTTTGTTCTTTGAAGGTCGAGACGATGATTCTTGGCGAAAAGATTGGAGATCTGGCAGTCAGCGAGACAGGGAACGAGATCCCGACGACGATGGTGGTTGGAGGGTCTCTGGATCACGATCTGAGAAATGGGGCAAGTGTTTATGATTTTTGTTCAGAACATGAAAGTCGTGATTTTATTTTTCTAATGAAAACGTAGTATAGAAATAATGTTGAATTGGATAGTCCGAACATGTTAAAATACTCATTCTAAGAGTAAAAAGTGGTTTTTGTTTGAAAGGACGAACAACTTGGAAAGGAGAGAGGGGGGAATGGGATCATGGAGATAAAAGCTCTGATTGGCCAAACAGTTCGAAAATCCCTCATCGTAAAGGTTTAAATTTCAATAGATGGGAAGATGACATTTTCACTGGAGGTATATGTGCTGTTTGTTAATCCGGCCACTTTCTAGTTACATCTTTTTAATAGATTGGAATTTGGCAATTTATTAGATGACCTTCCTGAATGGAGTACGGCAGATAACAAGGATTCTGAAAGTGTGGGAACATTTGATGCAACGGGGGCCTTTATGGAAGCTAAGGTATTTAGTGTTATGGGCGTCGCATGAATGAATCTCCTAGATCGCAATATATTACAATATCAGATTATTAGGTTGACGGTTGTAAACCACCAGATGGAAATGAGGACTTGCCTAAAAATGATATTTCTGAGGGTCCAAATAGCTCACCGGTAATAGTTGCCCTACGAGTTGATTAGTAATAGAATTTATTCTCGACATCAACGTTACAATTGCCATTGCTCAATATTAGAAATCGGAGTCAAGCTCGTCTTGTAGTAGTCCATCTCCAGTGTGTGCCACAGAACCCGAACAGCAGCAGTCAAATGAAGAACGAAGGAAAGATTCTCTACCTCCAGACTCCCTATCTAGTATGCCATTGGTTAAACCATCAGAGCCCAATTCGTCAGAAGTAACAGGAAAAACAGCGTCCTCACCAGTTTTGCAAGAGACAATCAAGGAAGTCGAAACGTCAGCTATGCCTTTAAGTTCGACAAAGTCTCTGACGGACTCAACATCTGCGATTAAAAAGGAAGAAGTTAATTTCGATCACTTAGAAAAAGCTGCTGAGAATTTAGTTGATACATGGACGGCAGAAGTAAGAGGAATAATGTTTTCAACGGTTATAGAAGAATTACTTTGGCTAACAATGTTTTTTTTTCCTACGTGCTGCTCCCAGGAGGATGAGAAAGTAGAAGCCAATCACATTAGCAGTCCAATAAATTCACAGTGGTTTTATCGTGATCCTCAGGGGTTTGTCCAAGGTATAACATCATTCGATGAAGTAGTTAATGTTAATTCTTATAATCGATTTAATGCCACCTATTTACTGGGGTTTTAGGACCATTCTCTAGTTCTGAAATGACGGAATGGTTTAGAACAGGCTATTTCAACATGGCTCTCATGGTACGAAAAGGCTCTGAAGGACCATTTTGTCGACTGGGTAAGTGCATTGATTGAGTTCTTTAGATTTTTTGGGCTTTAAGTTTGAGTGAGGTTAAATTGTCCTATAGGCGATATGGTAAAGCAGTTGGGTTATGTGCCTTTCTTGGCAAATTCCTCATGCATTGCCCCTTCCACGTCACATCCACCCCAGCCTGTTGTTCCAGTCACATCAGTATTGGTAATGATATCATTGTAACTGATTGCTTTCTTCATAATTCTGACTTGTAATATGTGAGCATTGACTTCTGTTTTAGAATGGAATTCTTGGACCACCAACTTTACCACTTGTTACTCCACAGACTGATATACATAATGAACGGGATCAGAGATTACGAATTCTTCAGCAACAGCTCTTACAGCAACAATTATTCCAACAACATTTCCTACAACAGCAACAACAACAACAATTGTACATAAGGTAAAGTATTTTGTCTCAAATTCGTGCTGTACATTTTGGAAGTTTTTATTAGTGATTTCTATTTTAACAGGCAACAACTTCAACAAGTTCTTGGGGGCATTAAGCCAGATCCTGTTGTGCAACAAGAGCAGCTACAACAGCAGCAACCCCATCACTACGTTATGCAGAGGGTACCACAACAGCACCAACAAAGGCACCCACCTGGTGTATTATCGAGGTATGTGTGTTTCTTTAACCTCATTTCTTTTAAAAATTGTTAACTCATTCTTTACATTAGGCCAACTGTCGAAAATAACAATCCGTCTGATCCCTTACAACAATTTTTGGCTCGACTTGGAGCCACGCATTCACCAAACATAAAAGAGGAAGCTCAATCACTATGGAGTATGCCTGGTGCTGCTGCTGGTGGGTTGCATATATTCCTATGATACACACAGGGTGGGCTTCATACTTGTGTAATGCTAGTGTTTTTCATGAATAGGACAACAAGATGTAATGCCTAATTGGCCTCTTCCTAATCAATCTGGTAGCGTGTGGGACATAGAAACAGTGAATTCCTCTTCAAATCGTGATGTGATGCTAGGTATTAGCCATATTTTACCGAACCCTTTAGTTAAGCAAGATGCGTTGCTCGAAGAACAGCACAAAAGTCGTTTGAATGAAGAGGAACTACTCCATAAGCTTAGGGAGGAAGAAGAGCAACGTCATAGACTAATAAAAGAAGAAGAGAGAGAACGTGAGCAAAAAATGCGAGAAGAACTTCAACGGAAAGAAGAGGAGGAGATGAGAAAAAGGGAAGAATTATTAGTCAAACAAAGAGAAAGGGAAGAATTATTAGTTAAACAAAGGGAAATGGAAGAGCGAAGGCAAAAGGAGGCCCAAGAACAGAAACGCAAAGAAGAGGAATTGAAACGAAAGGTAAACGGTTATTAATATTCAAGGATGTGTAGAGGGTGTATGAATTTTTTCTTCAAAGTTATCAAATATAACAGAATTTGTACATTTTAATAGCAGGAAGAAGAAAGACGAGCACAAGAAAAAAGAGAACGAGAAGAGCGCCGGAAAAAAGAAGAATTGAAAAGGCAAGAAGAGGAAAGGTTAAGAAAGCAAGAGGAGGAAAGGTTAAGGAAACAACAAGAGGCTATACGGTTGCAAGAAGAACAGAGGAAGTTGGAAGAAACACGACGTCAGGAAGAGGAAAGAAGGCGTCAGGAAGAAGAAGCAGTAGCAGCTGCTGTGGCGGCGGCGGCTGAAAAAGAAAAGGTAGTTTTTTGTGTTTAAGGTTTTGTCAGTTTTTTGTTCGAGACCCCCCTGTGCTTGGAAATGGACAAAATGTAACAAAATTCCATTTATTTCTGCCTGAAGGAGCTGCAGCGACATTTGGAATTACAAAAGCTGCATCAGGAAGCTTTAAAGAGGTTACAAGAAAAACAGAAACCTAAATCTCAGGTATTTTACTTCGTTTATATCCGAATGACAATTAATTTTAGTAAGTTACCTCTAAAATCATTATTCAGGCTCCTGCCTGGGGTGGTCAAGCATCAAAATTGGTTGAGAATGCTTCTTTAGCTGAAATTCAACGAATGCAAGAAGAGAAGGAGAAACGAGAAAAGTTAGAAGTAAGATATGTCGTTAAGCCATTATCATGGCTCATCGTATATCCGTAAGATATTAAAAAAATTTTTGTAACCTAGTGGCAACAGCAGCAACAAGCATTACTTAAAAAAGCGCAACAACAGCAATCTGCTCAACCACCCAAGTCTGTCAATCTTACTTGGGCCAATAAGTAACTCGTAGTTTTCATCTCTGTATATAGTGTAGTTAGTTAGAAGGGCTTTCATTTAAAAAAATTTAATTTTTGTAGGTCTAGCTGTGGTAGTAATGGTCCGGTGAAATCATTACGTGAGATTCAACAAGAAGAGGCTGAGAAATTTGTGGCACAGCAAAAAGAATTACACGCAAAGAAACAGCAGCAGCAACAACAACAGCAACAAGTGAATGTTAGTAGTCAGGTTATCTCTAAAATCCATACCAAAATTTCTTGCAATTATCATTGCTAACTATTCGTATATTGCAAAATTGTGTCTACATCACATAGGATATTTGTAATATTCTGTGTGGGCACATCTATTAATGAAATTACAGTAGTTTGTGGTTGATTTATCCATATGAATGGTTTTTTCCTTAAGAATGTTACCTTGTCGTCATCGAATGTCTGGAACAACACAATTGGTCACCTTCGTCTGAATGCGTCATCACACCCATGGAATAATGAGAGTTCTGTCCACAACTCTCACAAAAGTGGGTTTTGGGAAGATCCCAGTATGGCACCTAATAGTAACAAAACTGCAAAGCCTCAACCAAATAAACAACAGTGAGTTTGTTTTTCATAAATGGTGTATTATAACTTGCTCTGTGTTGAGGTTAATCTTTCATTTTCCTAATGTTTGGCATTTGTTTTTAGAGAAGTGAAACACACAGTGGCTAGTACGGCGGCAGCTACTAGTAATGGACAAGTTAACAAACCTCGTTTGAGTCGTGCAAGAAAAGAGGAGGTTTTAATTGATTTCTTATAATTCGGAGTTTTGTTAAAGAAAAACAAAGAAAGAAAAGTTACTGAACTGTTTGGATTGATTTGTAGGAAACTGTGAAGAAACTCTTTGAGATGCGCACTCTCAGTGTAGATGAATTCACTAAGTGGTGTACTGATACATTGCGTTCCATGGAATCTACAATAGACAGTTAGTCATTTGCAATGTCTTTCCCTGCATGTTATCTAAAAATATTTTTTTTTTGTATCCTTAACATTTTTGGGGTTCAAATTATAGTACCAACGTTTGTAACTTTCCTTAAAGACGTGGAGTCGCCATTTGAGGTAAGCAGATTTTTCAAATTAGTCCAACTGTTAAATGAATTCAAGTTGTCGATATAGTTTGCGGTTTAATAGGTTCATGATTATGTGCGAGTCTACGTTGGAGACAGCAAAGAAGCCAACAATTTTGTCAAGCAGTTCTTGGAGAAGAGAAGCAAATATAATAATCAAGCACTAAAGAAAGAAGAGGTGAGAATTTTGCATGTCTTCAGTTTATGTTTCCTCTCCCCAATTTTTGTTAATGAACCCACATATCCAAAAAAACAACCACCAGGCTTAAGGCTGTGGTGTGTAGATGTCATTCGGTCAAAGCAGATGATTGACTTACGACACAGGATTCTGGATTAGTTTGTGGGTTGGGGAGTAAGCCAGGCAGCCATAACAGGATAAACCCTTAGGAGGCTGCCCGCAGGAGATGAGGAGGAAGGTGAAAGGACAAAGGAGAGGGTTAATTTGCAACACCCAACGTTCTTTACCAAACACCTTTGTTGGTATTGATGTGGGCTTGCGCTGCTTAACTTCAGTGATCTCACGGGAACTGGTGTGTCCAACGCAACTTGGCTGCGTGTGCCTCGGGTGTGTTTGAAATATTCACTTGTGGAGATAAGCATTGGTGCCAATCTTGGGGTCTGTGGAGAACTGATGTCTGTTACGTCCCAAGTTAAAATGTGCGACATCAATAATGTTTTTCAGAACATGTGGGGTCCAGCTCCTGCCATTACGCCTAGTCTTTCAAAGCCTCAAGTTGGCAACGAAGTAGATGGACAGAAAGCTCCTAGCAACAAGAAGAAGAAGAAGAATAAAATGCAAAAAGTGGACAGTGCTATTTTGGGTTTTACAGTTCATGCTGCTATGGACAGAATTAATATTGGAGATATAGACCGTGTTGAAGATCTCTGAAATAAGGTGCTCAACTCATTCATTCGAGTTGCGAGTCAGTTTTTTCTTCTTTTTTTTTTTTTGCAATTGCCGACGGATTCTGTCATAACTTGTTGCCAAGGCCTCCTTGTCCGCTATTTTGAAGACCTTTGTTTTCTTCACTTGACTCACTGCGAATGTCATAATTTTTGAGTTTCCGACTTCCCGTCACGCACTCTTATGTCTGATCAACTTGAGTCACTAAACAGTGTAGATATGTGAATCTGAATTGTAGTAATCAACTATTGGAAGAAAAAAATCGTTGAAACGGATCAATGTTTCTACGGAACGCATGAAAGTTTTTGAAGGAAGTTTTAGTTCTACCCCTCGGTACAGTCTTGTCATATACATCTTTTTAATTTAATCCCAGGTAAGGAGGTCTCGTATGGTTTGGTAGAACCACGTCCTGACTACGTGAGTGATGCGTGTGTGAATGACACTCAGTCTCAGTTCTGCCCTGTACATGCTGGGGTTCGTACGTGTACAGTCAAAAATGGTTTATTTCGTAATAAAATGTTCATACTATTGGTTGTTTATTAAGTTTAATTGTTTCTACTTGATCAACCGGTATTTACGTCTTATATGCCATTGCTGGATTAGTTTAGTGGGTTGGGGAGCAAGCCAGGCAGCCATAACAGGAGATGCGGAGGTAGCGGGAGATGAGGAGGTAGGTGAAAGGACGAAGGAGATGGTTAATTTGCAGCACCCAACGTTCTTTACCAACCAACCAAGTTGGTATCAACGTGGGCTTGCGCTGCTTAACTTCAGTGATCTCACGTGAACTGGTGTGTCCAACGCAACTTAGATTCACATCCAACGCAACTTGGCTGCACAGTTAATTAAGCCCTTGATGCCATTGTTAATTCGTCCTCGTAGTAGTGTACGAATGACACATTAAATATTTAATTGCTATACCCAGGACCCATGCAACGGTCTTCAGCGCCAGCCTACAAATCTTAAGCGCCCTTCTCAGTTATTTTGAACAATGTCGAATACACTTGTCATTGTTGACTACCTGCAGTGCAGGATCTGAAGGCCCGCTTCCTCTTGCCCTAGCTATACTGATTGCAGCTTTCTTGCTATCAAATAAGTGAAGAACTGAACTGTTTCATAAAGATGAGTATATTAGAGGTAGCCTGGGGGTGGTGGACATCGCCGGAAAAAAAAGAGGAAGAATAGGTTGAGGTGGTATGGGCATGTAATGAGAGGAGGAGCTCTTTAGGTCCATTTCAGGAATGCAGGTGGTTGGAAGCACCCGGGGTAGGGAGAGACCGAAGAAGACGTGGGAGTAGGTTGTACGTAGGGATACGGTAGTGTGTGGGGTGGACGGGGACCTGGTGGGAGCTAGACGGGAGTGGAGGGCTAGAACCCGACCCTGCCGCAGGCGGAATAAGGGTATGATGATGCAGTTAATATTAGTTGATAATGAATTATTTCGCCCATTGAAGATATTATTTCAATTCGTAGTTTCATTGATCTTTTTAACACTTTGCCAAGTTGCGTTGGACACACCAGTTCCCGTTAGATCACTGAAGTTAAGCAGCGCGCACCCACGTCAATACCAACTTGGGTGGTTGGTAAAGAACGTTGGGTGCTGCAAATTAATCCTCTTCCTCCTCCTTTCACCTACCTCCTGATCTCCCGCGGGTAGCCTCCTAAGGGGTTGACCTGTTATGGCTGCCTGGCTTACCCACAAACTAATCAAAGAATTTGTATTAAATAATACAACTAGGAAGTTTAATGCAGTAGGTCCATATTTTTATGGAACGAGCCCTTGTGCACTGTCTTTTGTGAATGTCCCTTTCGAATAGGGTTTGGAACTTTAGAAGCGTATGAGAGCCAAGATGGCGTGATTGTTGTGTGCTGTGTGGAATGTAGACAGGGGATGGCAAAGCTCAACAGTAGCTTAGTGTCAATGGATTGGTTAACTTGCACCAAAGTTTATGATTCATCAAATCATTCAAGTATAAATCTAGGCGATAACTGTAACATTAAATGTAAATTGGGTAATCAATGGAGTAATCTTAGCCAGGACTGTCCGAGTTCAAAGCCTTTTATCTCGAAGACGTCAGCTGACGGCAAACCTCCGTATAGTTATGCTTCTTTAATATCATTTGCGATTAATAGTTCTCCTGTACAAAAGATGACTTTGAATGAAATCTATCACTGGATAATGGATAATTTTCCTTATTATAAGGATGCCGGCGTAGGTTGGAAAGTAAGTGATATTTTTTTTCTTTGTTGCTGCATTCTCTCAATCGGCAATTGTATATGCTGCTTGACAGCAAACTGTTGAATCTAAGTGTCAAAGTTGGAAGGCGTCTGGGATGTAAGCTACTTCGAACTTGTCGATAACATTTACTTGAATTAAATATTTATATAAATTAAAGAAAGCATTTGACATGTCAGGTTTGGCACGCTTAAAAATCTGTAAAATGATCTTTTACCTTTACGCTTAAAACGTGTAAAATGATCTCTGGCATACCGTTAAACTGTTCATTGCACTAAAGACTTGCTAGTATTCCTAAGGATGCAATTTTTTAAAGTGTCAAATATGATATAAAAATATTTTAATAATTATATGATTAATTTGTATTTCAGAATTCCATTAGGCATAATTTGTCCCTTAACAAATGTTTTCTAAAAGTTCCCCGATTAAAAGACGATCCTGGTAAAGTAAGTGCTGCAGTATTTAGTCGAACATTCAAATTAGCGTAATTTTAATTTAACTTATGAATTGTTTTAACAATATATAATGTTTAGGGCTCCTATTGGTCCATCGACAACAATCCTGTTAATAATTTTCCAGGAAGAAAAAAGAAATGTCGAAAATTGGAAAGAGTGCGTTATTTATAAAAAGATAAACATTCCCGTGGTTTTTTTTCAGTGAAATCATTATTGATATAATCGGTGTTCGTTGTTTTTATTAGTCACCCCTACCTTACTCAACTGAGAATTCATTCAAGTCTGAAATACTAAATTCAGATAGCACTGATACTTCGACTCAGAGACCTTGCAGGCAATCTGATGCTCAAACTACTAGTGTAGGAGTAAGTATACTTAATTGTCTAATTGAAAACTTAAAATATGTTAGACGCTAATAAGATCTTAAGAATGCCGTGCATTCTCAGTAAGTATTTTATGACAAACGAGTGTAGCATTTCTGCATTACTTTTTATATTAGTTAGGTTAGAATTTATTTGTTGTCTATAGGAATTTTCTTCTTTGAATACTGAATCTCGAGATGAGTCTGACTGCAATCTATTGGACTCTTTGGAAGTTCCAGGTATTATTCTTTTGAAGTAACCGTGTATTGTTTGGAAGACTAGAGAAATCAAGGACTTCCTGTTGAAATTTATATTATTAGGAAGCGATTGTAGGGTTGAGGAGCTAGTCAACAATTGGGTTTCAACTGAGAGTGACCATGAAAATGCAAATATCCAATCTTCATCGGAATGTTGTGAACTCTCAGATATACAAGGTAAGAAATAACTTTGAAGGGTTTTTTCCTCCCTCAGAGTGGTGATTGAAATCACAAGACGCTGTTTTTTGTCTTGTTTTCATTTGTGATATCATTATGAATATGTAGTATTCATAGATTCCATGAAAGGCTTGAATTTTCCTGCTGACCAGTTGGTTGAATTGGCGTCATCATTAAATCAGTATTTTAATCAACAGAATTTTTTCTCTCAAGAAATACCTACTCCATCCTCTTCCATTCATGGATCTGGTAGAATTTTCACACGAATTAATTTGTTTTAAATGTTACGTAAAGGTAGATTATTGTAATTTATCTATTTTAGGAATACCTGCTTTTCTAAGTGGTGATAATGACTGCCGTCCTCGTTATGGTACACAAGAATCTCTGGACACGACACCTAAAGATGTGTTGAAAACTGATGTTAATTTATACAGAACGATAAATGGACATCACACTAAAACGTTATCCAGGTTGCCAATGGTAACAATAGTTTTTTTGTATCATTGCAGTATTGCAATTTTGTCTCATTTAGAGCACAATTTCTTACTTTTTAGGAAGAATATTGCCAATCGTCACGTGATAATACCAGCGCTTGGTTTTGAAGCTGTCCTAGACTAAATGATTTTCAACTACGGAATTATGTATTTTAAAGATAATCTCGATTAGGATGCTGTTATTTAGTGATAATTGTAACGTTCATTGCGCTACTGTGACGTGTACTCATTGACAGATTGCCAACTGAAGTTTCTTCTGATGGCTATCTTATAGATTTTAAAAGAAACTACCTCACATTTTACCGTTTAGAATTGCGTCATTTTACACCATCGTTTTTCTACATTGTATTTTTACTATTTAAACTCATGTCCTAACTTTGACAAATGTGTCAATGTTTGAGACTGATACTGTTTTTTTTATTACATTCAAACATCGTGTGCATGTGTGTACGACTCTGTATCAGCATAATTAGCGTACTTGTTGTTCTTTTATCATCTGTAGAATTAAACTCTGTGGATGATATGAGCGTAAGTTTTATGCAACATGCAATATATTCTAGTCACCTGATTCATACTTAATATACGTTTTTTATACACGATGATGGTTGGTTCTCAAATTGATGAGAGTGCCAAGTGAGGCCCGATAGGTTTCAGTGTTTTTTTTTGTTTTCCTTTAATAATTAAGGCGACATTGTTTAGATTGTAATTGTATTATACAATTGTACTACGTTTGATTACGAAAATGTAATCTTTAAATAGTTGCTTCTTGTTGTTAATTAACATGGTACTATATTACTTAATTGTATTGTGTTATTTCGAGCATGCTACCTATAGTTCAAATCCTTATAGAAATGTTGTAGAACCGATTATTTCTTATTAAGGATTAAGCATAATATCATCTAAATATGCAATATAAGTGTAGTTTTCGGTTCCAAATATGAACACGGTACTTGGATTGCTCTCATAGTATTTAGTGGGGATGCCATTTGAATGTAGTACATTTACTAGTTTGTTTCCCTTATATTATTGTCAATGCTTGTTTGCGCACGGCATTCCTTATTACGTGTGCTATTTTGTCATATTAAAATCATTTCGTGTTTTTAAGCTAGTTTGGGGGATTTTGTCGCAAGATGGGAACGGTGATTCAGATTGTTAAGGCCCGGTGCGCGGTGCCCGGTGCCGCAGCAATCCGATGCACACATGCGGTGAAATGTCGACAGTGCACATTTGGCAACTGTTAGGCAAGGCGCAAAATGAGGCCGCAGCGTAACGCAGCCCTGCGAAATTCTGCTAGCAGGCAATCACCACACATTGAATCGCAGTTTTTCAACATACTGGTTTGCAATTTGCGTCAACTAAAATGGCTTTCAACGTAACAGAGATTGCCTGCTAGCAGAATTTCGCAGGGCTGCGACACCCTGCGGCCTCATTTTGCCTGCTAGCAATTCTGCTAGCAGGCAATCACCGCACATTGAATCACTGTTTTTCACCATACTTGCATCAAATAACAAGAGAACTTCTCTGCTTTGCACCGCTTTTTGTTATTGTCACTCCAACTTCACGCAGGAAACTGCGGCATTGGCACTGCGCTCTGCAGGGTCACGTGGGGTAGGCAATGAGTCACGTCATCCTGCGACTTAACACGCGCAACTACATGCTATCATATGAGCCACAGAACTTTATGGTGAGTCACCCTGCGGAGACTGCGTCTCATTTTGTGCTGGGCTTTACAGAAGGCGTGCCCTTTTTGCTTACGAAATCACAAAACTAAGAAACTGCACTTACGATATCGACGGTTGTGTGCAGCACTCACAAGGCCAAGAGGTACTACGCGATCGGATGTGCGGGTGCGGCGCCGTTACGGGTCGGTAGGGATCCGCGGGCATTTTCAGACGCAACTCCGGTATGCGTCGTCGGAGGTATGTGTGCACTCTCCCATTGCAGCTAATGTATTCCATGCCGTAATTACGATGCCGCAGCGGCGCCGCACAAGTAAAAATCGCATGTGTGCACCGGGCCTAAATCGAGGGTAGTGACCGTCGAAATCACCATCGTCTCTTTTCCAGTCCCGCGAGTGGAGCGTCGTGATAATTTCGAACCAATCAGAAAAGATGCCTGGATAGATCACATGATCGAATTTGACTTTGTGTAGTAAATGAATGTGAGACATTTAGTTAGCAACAAGAAATTGTCGAAATTAATTCCTCGTTGTCAGTCGATATTCAGGTATTTTTACAGAAACATGTCAAAGAAAGCTCTCGTCTTACTTGCCGAAGGAGCTGAAGAAATGGAAGCTGTGATTTCTATCGATGTTTTGCGTCGAGCTGGGGTAAGTTGATTTTATATTGGACCCGAGTTTCAAGTTTGCCGGCCGTGAAATTTGTTATTTATGATTCAGAAATGCTAATAGTTGAACTTCGAAATGAGACCTTTATTTTGTTTAGCCCTCGAATAAAAGTGTTTTTGTATGATTTGTCAGTTTACAATTGGTTGGGCTTATTTAATTATTTGCGTGATGCCAATTAAGATATGTGTAAACCGAAATCATTAAGTAGCCTACATGTATGTGCCCTTGATATGTGACATGTTGCCGACGTATTCGTGATAAGTTTTATTAAATGACATTGAGAGTTGTTTTATAAACTTCTAGATCGCTGTAACTGTAGCTGGTGTGTCTGGCCCTGGTCATGTTAAATGTAGCCGTGACGTAAACATTGTACCTGATGTGATCCTTGTTGATTGCGTCAAAGACACATATGATGTGATAGTTTTACCTGGGGGTCTTGCTGGGGCAAAGACTTTGGCCAAGGTAAATACTTTAGTGTGTGTTGTTGTCAAATGTTTTGTGTGTTTAACGTGATGAGTAACGTCATCGTTGTATTATGACTGCTAATTAATTAGAGTGCTCAAGTTGGGGAATTATTAAGAAATCAAGAAAATGCGGGCCGTATGATTGCTGCCATTTGTGCAGGTTTGTTTGATGAGAGAATACCAATTAGCCATAAAAACAATAGCAGTCTTATAATGAAAATTTCGCTTTCATTACTAGCCCCAACTGCATTAGCCTCCCACGGTATATGTGTAGGGAAAAAGGTAACGTCATACCCGTCAGTAAAAGATACCATGACCCAAGGAGGTAATAATTTTTTATATTTTTGAGCAAATTGTTTTATTATATTAAGAAGTCTTAATTACTTGATTGATTTACGAAAAAAAAAAAAAGGTCTGTATCAGTATAGCGAGGATCGTGTTGTACAAGATGGCCAATTAACAACCAGCCGTGGGCCAGGAACTGCTTTTGAGTTTGCACTGTCACTTGTTGGCCAGTTGTGTGACAAAGAAAAGGCGGACTCTCTAGCATCAGGGATGCTTGTTAAAATTTAAGATTCCTGTATCCTAAATTTGGCAGATTATTTTGTGTGTAACTTGAAGTGTGAACATCTAACATTAGTTATTATAATAATGTAGCTATTTGTTGCACTAATATTAATAATGTTCATATACATCAGCTTCGTTTCAAACGTAGAATGGCTGATAAGACATGTACAAAAAAATTGATTTTTGTTCAATTTATGTAAGTATTTTGGTGCGTGATTAAAATGTTCGACCTTCGATGGTAGCAAGTGTACATTTATTGCACAAAACACTAACGTTTTACAATGCATTCCCCTACAACAACATCCTAAAATTGTTTATGGTGATTCATAGTGACAATGACGGCCCTTCTATTTGAATAAAACATGTACAAACGTCCAAGTAGAAATAATTGTAGAGTATGAAATTGTTACGGTTGCTTTATAGACTCGCTCCTGGTGACGTGCTTCCCAAGACAAATACCTTATAATATCTATTCAGCTGTTCGAGAAAGATAAACGTTAACACTGTATGTGGTCCTAAACGAGCATAGTAGGGAGTAAATCCTTTCCATAAGCTGAAAAAGCCTTCCTGTTTTACTACTTTTACCAAAACGTCCTTTTAAAAGAAAGCGAACGTCAAATTTTGCGGCAGAGATGCTCAAAGTGCACAGATCAAATTCTTACTGTGCTAAATACTTACGATGGCACCCTTGTATTCCGGTACTCCGTTAATAGTTTTCATATTTTGAATTCTACAGGAAAAAAAAACTTTCACCTCAGCATGTCAATACAATATTAAATATAAAAGTCGAGAAAATAAAGGCAATGCTTTTAAGAACCTCGTCTTTGCAATGTCCACTGGCATCGATGCAGCTGTAGTCACCAAACCACTAATCATACTTGCAGCAAAATGGCACATAATATTATCTTTGAAATATTCTATGCACAAAGATTAAAACTGTGAACAATTTCACGTTTTTTTAAAAAGAAAAATATTCTTATAAAGTTTCAAGTACTCTCACTTGTTGATAAAAGGAATTGCTTAGCTTGTGAATAGGACGCTAGCTGAGCTGCATTGACTACCATTGCCCGCCCCATGGTCGGAATGCATCCCTTCAAATATAAAAACTAGACTTACATCGAATTTTGACAGTTAACTATAATTGATAGGAGGACTCTAGTAACACGTAATGCTATGGCTTAATGAAGACGGGAATTCATACCCTCCATAGTGTTAAAATTCCTTCTTCTCTGGTGATTCTAATTAAGGCATTGAAAACGTTAGTGTACCCTCTTCTCTCCGCTAATGGGAGCCTGAAACATGATAGTATCCATTTTGGTGAATAGCTTATCTTAACCTCAACCAAATGTGTACGTCCCACAGTACCTTCCATCTGCAGTCATTCGGATGAGTGAAACCTCGGCTGGAGTGCCAACAAAGGCACCAACAGCACCCGCGCACATTCCCAAAGCAGCTTTTGTGATGAAATTGGGAGGTTGACCATCTTTCCTAGTTTTGACATTTATTTTAAATGTTGATACGTAATGAGAAATAACATTAATAATGAGTGCTAATGAAAATTGTGTAGTTGTGTTATGCTCACCCAGAAAATCTTTCGAATAACCAAGTGTAGGTTCCTAACCGTACCGTTGTGTAGGAGGCTTGTCTTAATAATCCTGCTGAAAGACTTGAAAGAGAAAAAAAACCAATTAAAAATATACAACGTGCATTTAATAAACTCTTATAAGATTTATTTTATGACAAACCCTGCGTAAGCTCCAACTATTCCCTCGTTTTTTAAAATCGATGCAAATAAATGAAAGCTTGTTTTGTATTCTTTAGCTGCACCTCCTGTTCCTGTTTGTACGAGAATTCAACGAAATTGCTTATTCACTCTAAAAATGTTTTCTTTTTCATCCATCTACTGTCTCGTTGCATGTCATACATAAAGCAAAAAAAGTGCATCGGTTGTATCGATTGCAAAATAAATATACTTGCCACTTAGTTGCATGCGGTTTTTCAGTAAGTCAAGTGGTTGTACAAAACACGTTGCAGCCATTCTGAAAAAATAAATAATTTGCACCGTTTTCAACAGTTGAAGGATGGAAAATACACCTCCTTCACACAACACTACACACAGGAGCATCACTGTCAAGCATTTTTTTTGAAAAGGTGGAAAATTTTAAGGTCAAAAAACGTCATCGTGTGATAAAGATGCGCAGCGGTACCCAAAGTGTATGTATGCACTGATGCTTTTTGAATGTAGTTGTTAATAGTTTCACTTTAATATTAAAAATAAATTGTCATTGAAGGACACATATTGATGAATTTCTCTAGGACTTGAGTTGTGTGAAAACTGAACTGCATTATTTAATATTTGTTGAAGGGAGACATTTTTTTTTTGCTCCTCTGAACGCTAATCATTCGTAGGAGTATTGTCACTGTCTTCACTCGATTGGTGAGAGATTTAATGATGTATGAAAAGACGTGTGTCAAAGACATTTCTTTTTATTGCAGAACAAAAACGTAATTAAACTACTATTATCATGTATAAGCTGTGATCCTGTTTTCAAGGACGACCAATCTATAAATGTTATAATGTCCAATTAGGAAGTGTATCATGGTTTGTAGTACTTTTTAGATATGTATACCTATGTTATCGTTAATGCGATATATTTGTAACTTTTCGGGTTAAAGTGAATTTTACCATTTAATAGAAAACAGAATGCATGCAAATCAGCTGATTAATCCAATCAGTTTTTTGTGGCATATTGAGGACACAAGTCAATGTCAGCTGTTTGCAATTGTCGTAATTGCTAAAACGGCTAGAAACTATAAGAAATTTCGGTTTTGATCAATTATTATTCATTAAAAGTAGCACAACTTAATAATAAATAAATGACCTTCCTTTCAACTTGCCCTCGTACATGTTGACTTACCCAGAAAGACCACCAAATAGAAACTTGATTCCATTCGGAATTACTGCTGTGGTTTCGCCAGACATTTTCCAACAACTATTCTAATATTTTTCTGCGGAGTCGTCGTCGTCGTAGTTTCTATTTTTTTTCTCTTCACGTTTCCTTGTCCCGACTCCTAGCACAGTGGTACGGAGACTGGGCGACGGATGAACTTAGGAACACTGCCGGCGTTGATTTCTAGCCGAAGGTCTGACGCACCCCTCAGGGCTGGGCCTGTCTTGATGGGAGGGGAGGGATGGGCCTCTTTAGGGTGAGGCGAAATTGGGTTCGAAGCTATGTAGCTTTTTTAAGCTCCCAACTATGCTTTACTACTATTCACTCCTATAGTTGCTGATGATCATAGAACGGTGGCCGAGCTGCTAACACGCTAATCAGTATTTCTAGTGTCGGGGGTCGAGAGTAACTGCGTCTCTTATAAAACTAGGAGTTTGCGTTTTCGCCTTGGCTGTTGACCGTCTTAGCAGGTGAGTGGTTTTTATTGTATTTTTCCCCGATTATTTTTTTTTCCGCGTTCAACAGAAAGCTGTAATTAATCGGTGATTTTACTAAGCAATTCGTAACTTATAAATATTAATTAACCACATACTGAGCGATGTATATTTGACGCTTTACGCGAACGTAGAATGCCGGCAAACAAGATTTGAGAATTCGCCATGATCAGAAGAAGAATGTCAGAAAATTGACTGATTACGATTATAAACGGAATAAGAGGGAAAGGGAGAGAAATTACGAGAAATATTATTGCTTTTTATCTTCAGAATATTTAATGTGCGATCTTGTTATCTATGATAGCTATACTTGGAATAGTAAAAGTTGTTTTTCTAAATATTGAGGATGGATGTATGCGGTGTAGGCATACACGTTATTAGGGCAAGTGTGATAATGTCGATTGATTGATCGTATGATATTGAAATTTGCCTTTTTAGTTTGAATTTAAGCGAAATTGAATTTAAAGTCTTGAAATGTGTGACTTGTTTACCTTTAAATTAGCTGAAGTGGAATTGTGAATCGACGTGCTTACGCAAACGGCGTATTGCAGTCATACCTTTTACATCATAATAATCTTTCAAAATTCGAGATGAGATAATTGAAACAATATTGATAGTTTTATTACTATTTCGAAAATTTTGGTTCATTAAACTCGCGGTATTTGGTAGATATCTGCAATTCAACGCCGCCTTGTAGTACCTTGAAGGTGAACTGAAGGTCGTCGGTAACATTTGGAGACGAAGGTTGAATAAGGGCATTTTCCAAATAGTGGTTTATGTAACAGTTTCTTTTCTCCCCCCGTTTCCATTAATGGTATAGAAGAATAATGGGGTATAATCGGTGGACTTCGCTTTTAGCTCAATTGTAGAGTCTGCTTTATATCTAAATCTACCGTCATACTGAAGTCTAGACGTTGGCAATTGATTAAGACAGGCGTCCTTTCGCACTCATTGCCGCATTACTGGTGAATTTTCTGTCCGCGGAGCTGATATTCAAATCTACCTTCTAGATATCTTCTTCCGAATTTCATCAGACGATAAACTTATTTTCCAATAAAGATGTCTAAGATTGGAATTAATGGGTAAGGATTTACGTACCTCCTATCGGTTATTTGCGGGCCAACGTCTAACAAATTTATATGCCGTTAGATTTGGGCGTATTGGTCGTCTTGTCTTGAGAGCTGCTTTGGAAAAAGGTGCCGAAGTTGTGGCTATTAATGATCCTTTCATCGATGTCAATTACATGGTAAGCTATCGAAAGTATGTTGGAAGATGAGCAATAGTAACTAAAGAATACGATCACCGTCTCTTCAGGTTTACATGTTCAAATATGATTCCACTCATGGACGATTCAAAGGAGACATTAGAGAGGAAGGTGGCATGTTGGTGGTCAATGGCCATAAAATTCACGTGTTCCAAGAGTAAGCTTGTGGACTTTTCTCTCAACGCATTTTGACCTTGAGTACCAGTTTGTTGGGAACTCTAATTTTAGGATGAAGCCGACGGAGATCCCATGGTCTAAAGCTGGAGCAGAATATGTTGTAGAATCTACTGGCGTATTTACCACTGTTGAAAAAGCTAATGTAATTTGAAGCCGTGACATATTGATATTAATTTTTTTCCTAACTGAAAATGTGATAGATCTGAATGTTTTAGGCCCACTTTTCTGGAGGAGCTAAGAAAGTAGTTATTTCCGCACCATCTGCCGATGCTCCAATGTTTGTTATGGGTGTCAATCACGACAGCTACGATACGAGCATGACAGTTGTTAGTAATGCATCTTGCACTACTAATTGTTTAGCTCCGCTCGCAAAGGTGATTCACGACAATTTTGAAATAATTGAGGGGTTGATGACAACGGTTCATGCCGTGACAGCTACTCAGAAAACTGTAGACGGACCAAGTTCAAAGGTGAGAAGGAAAAAAAAAAATCTCGTCTCGATGCACACAAACACAGAAAAGGAATTTAATTGAAATTCTTTAGCTTTGGCGTGATGGTCGTGGTGCTAACCAAAACATCATCCCTGCCTCCACCGGTGCTGCTAAAGCCGTTGGCAAGGTCATTCCTGACTTGAATGGGTAATCTTTTTTTTTTTCTCCTTTGTAATTTTTTAACTTTCCAAAACGGTAGTAATTTAATTGCAGTTTAAAATCCATTTAGGAAGTTGACTGGAATGGCTTTCCGTGTTCCTACTCCAGATGTGTCTGTCGTAGATTTGACCTGTCGCATTAAAAAAGATGTTAGTCTTGCAAGTCGGCATATAATTTATTGTGTGGTCTTTTTAATCCTAAACCTGAAACTTTTCATTTAGGCCTCTTACGACGAAATCAAAGCTGTGGTAAAAGCTGCTTCTGAAAGCGACAATTGGAAAGGAATTTTGGGTTACACCGAAGATGAGGAAAGTGTCATAATGGTTACTATTACCTAGCTGGCGGTTTGTTTTAGTAAATCTCTTGCGTTTCTTTAGGTGGTATCTTCCGATTTCATTGGAGACAGCCACAGTTCAATCTTCGACGCCAAAGCTGGTATTGCTTTGAACAAGAACTTCGTGAAGTTGGTTGCTTGGTAAGCTTGCCACCTGATGTTGGTTTTGTATTTGAAAATTTAAGTTCTTTTAGAAATCTTAAATACTGGGTGACATCTAGGTACGACAACGAATTTGGCTACAGTTGCCGTGTTGTGGACCTCATTCGATACATGCAGTCAAAGGACTAAACGCTGGTGTCATTCTTGTTATGTAGTGTGTGGCTATCTGTGCACGCCACGTATCTAGTTAAAAATTACTGTTGTGTAGAAACGTTAAAATTAATGGTGGTACCGTTTCATTGAATTCTTAAAGGCTTATAAGCGAAATTTTACTCAATTGCCATTATTCACATAATTGGAGGAATGCACCTAGTCAGTTAATCAACTACTGTTTAATTTGAAGCTTGGTTAATTGTAAATGGGTGTAGTTTGGTGTCATTTGTGCAGTCCTCACAAGTACCTATTCACGTCAGAAAATCCATTAAATTTAAGATTTGTTTTCGATGCTGTTGGTGAAAGTTTACATTTTAAGGGTGAATAAAATGTATAGTGAACAATGAATTTCACAAGAGGGATTTCTTATCTACGCTTTCATTTGCACATTTTGTGCTGTGATTATTTAGAAACTTATCCATGTAGGTAGAACAAGTGATAAATAAACACTAAGAAGTGCAACTTAAAATTTCATATTTCTTGAGCAAGGTAACATACAGGTACTCGTTTTCTGGAAAAAAAACGTAAAATACTTTAGTTCCTTGTAGTATTTAGTATGCAAGCCTTAAACATTGATCACCATCTTGAACAACCTTCATAAATCTCAATTTGCAGTTTCTGACAAGTGCTTTTGAATCTCTAGCACTTGGTCAAGAGTCCTAAAATTTCTCAATTCTTGCCTCTAGTTGGATGTCGGGTGATTTAGGAGTAACAAGTTTTGACTGTCGTTGCGCTGCTGGGACTTTTTTCTTTATTCATGATGCCATCGTCTTACTCACACTGACTTGGCCTTCAATCTCAGTTTGGCTTCCGAATATCCGACAATCATGTCCGTAAAGAATCATATTCTTATCCCGCGTATGGCAGGGTCGGGTTTATGGATTCTGATCCCGGCACTTCCGCCTGTCACCCACCGGGTTCCCATCCCCACCCCACACTCGATCAATTTCATCGCACAACTTCCTGCACCATTCTTCTTTCGCTGCCCTGGGCGCTTCCTATAACCTACATCGGTGCGATTGACCTAACCAGCTACTCTTCCTCTTCACATTACATGCCCATACTACAATCTAGTCCAGTGGTGGCGAACCTTTTTTGAAGACGGGTCACAATAACACGAAAGGAAAAACAAAAAAAAACGAAAAGTTTTCTGTGGGTCAGGTGCCAGCACTATTTAATTTTACGAATCAAAATAAATAATTATTAAAGTAGAAAGCAGTGACCATCGTCATGATACCCATATCCCGCCTGTGGCAGGGTCAGGTGTGTGTAAAGAGAACGATTCGAACTCGGGTCACTTAAAATTGCGCGGTGGGTCACTTTGTGACCCGCGGGTCGCAGGGTCGCCACCACTGATCTAGTCTCAACTTTTCTGTGAGGTCCCCCTCTCCAATGCTACCCCTAATATACTCATTCCTAATTCTGTCTGCTCTCGATACCCAATCAATGTACCGCTGCATTCACATTTCGGCTTCTCTCATTCTATTGTCATGACTTTCGTACTGCGAAAGACTGATCCGTACAACATAGTTGACCTAACCTAAGGGTTCCTAATCTTTTTTCAGGTGGTGATCGACTTAGTTGTTGTTGAATTCAACCGTGGGTTTTACATTTAAAATATGTAAATCATCAAAATTCACAATCGTAATTGGATAGTCTTGCTTTGCGATCGACCACTTGGGGAACCCTTGGCCTAATCATTGCCCTATAAAACTTCATCGTGATTGGGATCCTTCACACCGAACTCCACTTGCTGGGCCCAACACTGGAATCCACCCTTAGACCTCCTTCATAGCTTAACTTATAACTCGTACTTGATACTTGAATCTATAGTTCACAAGTATCTTCCCTCCACGTCCATTGTGGATCTACGAGGCATAAACCCAAACTTTTTTTTTTTTTTTCGGACACTAGTTCTATCCCGAACGTGACGTTTTATTACTCTGAGCTTCATGGAATGGCTCACAAGCTTAAACCTCTATGCAGGGGTCTCCAACATGCGGCCCGCCAGTTGATTTCATCTGGGCCGCGGAAGGATTCCATAAGTGTTGAGCCGTCGAGCAAGGACAATAAAATATTTTTGATAAACATGGAAACTAGAGTTTGTCATAACTTCTTTTATAATTTTGTATTCAATTTTAATTGAAGAAAGTTTGGAAAATCTTGCATTTGATTTGACACGACACTATTACAATATTTACCATTTGTGTAATTTAAAAAATAAATCACCATGAATCGGGTTGTTGTGGCCCACCTGCCTTCGAAATTGGTCCGCTAACCAAAAATGTTGGAGACCTATGCTCCATGGATACTACAGGCCTGAACATCACCTTTGCCCTTGAAGAGGGCACTTTCCAACTTATCCAACTCTCTCCGTCTAGCACATTCATGAGGCTGTGGAAATGGTAAACTTTCTCCTACTTTTGTGTTTCTCACTCTTTTTAACAACAATATACAGTATGCGTATGTTTCTCAAACTAACCTCTTTTGTTGCGCCGTTTATTGGAGGGGGCTGTTTATATTTTTACAAACCCGCCGCAGTGGCCTAGTGGTTAGCACGCTCGGCAACTGCGCCAGTAGTTCTAGGTTCGATACTGGACCGAGGTGGGTCAGCTTCATTCGGGCGAGAGAGAGGCCACGAATGTGCCTTCTTTTGGATGAGAAGTAAAACCGAGGTCCCGTGTGGGTGTACGATGGCACTTGCACGTGAAAGAACCCACTCTACTATGCAACGGGTAGAGGAGGCAAAATTTCCAGGTATAGAAGCTCGCCCCTCTGCCGTCGCTAGGGGGGTGCGGGCCGCATCGGGTGACACCACTCGCACCATGGGAAATGGGGTGACACCAAAGCAGAAGGGGGTGTCACCAATCCTAGCGACGCCACTGGACCGACGATAAATAAGTGTAGAGGTGCAGCTTTGGCCGACAACCGGCTGCAGAAAAAACTGACCAATATATCGCCCTATGTCCACTCAGGGGGACAAGATGGGTACCCGAAAAGGAAAAGGGTTTGGAGTTGCTGTTTATATTTAATTACCTTTAATAAGGCACCCGCCCATAGGCAACCCAGCCAATATTCCTGTGAGTTCCAGACGCCTGGCTTGGGTGCTCCCAGTCAGAGCATGTTCAGTGGGCCCATAGACCCGACCCTGGCACAGGCGGGATAAGGGTATGATGATGATGATGAAGAATTCAGTACCTTTAATAAGCAGTCCGCCATTTATTAGAGGTCGCTGTTAATTAGAATAAATACGGTAAAAAAAAAGGTCAACACTGCATCGCCCTTTTGACAACGCACATGGCACATGTTACGATGTGGCCATCAGGGTGCCACGAGTTTAACATGCCTGCTGTATTCAATTTTAATTGAAGAAAGCTTGGAGACTCTTGCATTTGATTTGACACTATTACAACATTTACCATCGGCTTGTTGTGGTCCACCTGCCTTCGAAAATTTTTTAACCTTCTCCACCTGGCTGCTGCCCTTAGATTCCCCTCCCACCCCTGCCATTCGATCATTTCCTCCTTTCAGGCGTCTCCTCTTGTTCGGAGAACCCGCCGTTTTTCGTTCGTTTCCAGTCTCCCCTGTTCCGACATTAGGCGCAACTTTTTTCCCGTGTGTTGTTTCAAGCAGTGGAACGCTCTCCCATTCTCTGTTCGTTCCCAAGTCTTCTCTTGTTCTCGCCACAAATGTCTGCAATATTGTGTCCATTTCAAGAAACACTTGTATTCTCATTTTTTGTCCGAGTAGCCCCCGTTTCGGGGTACCTACATGCCATTGGTTTCCTATGTATTACTTGTGCTGTGCACGTTCAATAAATAATAATAATAAATTAGTCCACTAATCAAAAATGTTGGAGACCTATGCTCTATGGGTACTACAGGCCTGAACATTACCTTTGCCCTTGAAGAGGGCACTTTCCAACTTATCCAACTCTCGCCGTCTAGCACATTCATGAGGGTGTGGAAATACTGTACTTTCTCCCATTTTTGTGTTTATTTACCACCCTTTTTAACAACAATATACAGTGTGCGTTTCTCAAACTATTTGTCTATTAATGACATTAGAACAATGCGTACACAGTTGTGTTTACCATTTGGAAACTTTTTATTGGGCTGGGGTGAAACTAAACTCAATGACATTTTCCTTTAACCCATCGGACAGGGCAATGCCCATTAAAGCTCTAAATTGACTATATGGAGGTATTTTTCGTACGTGATGGATGCATCACCCCACTGCGGAATCAAGTTAAAAAAGTTGAAATCCTTGACAAACTCAAGGTAGTGTCGGAAGCAAACAAATAGAGCGTCGTAATCTTGATATGGAAACAATTGTCTGCTATAATGGCCACAAGAAGCGCTGTTTAGTTCTACTGTATATTTAAAAAAAAATGGATGCGGCCTCCTGGAGAATGTGTTCGTTACTCAGTATTATGAGAGCGGGTTTATTCCATACAAGACAGAAACAACAAATAAATGTGTTAAAAAGTGCGTCGGTAGGATATTGGGCTGCCGGATATTGTTCAGGAAGTGATCAGAATGTTGGTAGGACTGACCAGTCGTATGATTCATAATTGTAGTTCTGAGCATCTCTAAAGCAATTGTTCTCAACCGGTGTCCTGCTAAAAGCGTGTATACCTAATTTTCAAACATTTGTATTCCACGCTGTTATAAAAAGGTTGAGAACCATTGGTTATGCATTGAGCATTGGGAAACTAGGGGGTGATGAATTATCTACTTACCAAATAAATTATACTTTTCATGTGCTGTAGATACCTTTAGTAGATTTAAATCAACTCTGATATATTTTCTTTCAAAAGGTCGTCACAGTACTGAGGTTCGGGAGAGAGACCCAGCACCATTCTTCTTCAATCCAAAAGTGCAGTCATTATTGAAGAAACTAACAGGATTTGATATGAAAAAGATTTTTCGTACGGAACCTAGGCCAAAATTTGAAACTCCTCGTTATCAATTCATGACTGAAGAAGAGTTAAATAAGGTACTTAAGGCCCCCATACATGCTCAGTTTTATCTTCAGTTAAATCTCTTTGCCACTCCAAAAGATCTTCAGTTCAAAAATTTCAATTGAAAATTCGATGAGATTTTCCCCACACACGTTCAGTTTTATCTTCAGTTCTAACTGTACAGTTAGATCGCTACGTGTGTGGGGAATTCTCATCGAATCTTCCGTTAAAATTTTTGAACTGAAGATCTTTTCGATAGGCAAAAGATTTAACTGAAGATAAAACTGAACGTGTATGGGAGGCCTTAATAGTTTATATGATATCGTTCTACCATGCGCATATTGACAGTTATTTCGAAATTGAAATTGAAGGCTATTGAAGATGCCAAACAACGTGGAGAAAAACGATTGCAAATGCCTCCAGTTTTGAAACAGCGAGGAGAAATTCGTGAAACCCTGTCCTTTGATCCAGAGTTGAAGGGCTACGATACAGCGAAGTATGTCTGTATAGACATATCTTACGGAGTTCCTCATAGGGTGAATAATGTTAATTCGCTGCAAGATCATTCGAAACAGTATTGAGGAAAACGAATTCATGATTGGTTTCAGCAACGGTATATTGTGGTGCGTGATCCAGATGGCACCTTAAGGAAGGCATTTTGGGAAGAAAGAGACAGAATGATTAAAGCTTTCTTCCCTTCTCCAAAACAGAAATTTGGTATCCCAAAAATGTTTCAGGATGATAATATGACGGTACATTTCAGTATTATTGCTTTTCTTGCATTACATATCTATGTATGTATATATGAAGCATTTCTTCAAATGTTGATATCCATTTCAAACAGGTAGTGTTGGATAATGGAAAATACGAATTTGTTCTCGATCGAGCGTGTTGGCAATTTGAACCAGACGATCCACTTTTTATAAATGTCAGGAAATTAACCAAAAAATATAGACAGTATACAGTTATATATAATTCTTTAAATAATATGAATTTTTTTTTTTGAAGGTTTGCCATCAGACTTATGATCACATAGATAAAAATCAGAAATATGATGTGCTGCTGTCAACTAGACATTATGGGCCACTTGTTTTTTATTTAGCTTTTTATAAAACCATTGATAATTTATTATTGTATCTGCTTCAAAATGATCGGTGAGTATAGGTATGTTCTTCACTAAATTAAGCTCAAAATCTGGGGTGCTTCATATTTGGATTTCTCGAACCAGATTAAGTGAAGCTGCTGATGTCGTTCGACTGTATCAGGCTGTAAATGTAGACAATAAATCGTCCTGCAAGCCAACAAATGACAATATCGACTTATTGAAGGTAATATCAGTATTTCACTTGAAATTTAGACAGTATTTCCCTATCGAATTGTTTCAAAAATATGTTTTCGTCAAGCAGACTTACACTGCACTGGATTCGCATAAACGCCATAGTCTGGAAATCGCTCTACAAACTTACGAGGAACTGCAACGACAACAGCATCAATATTTGCAAGATGTGAAGGAGGCACATGGTCAGAGGTGAAAATCTAGGTACACTTAAATCACGCATTCGAAATATTATTCAGTTTTGTTAACAAATGGTAGATAAAGAAGTAATAACTTTACTACTCTGATAATTTACTGCAAGTGATTGAGTTTATTGGCACAGATCAAGAATCCTGGTTACTCCTTTTAAAAACCAGAGATAGGAGCATTATTGTAAAAACTATTACTAAGAAAAAGTGATGGATGATATCGCTGTCTGCTTTTCTTTGGTCATCGTGGAATAGTGGTGTAAGAATTTCAGACGGTTTCATTTTGTTGATCAACGTTTCAGAACTTGGAGACGTGGCGGAACTCTTCCGTGAAGTAACTATCGTGGAAACAATCGTGTTAGAGTTGCAGGTTTGAACTTGAACTTCATTTTTCAAGGTTAAATTTGTGGCTGAATGACAAGAACGATGTAGTCCAACTTCGTGTGACTGTTGTAAGGCGACTGATTTGGACAAATCGTCGAGCGTTGCTTGAATGTCTAGGTTCTGTTCTGGGTTATTAGCTAGGGGGTCCTTCGCTTGAGATGTTGCACTGTATACTTTAGAGACGGTGGCCGGGGCGTTAGCAACAGCGGCGGTAGCGCCGTCGTCGAAACAGCCCAAGCTATCCATGTCCAGACTAGTTCTGGCAGTCGTGATGGCAGTATCTGTCCTGGTATCTCCAGGCGGAGTAACACTTTTAGGCATAATGAAAGTTTTGCTGTCCACATCAGTAACGTTGGGTTTGATGCCAGAATTCGCTTTGCCCTGTGAATTAGGGGTTTTTGATCTACTGCTGATTTGGTTACTACTCAGTTTCTTGCTACTCGAAGCAGAACTACGGTGAGAAAGTGATTTTGAATCAGATGTATCCTTCCTTGGTTTTGAAAATGACTTTGAATCAGGTGTATCCTTCCTTGCTTTGGAAACTGACTGATTGAATTTTAGTCTCTCCAAATCCTTTTGGGTTAAATTAGTCATTGTTGAACTGTCCTTTGTTGTTTTCTGATTGAGGAGAGGGGCTATCATTGCTCTCAGTTCATCAGTTGATCGTTTTGAATGAGGAATCTCCGAAGCCTGAGATGTCACCTTTAGAGCGCTAAGTACTGTTCGTATAATCGACGAACATTCCCCGCGTTGGTTTCCAATGCCACGAGCTGCTGCTTGCATACCGTTATGAGTGATTTGTGTCTCTGTGGTTAGTGCTCCACATACTGTATTTTGTTTACTGAAGCGCGGATTTTGGCTTCTTGCACTACATTTCCTGCCTGCAAATTGGGTGCATTGAAAACCCTGTGCGATATCCTTCAGTTGAGTTGCTTTTACGTTGTCATCAATCAGTATTGATGTACTTCTTTCATGCAACAGGGATTTTGACCGTGGGAAAAATGGCAATGAAGCAGTTTTCTTGTCGTCGTATGCCTTTCTAACCGAATATAGTTTAGCACCAGACTTTACACATTGTGTCTGAAACGAAGGGATTTTTTTACCTTCATCCGTTACCACTAGTTGCTTACTTGTAAAATCATAATAGACGCCCTTAGGAATATCTTGTATCAACCACGGATGAGTACTAACTGCCTCCAGATCTTTACGCTTGCAACTAGTTTGTTCCAACAAGCTGAGTAGGAAAGATCGAGCATTAACACTGAGTTCTGATGCCTCAAACCACGTAGGGAGCAGTGCCAAATTTTGACGAAGATGCTTCCAAATTTGACAATTTGTTAGTTTAGTTGGTTGCTCCGTTTGAATGTTAGGTTGTCCAAGACTGCAGCCAACCAAGAGTTTTAAGGCTTCGTAGCCGACGACCCATGCTTCAATTTTTTGAACGGTTACTCCCATAGTACCTCCAGGGTGTAGCAATTCTGGGGGGCGCTTCCATTTGTCAGGGAATTGCAGTTCTCCACAACTAGAATTGACAGACATGCCATCAAATGCCGTTATCATCAAGTCGCTGGTTTGTGTGTTGACTACTGTATCCCTCCAATCGAAATCTGTCTGATACAACGAAAATGAATGACAATATAGAAGTGCGTCCACCACTTGATTTATCCACTTTCCAACCAGAATCTCCCGGTCACTGGTATCCTTTATTTTGGTGAGTCTCAAGAACTTTATGGCATTTGGCCACGTGATATTTGACACAAAGTACCTGAGACCGCACGCCTCAAAGCAGTCTAGGTATGGCAATAAATTTTCATGTTTTAAACTGCTGAAATTTAGAAAAGCTGGACCGTGACGTTTTCCCGCATATTCTTCCACTTTCAATAAGTCCTTACATCCGATCTTTTCAGCGTGGTACACATTCACTTCAGGTTTTTTGGTAACAATTTTTTTCAAGTTATAGCCATGTTTAACGAAAATGTCACCCACATTTGATAGCGGTATAGATAATTTTAAACAGTTCGTCATTTTTTCACTGCCCTGCACAAATTTCTTATCGGATTTTGAAGGAGAACTGAAATACATAGATGATCTCCGGAATATTTTCAAATTTCTTAAAACGGCTACCTAAAATGGAAGATATGCACGTGACATCTGCACCACTGACTTCATTCTATTTTGTTCGCCATTTTACTGTTTATTGTGTTGCTCATATCGAATTAATTCGACATTAATAACATCCATCACCTTTTATTTCCAGTTAAAGTAATCGTTCAAAATTATAATTGCTAAAGGAGAAGATTGCTCCAGTTGTTTTTTTCTTTGAAATTTAACAGCATTAAGAAACGTCGCAGTATGAAATCGAGAACTAAAAGAAGACATTAGACAAAGAAGGGCTATTCCTCAAGTATAGTTTTACTTACAGTAAGTTACTTTTGAAATTATATAAAGGTCAAAAGAATGAATATTAAGTGCAACACTTGAAATTCGAAAAGCGCTGGGATTTGATCCCCCGGAACAATAGGTTTTGTTTTCATTTTTGTTTCTAGTTGAATTTTTCATCACAGGTGTGCAAAGTTTGATTTCTCTGTCCACAGTCCCTACCCACCACAGAGACCAACAAAGGGAGGCCCATTCGGCTCGCCGGGGTTTCTCAGACAATTAGCCATCGGAGAGCTTCATCTCTGAAAACAACCCTAAATTCCGATTCACATCGGGCGAAGTAGGAAGTGCAAGTATGACGTAAATGGGAAAGTTCCTGCGTGTGGACAATGCGAAGACAGGCAGGTTACGAAGTATAACGGCAAATGAAATGAATAGGTTCTCTTCCAGTTTCACGGTCAAGTAACGCCTTCCCACATTCCATCTCTGCTAAATTGCTGTTACTGATTGCTTGCAGACTTTTGGTCGGCAGCCAGCTACATAAACGGTCCGCGTTGTCTAATATCTCGACATAATTTCAATGATCAACTTGCGTGTGAACGGTTATTTGCTACTTGCCTGCTTTGAGACGGGTCGCCCGCCATACGTCACGTGTTACTTGCACTTGCTACTTTGCCTGGAGTAAAGGCGGATTGATCGGTCTGGGTATCCATCAGACCGTCCGTTTTCCACTGGAGGCCGTGGCCAAAGTGGCGTTTTGGGAACTTAGGGTCTCAACCCTACCCCTCGACGTGTCTGAGCCGTCTCGTCAGTGCAGGGAAGCCCAGAGAGATCGCAGGGATGCACCCCCTTAACCAATAGGATCCACTTTCACCAGGGATTTGGGTCTCCGTACACGACAAACACGTGAGTAGGCGTTCACCTATGGTCATCCACAAGAGGAGCCTACATTGACCAGAGCGAATTATGATGTTCCAGGTTTGCCGTCCCTCGGTCTGCCCTTTCTATTCGCCATTTATGACATGCACTAGGGGAAAGTGCCGTGGGCCTATTCTACCCCGGGCACACACGGGAGAGCCGTTCATTCCCATCAAACTTTATATGAAAACATGTACAGTCAGTGGTGGATCAAGGGGGAGCACTTCAAAAAACGTGCGCCCCAAAAATTTTTAAATATTCAGAATCCCTTAGTATAAATCTAGCTGGCAATTAAAATAGGTAAAGTCCCCTTAGATAATGTCCTAGCTTCAGTGGCTTAAGGCGCGTTCTCACTAGTCAAGTTTCGTTGACCAATTGTAGTTGTTCAACAAACTTAGAAACTGATCAACAGTTCCATTACAAATGGGGTCAAAAGGAGTTTGGTTAACCCCCAATTGGTCCACCCCTCTGATGGGTCCACTTTTGAATATCTACAAGGGCCTTAAACAAAAGACATATTGTTCACTTGAAGGGTAATGGTGAATGACTCACCACTTGATCAAGAAAAGTTTGGGTCAAACTTTTGTACCCAATCAACATGCTTGGCTGTCTGACCTCCATCACGAAACAAACTTCGACATTAGTTTGGTACTCACAGAATTTCATCACACCCTATATTCCCGAATTTCGATTTCAGAGCAAGCTCAGAGAGCAGTATGTGTTTCTCACCATCCTGAGGAGCATTGGTGACAACTACCCACTATGAAAGAAGTTTAGAACCTGCCGACACGCCATAACGCCCGGTAGATGTATTGTGCATTGATAAAAGCATAATACATAGGGTGACCATCCGTCCCGGATTTCAGCTCTGTGTCCCGCACAGATACGCGTCCCAGAATTAACAATGGTTCAGTGATTTGTTGATATAAATTTCGTACAAATGGCTAAAGTGGAGACAGGCAGGTGGAGTCCTGTGCGTCCAACGAGTCCCAATAAATTGAAAGGCAAAGTTTACAGAACGGTCGTTAGGCCAGCTATGTTGTATGCTGTTGGGCAGTCATGAAAAGCCATGAAAGGAAAATGCAAGTGGCTGAGATGCGAATGCTACACTACATCAGTGGGGTGTCAGGAGTGGACAGCATCCGAAACGACTACATTAATGGTAGCTGGGGTGGGTGGAAAACATCGTAGAAAATATTAAAGAAAATAGGTTGAGGTGGTATAGGAATGTGATGAGGAGGATGTTATTCTCTCCATTATGGGACTGCCGATGATTGGTGGCACCAGGAGTAAGGGAAGAGGGAGGTAGACGAAAGTGGAGGATAAAAACTTGCAGACCCGACCCTACTACAGGCGGGATAGGGGTTTGGGCATTCGACGTATAATGATATGCCATTTGAAGCATGTATGGGGAGTCACATACATATCGCCAAAATACAGGGTTCTCCAGAAGCTTAAAAATGTGTTGTGGGCAGTATAAAAGGTCAGTATAAGATTTCGCCATCCTGAGGACCATTGCTAACAACTATCCACTATGAAAGAAGTTTATAAGTGCTGACAAAGCATCGTGGCCCTGTAACATGCATTGTCAATTAAAGAGAATGTAAAAAAAAAAAAAAGCGTTGCCATCAAGAGCGCAATGGAGCCAATGCATTGTAAAATAAGTTATGCAACTAAAGTACAGGATTAATAACACAGGCCAACAAAAGCAATTTTTTGAAAAACTTTTTTAATATTCTTAAGTGATTGTTTTCATTTTGGAGGTGCTGAATCTAAATGTGCAATCTTTTTTTGGCTATCACGTACCATTTTTTTGCAATTTTGAATGAATTTTAATCAATTATAATGCTAAAACATAGTACAGTAAAGTGAATTAAAATAGTAAAAAAACGTTTTTAAAAACATGTATTAAATGAGATGATTTAAGACTTGGTAGGTACAATCATTATAAAGTCCAAAGGCTTCGTTTTTCTTAACCTTTTGCTTGTAAAAGAATGGGTGTAGCTCTGTTTCTTAAGTGATGTTTCTGGAGTAGACCAATGGAGGGACCAGCAGTAATCTCCCATCATATTTGCGTCCCAATGACCTTGGTATCGTTTTTCCATCTCTTTTATATCTTGGTGGAAGTGCTCGCCTTGTTCTTCACTAACTGCTCCAAGATTTGCAGGAAAAAATTGAGGTACGAATGCAAAAAATGAACCTTCAAACTTATATTACATCCTAGGTCTTGAAATTTCTGCAGCATATTTTCAACTACATTTTCATAATTGGGATGTTTCTCATTCCCAAGGAACTTCAAAAGAACTTCTTTAAAAGTATTCCATGCATCTTTCTCTTTTGTGATAATCACTGTTCATCAAGTTTGGATCCTGCATACGTTTTTGTATGTCAGGACCAACAAAGATGCCTTTTAACTTTGCTACTGATAAATGAGAGAATTTGCTGCACAAGTACTTAAAACATGGTTCATTTCTTAAAAGTGTTTAACAAATTGTTTCATGAGACCTAATTTGATATGGACTGCACCTCATCTATGGGTTGTGTAAATTATAGCAAAAAAATGTGTTTTGTAAGAAAATGGAATGTCCTGGTGAAAATAAGCAGCCATTTTGGGGTTCAGCATGTGCAAATACATACAATAGAGCAAAAATTATCAAAAAAGTTTTTTCATTGTTGGCCTGTGTAATATAACTTCTGTAAGTTTCCAGATTATTACATTTGGG
>JAAFCE010001036.1:47457041-47481719 GCA_013389805.1 Trigoniulus corallinus | reverse complement strand
CAATGGGGAGATAGATTCCGACGTTACCCATTGGATTCATGCAGGATGGCTGAAGTGGAGAACGTTTGTGATAATGGCGGAATGAGTGACTGGATGCCTTCTCCAACTTCTTCATCAACTCTGATGTGACATATGAAGCATGTATCAATGTACCCCTTCTTCCCCTACACTTAAATCACGCATTCCAAATATTATTCAATATTGTTAACAAATGGTAGATAATTAATTAATAACATATAATACTCTGATAATTTCCTGCTAGTTATTGACTTTATTGGCACCGATCAAGAATCCTGGTTACTCCTTTTAAAAACCAGAGATAGGAGCATTATTGTAAAAACTATTACTAAGAAAAAGTGATGGATGATATCGCCGTCCACTTTCCTTTGGTCATTGTGGAATAGTGTTGTAAGAATTTGAGACGGTTTCCTTTTGTTAATCCACGTTTCGGCACTTGGAGACGTGGCGGAAACTTCGTTTTTCAAGGATAAATTTGTGGCTGAATGAAAGGAACGATTTGGTCCATTTTTATTTGGTTGTTCTAAGACTACTAATTTGGGCAATTCTTCGACCATTGCTTGAATGTCCAGGATTTGTTCTGGGTACTTAGTAGGAGTAGCTGCTTTGCTGTCGTCTAAGAGGGGCTTTGGTTGAGATGTTGCACTGTATACTTTAGAGACGGTGGCGGTAGTGCCGTCGTCGAGACAGCCCAAGCTATCCATGTCAAGACTAGCTCTGGCAGTCGTGATGGCAGTATCTGTCCTGGTGTCACCAGGCGGAGTAACACCTTTCGTTCTAATGAAAGGTTTGCTGTCCACATCAGTAACGTCAGGTTTGATGCCAGAATTTGCTTTGCCCTGCGAATGAGGGGTTCTTGTTCTACTGCTGATTTGACTACTACTCAGTTTCTTGCTACTCAAAGCAGCACCACGGTGAGAAAGTGACTTTGAACCAGATGCATCCTTCCTTGGTTTGGAAACTGACTGATTGAATTTTAGTCTCGTGTCCAACTCCTTTTGAGTTAAATTAGTCATTGTTGAACTGTCCTTTGTTGGTTTCGTATTGAGGAGAGGGGCCATCATTGCTTTCAGTTCATCAGTTGATCGTTTTGAATGAGGAATTTCCGAAGCCTGAGATGTCACCTTTAGGGCGCTGAGTACTGTTTGTATAATCGAGGAACATTCCCGGCGTTGATTTCCAATGCCACGAGCTGCTGTTTGCCTACCGTTATGAGTGATTTGTGTCTCTGTGGTTAGTGCTCCACATACTGTATTTTGTTTACTGAAGCACGGATTTTGGCTTCTTGCACTACATTTCCTGGCTGCAAATTGGGTGCATTGAAAACCCTGTGCGATATCCTTCAGTTGAGTTGCTTTTACGCTGTCAGCAGTCAGCATTGATGCATTTCTTTGTCGTAGCAAGGATTGTGACCGTGGGAATAATGGAAATGAAGCAGTTTTCTTGTCGTCGTATGCTGTTCTATACGTATATAGTTTACCACGAGACTTTGCACCTTGTGTCCCAAACGAAGGGATTTTTTTACCCCCATCCGTTACCACTAGTTGCATACTTGTAAAATCATAATAGACTCCCTTAGGAATATCTTGCATCAACCACGGATGAGTACTAACTGCTTCCAGATCTTTACGTTTACAACTAGTTTGTTCCAACAAGCTGAGTAGGAAAGATCGAGCATTAACACTGAGTTCAGATGCCTCAAACCACGTAGGGAGCAGTGCCAAATTTTGACGAAGATGCTTCCAAATTTGACAATTTGTTAGTTTAGTCGGTTCCTCCGTTTGAATGTTAGGTTGTCCAAGACTGCAGCCAACCAAGAGTTTTAAGGCTTCGTAGCCGATGACCCATGCTTCAATTTTTTGGACGTTTACTCCCATAGTACCTCCAGGGTGTAGCAATTCTGGGGGACGCTTCCATTTGTCAGGGAATTGCAGTTCTCCACAACTAGAATTGACAGACATGCCATCAAATGCCGTTATCATCAAGTCGCTCGTTTGTGAGTTGACAGCTGTATCGCTCCAATCGAAGTCTGTCTGATATAATGAAAATGAATGACAATATACAAGTGCGTCCACCATTTGATTTATCCACTTTCCAACCAGAATCTCCCGGTCACTGGTATCCTTTATTTTGGTGAGTCTCAAGAACTTTATGGCATTAGGCCACGTGATATTTGATACAAAGTAACTGCGACCACACTCCTCAAAGCAGTCTAGGTATGGCAATAAATTTTCATGTTTTAAACTGCTGAAATTCAGAAAAGCTGGACCGTGACGTTTTCCCGCATATTCTTCCACTTTCAATAAGTCCTTACATCCGTTCTTTTCAGCGTGGTACACATTCACCTCAGGTTTTTTGGCAACAATTTTTTTCAAGTTATAGCCATGTTTAGCGAAAATATCACTCACATTTGACACCGGAATGGATAATTTTAAATAGTTCATATTTTTGTTCAATGCCCTGCACAAATTTCTTACCGGATTTTGAAGGAGAACTGAAATGCTTGAAAGGATTTTTCCGGAATATTTTCAAATTTCTTAGAACGGATACCTAAAAAGGAATTTCTGCACGCGACATCTGCACCACAGACTGCATTCTATTTTGGCCGCCATTTTACAGTTCTTTGTGTTGCTCGTACAGAATTAATTCGACATCGATAACATCCATCACCGTTTATTTCCAGTTAAAGCAAGCGTGCAAAATTATAATTGTGAAAGAAGAGGATTACTCCGGTTTTTTAAAATTTTTTTAACAGCATTAAGAAACGTTAGAAAAGAAATGATGTCCTTGTCTATGCCTGATAGGTAGTCGATGAAACCCTGCCGCCATGTCCTGTCCAATTAGTGTGAACGAATTTTCCCGGTTGACTTAACAATTCGTAGGTGTGGGCTCCAAAATAATCTCTTTGGGCCTGTAATAACATTTTATATGTCGCAGATTAAATAAATTTCAGCGTAGCGATATCTAAAATCAAGGTTTTTCTTACTTGAATTAGGTTTGCAGGGAGTTTCTCTGAACGGAACCCATCATAGAAAGCTAAAGCAGTACTGAAACAAGGTGTGGGAATACCAAGGAGAGTGGCTGTGGAAACCACTTTTCTCCAGGAGTCCTATTAAAGTAAGATTTAAAAAAATTATCCCAATAATAATAATAATAATACAAACATTTATATGTATCTATACTAAATATACCTGGCATCTGTGAATGGCATCCCGAAAGAAATTATCCAGTAGTAAATTCGACAATTGTGGATTCTTATCATACGCTGCTTTTATGTTTCCAAGAAAGGCACTGAAATATGGAGTTGCTATGTAGTTGTATGTATTGAGTCAGGTCATCTTGGAGATGGAGTGTAATAACATACCTTCGAATGATGCAGCCACCTCGCCACATGAGTGCAATACCGCCATAGTTTAAGTTCCAATTAAAGATTTTGGCTGCCTCTCTCAACAACATAAATCCTTGGGCGTAAGATATTATTTTTGATGCATACAAGGCCTATAGAGAGAATGTCTCAAATCAGTCATCAGCGAGTGGTTTCGAAGGAGAGGCACTGAATCATCATTATCATCATACCGTTATCCCGCTTGTGGCAGGATGGGGTCTCTTGGTTCTAGCCCTCCACTCCCGCCTATCACCCAACCAGGTCGTCGTCCACCCCACACAGTGCCATGTCCTTACAAACAACCTGTTCCCACATCAGCTTTGGTCTCTCCCTGCCCCGGCTGCTCCTAACCACCTCCATTCCTGTAATGGACCTAACGAGGTCCTCCTCTCCTCTTCTCATTACATGTCCATACCACCTCAATCTACTCGTCCTCATTTTGCCGCGCCGTCCCCTACCCCGAAGCTACCCCTAATATACTCGTTCGTAATTCTATTTGGTCTCGACACTCCATTTATATTCCGCAGCATTCGCACCTCGGCTACTTGCATTCTATTTACGTGGCTCTGAATAAAGCAACTCATAACCCTTTTCCTACCTATGGCAGAGTCGGGTACCCATCTTGTCCCTCTGAATGGAGACAAGGGTGATACTTTGGACAGTTTTTTTTCTGGTTGCCGACCAAACCTGCAACCTCCATGTTTATTTATCGTCGGTCTACTTTTCGTTGGAGAATTCCACCAACGCCAGGGGGGGAGTGCGAGCTCCTACACCTGGAAATTATGCCTCAACTACCCGTTGCATAGTAGAGAGGGTTATTTTATGTGCAAATGTCATCGTACACCAAACGGGACCGCGGTTTCACAGCACTTCTCATCCGAAAGAAGGCGCACCCTAGGCCCGGAATAACTTTCTGTGTAGTTATATTAATCTATTATCACCTTTCGAATGTGTTCAACAAATTCGGCTCGATCTCCTTCATATTTGACGTTTTTAGGTCCCTGTAGTGTTTTACTGGCAGTGGTACGTTCGTCCTTCAAAGATGACAGGCAACGAGCAAAAACCGCTTCACCTTGAAAAGTTCAGAGAAGTTCAAGCTCACCGTTGTTGACAACAGTATTCGTTGTAAGGAATAAGAAACCTTTGCCTCTAAACTTACCAATGAGTGTGACGGGAATTCCATAATCTAAAGCAGAAATTGCAGTCCATTTGCCAGTGCCTTTCTGTAGGAAAAAGCAAGCGATGTTAGCAGGTGAAATTCAGCCAGGAGACATTTCTTTTAAGTTAAACCAGTATTCTACCTGTCCTGCAGAGTCTCTAATCTTTTCGACCAAATATTCTCCCTTTTCATCTTTAAATTTAAATATGTCAGCCGTAATTTCTATGAGGAAGGAGTCTAGCTCTCCCTTGTTCCACTCGGCGAATACCTGTGCATTACAAAGAAGTTCTATTGTGAACTGAGTGGTCATTTGGGCCCCTTATCGTGCAACAAATAGGGGTGCCTCCGACTGTTACTCACGTCGCTTAATTGCTGACTGCCATAGCCAAGAGCATCCTTCATGACGTGGTATGCTTCACATATGAGTTGCATGTCTCCGTATTCGATCCCATTGTGAACCATCTTGACATAGTGGCCCGAACCATCTTCTCCTACCTGAGGTTCCCCCCAAAAATAGTTGTATGAAATACAATTCTAGTGGTCCAACTTTTGCAAATATTAAGCAAGACCTTACCCAGTCGCAGCAAGGCTCTCCATTTACTTTGGCAGCAATGCCTTGGAATATGTCTTTGATGTGCGGCCAAGCTGCAGCCTCTCCACCAGGCATTAGAGATGGTCCATATCTGGCTCCATCCTCGCCACCACTCACTCCTGACCCAACAAAGAGCAGGCCCTTTTCCCTCAGTGTTTTGCAACGTCGTTGTGTATCTGTATACTCTGAGTTGCCACCATCTATGATGATGTCGCCCTTCTGAAGAAGTGGCACCAACTTGTCGATGAACTGGTCCACGGCTTCTCCCGCTGAAGTGGAAGGGAACATAGTTTAGAGATCAGCGAGTGCGCACAAGTCAGTTTCTTTGTTTTTATTGTAAATTTTTAGTTGTACTTACCTTTGACTAACATCATCACTCTGCGAGGTGTCTTCAGCTTGCTCACCATCTCTTCTAAAGAATGGGCTCCTATGATTTTGGTGCCCTTTGCTTCATTGGCCAAAAATTGGTCCACTTTCTCCGTGGTCCTGTTATAGGCGCATACCTAATTTTTCAGACATCCACGGTTTGAAGATGTTTTGATGATTCGTAATGGTAACTACTCTATGCCCACAGATCCTCATTTCGTCCCACTTACTGTGAATCCGTGGTCATCCATATTGAGAATGAGGTTCTGACCCATGACGGCCAGTCCTATTAAGGCAATATCGGCTCTAGAAAAATAAACTTGAAATTAAAAGATGTTACCATGATGCGGCAACTAGGGTTGACGGCATAAAAAAACAATGAATAATGGATTTCTGGAACTAACTGGTAATCACATGTGATTAGGTGAGATTTTTGGACGAGAGGAAACTTCCACTGTCCATTATTTGTTTCGTTGGTGTTTTAAGGCCCTTAAACTACAATGGTCATTAGAGCGCCGTCCACTGCACAGACTATGCTGTTACGACGATTTTGGGTATTAGGAGTACCAAGTGTTCCTAAGTGGCCATCCATGACAGTACTAGCTTGGGTTGCGTTGCTTAACTTCAGTGATCAGACGAGAACTGGTGTGTCCTTCCACTGTCGAGAACGAGATGGAAGTAAAGGCGGTGCCTCGTGTTGTCCCTCATACCACCTACCTCTAAAAGACCCGTTCTCAAGTGGAAAATAAATGGACTGGCATAATACAAGGACTGGCAAACGTCCCAAGTGAAGGGGCTCGCCCAGCAATCCCTTCGGTGATATAATATGGACATTAAATGACACAAATAGTTTAGCCAAGGTTAGGAAGTTCATCGAAACGTAACTAATGACCAAGCAATTCTAGATTAGGGCATCAGGTGCCCTTGAGCTGAATAGTAATTTCTTTTTCGTTAGATCGGCTTGTCACCCTAAGGCCCGGTGCACACATCCGATTTTTGCTCGTGGGGGTGCCGCAGTTACACCGCAGCAATCCAATGCACACATGTGATGAAATGTCGCCGGGACACATTTGGTAACTGTTACAGAAGGCGTGCCCTTTTGCCTACGAAATCGCAAAACTAAGAAACCGCCCTTACGATATCGACGGATGTGTGCAGCACCCAATAGGCCAAAAGGGGTCTACGTCAATTTGGCGCATGACAATTTGGCGTACATGCCGATCTCTTGGGTGCCCAAATTTGTTCAAAATTGCAACGGTCATAACAACATATTTCAACAGTCATTGCAAGGTAATAGAACAATGAATGCCTACCATAACTGTGTTATAGGGCCCTAATGACCTTTGAAGTCGATGGCCCCAAAACACAAACAAACCCAACTGTGTTATACGGGACCGTTGCAATGACTTATGCCCACGCGTGGATCTAGGATGGGGTTTTTGGGGTTGCAACCCCTCCCATGCACATATAAACTTATATTTGCATAATATGCGAGGTTTAGCTCAACCCCCCTGTATTAGCTAACCCCTCCGACGAAAATCCTGGATCTGCTACTGGTTATGACAGTTGCAATTTTGAACAAATGTCTGCACCCAAGAGATCGGTATGTACGCCAAATTGTCATACGCCGAATGTGTATGTACGTCAAATTGTCGTACGCCAAATTGTCATACGCCGAATGTATATGTACGTCAAATTGTCGTACGCCAAATTGTCATGCGCCAAATTGACGTGATCCCGGCCAAAAGGTACTACTCGATCGGATATGCGTGTGCGTCGCCGTTACGACATCTTCAGACGCAACTCCGATATACGGAGCCGCTGCGGCGCCGGAGGTACAGTCTGTGTGCACTCTCCCATTGTAATACCCGTTCCGTAATAACGATGCCGCAGCGGCGCCGCACGAATAAAAATCGGATGTGTGCACCGGGCCGGGCCGTAAAATCTCAGTGCCTAAAATGGATAGTAGCCCATTGTCCCTCAAGAATAATGTAATTAGAGAATGACCATGACAAGATAAGAAAAGGAGGGTCTAGTGAAGGTGTTGTATTGAATAACCTCTCTTTAACCCTTTTTAAAGTCCTCCGCCGTTGACTTTTTTTTTTGGAGGTAAGCTTGAAAGATATGAATAAGAATGGCATCATCATGTCCTCGAGGCCTGTTTTGGTAATAAGTCTGGCGTCATCCGACCATCTTTAGGTAGGAAGTAAGGCGAGTTTTTTTTAGAGGACGCACGCAACGCTCGGTCTACTGCCCATTCTCTCATCATTTTTTTACGTTGGCAGAGGTACGGTATTTTTCATAAACAATTCCACCCGCGGGGATGCTGAGGCAGGCCAGGGCCTTCGTAGCAGGTTCAAAACCGGGGCGGAAATTAAAAATTAAAATATTACTACATATTAACGTAATTAATTTTGATTGGAGCGCGAAAGTAGCATACGTCGAGAGGAAGCGAGTTCCTCAGGTACGGTCTTTGGCATTTGGGGGTCCTGTGTGGGGAATCCTTTTGAGGGTTTCCTAAGTTAACAATGTTAAAACTTTAAAATTCTGTTATAATAATGTCGTTTTGCATGCATTTTTGCGTATGTGGCGACGGGGGCCCTGGGCGGCCGCACAGTCTGCACATGCCTAAGACCGGGCCTGTTGTACTCTGATGGGGCCCTTCGTTTTCGCGCCCTCTTTTTGCTCATTCTCTAGTCCGTCCGCCTCTCTTCCCTTCGTGTAGTGTTACTGAAGGGTATCCAGGAGAATGCTCCTCAGTGAGAGCGTGTTTCAACTCATGTTTGTTGGTGTTTTAGGGCCCTTCAACTACAAGGTCATTAGAGCCCCGTCCACAGGTTCCTACCATGGTTCTTATGCAGAGACTGCACAGACACTACACTAATGCGACGATTTTTGGGGTATTAGCAGTACCCAGTTTTCCCAAGCGGCCAGCCATGTCAGTACTAGCTGGGGTTGCGCTGCTTAACTTCAGTGATCAGTCGAGAACTGGCGTGTCCCTCTTCAAATCATGAGTTCATGGTTGCAGGTAGGCGACATGGAGGGACGTGCCACGTGCGCCCTCGTCTCGGTTGACAGGTCCTACCATGTGTGTACGATGTCAGTGCTGCACACATAAAATAACTCTTTCTACATGGAGTTCATTCTACGTTTAAGTCGGTAACATTTTCAGGTGCAGGAGTTCGTTGCCCCCTCCCCCTCTTATTAGAGAGGTCAATATTAAATAACTACCCAAATCAACATCCCACCCCCCACGATGATACGGTAAAGGAATGCAGTAGTGACCGAGTGGCGATTGTTTGTTTGCCTTCGGCGACGCGTAGAGTTCAGTCTGTTGGGATGACCAACGACGGCCGAATAATGTTGATTGGTTTCTTTTGTTTACTGCGCATACTTACGTCGAGTCTTGATGTCGATGTAATTTGCATGTGGCGGACCCCATACTGCGTGTCCGAAACGAAGTTCACAAAGAGATTTCGTTAACTAAGGTGAGGGGTCAAAGGTCTAGAATCCGCACTTGACCAATATTAATAACGACGATATTTTGGGTCTAGCAGAAACAGTACTAGTTAATACTAATTAGTTGTGCAGGGAGGAAGCGCATTTCGTGTGCCTACGTCAATCTGCTCGTTTTTGGAATAGGAGCGAGGGAGTAGGGGGTTTGGAGCGATTGGTTTTTGATTTTTTTTGAAGAACGAGGAAGGGGTAAATGAACTTAATGGACGAGTGGCTTCTTAAACTAGAAAAAAATTACAAGGTGAGGGCGTAAGTAATAGATGAGCAGCAGGGAGTAGTGGAGTGACGGGGGGACTTGTTCCCCTCCTGGTGAGAGCAAGCAGTAATTAGGGAACTGCTTGACCCAATCCTGCTCCCCTTTCCCTCCTGTCAAGTGTAAGGTGTCGTGCCACTAGTGCTGTACGTATACGTACATCGAACCGTCGAGTGCCTTTAAGTCTACCGAAGAACGTGGTCAGAAGATAAATGGCCCAATAATGGACAATAGGGGTGAGTTTTAATTTTAAAATATTTTGCCAAAAAATATCTTTAGTCCAGTTTTGTGTGTCGGTGGAAGGGGGGAGGAGTCGTTTTTCATTTTCGCGATTGTATCCACGTGCGTGACGCACATGTCAATTCCGATCGGCGATTGGATTGGACGCCGCTGCTATCACGTGATTTCGAACCTTCCACGCGCAAAACACGTGGTGTTGTCGGATCTATGCTCGACTGATAGTTTTCTTGTCAGATTATAGTTGAACTTTTCGAAAAGAAATGTTTTAATAAACAGGTTTCTTTTTTCTCTCCCTCTTTCTTCTTAGTCGACCTAAAATAATCGGCCAACAATAGTTTGCGAGTTTCTGAATCCCCGAAGTTTAATGAAACAGACAAACCTCAAGAAACCAGTCATGTTGTTTTTTGATTTCCAAACTAGTTTGTAGAAGTTATTTTTAAATGGTAGCCGTGTATAGTCGTTATTTAAAATAATCAAGCCACAAAGATCTTGCTTCTCTTCCTTGTCATATTTCAGTCGAGATAATAAGAAAATTGTTATCTAGCGGAATGAGAATGCATGTTCGCGTTCGAAGTAGTAGAGGGGAGTGGGGCAAATCGAGCGAGTTCCGCCTGGAAAATGCCATAAAATACAAGGTTGACGGGCCCCCTCAGTATTATTACGTATTCATACATTATCCGCTGCTCTCTCATCGTGCAATGGGCCGTGGCAACTGCCGCAGTTTTCATTCCTCCCCTTCGACGTCGACTGCGATATTTTTGACATAAGTTGCATGTAGTACACCGCCAGTTTCAAGGTCAGGATACATGATGTCCAATCCGCTTGCCAGACATAATCGTTCTCTCTCTCTCCCCCCCTTCTCCGTTACAGAAGGAAAGACGGCAACATTATTTTAAGGAAATTCAACTATATCCTGTTATTACAGATTAGTTGTAGGAGAATAAAATGGAGTAATTAGCAGGATGTCACCTGAGCAGTAATTAAGAAAATCCCCCGATTAACTAGTTCTGCTCCATGATCACTTGTTAGACAGACGTCCTTTGCTTGTCCTCCGCGTCTGCCCTTAAAGGTTGCTGGACAGGATATGATATCATTTCTAGGATGCATTTAATAGATACTAGTTGCACCAGGTTTAGTCTACCGGTGATGGGCCGGGGTCACAAGTAGTTTTAGATATAAAAAAAAGTGCTCGGGCTCGAACCTTCCTGCCAACCGGGACTGTCATGCTTGATATTTCGCACTGCTATCCATGCTAAAGATTTTAGATATATAATAAAGGTGTAATTTCCATTTTTTTTTCCTTCCTCTGCTTTTTTCCCCTGCATACATGACGTATTTGATTAATAGCTAGCAGAACCAACGCTACCGGAACCCCTTTCAATTTGAACCCAATTTTAGCACAACTTAAGGTGTAAAGAGGTTGACAATAACTATACAATATTAATTACTGTCATTAGTCGTCATGGTCTCAACATTTATAAATATTATACTTACTTTTGAGACATTGTAGAAACCCGTCAAGAAATATAGCAAGATTCACTGATGGCTGACTGTATTACCTCCCAGGACACAGTGCACCCGTGAAATAGTACCAAAAAGTTGAATTGCGGTGTTTTTGAAACGATACGCCCCTCTTTATTTGTAAATTTTCATTGTCCACTCCCGTCGCCGACTGAATCGACTCTACCAAATCCTTCTCACGGACATTTAACAGTAAGCACCCCGATGTCGAAGCGTCGTTGTTTCCATTCTACTGTCTTTTAAGAAGAAAATCGCTAGAATCCGGTAAAAAGTTATCGTCCGTCTTCTCTGCTTGGGCACAGAATAGGTAGGTCTATTGCAGGGGTGGCGAACTTATGGCACGTAGAGCAATTTTGTTAGCACGTGGCAGATACATGTACAGGGTAATCTACAGTACATAAATCCAAACCATTCAGCAACTCCAAACCTTTTCCCCGCCTATGGCAGGGTCGGGTACCCATCTTGTCCCTCTGAATAGACACAAGGGCGATATACAGGAGCGGCGAATTGCGTTGGACAAACCAGTTCTCGTCCGATCACTGAAGTTAAGCAGCGCAACCCCAGCTAGTACTGACATGGGTGGCCGCTTGGGAAAACTGGGTACTGCTAATACCCAAAAATCGTCGCATTAGTGTAGTGTGTGCAGTCCGTGCGTAAGAACTATGCTGTGGACGGGGCTCTAATGACCTTTGTAGTTGAAGGGCCCTAAAACACCAAACAACAACAAAAAACGATATACAGGACTACCGGTCTAGTGTTTGTTGGAGCATTCCACCCCCCACCCCCCTACTCTAGGTGGAGAGCTCCTGCACCTGAATATTTTTTCCTCTTCTACCTGTTGCAAAGTAGAGAGGGTTGTTTTAGGTGCAAATGCCCTCTTACACCACACGGGAGCTCGGTTTAACTTGTCATCGGAAAGGAGGCGCACTCGGGGCCTCTGTCCTCTCCCCCAAAAGAAACCAGCCCGCCCTGGTCCAGTATCGAACCTAGAACTACTGACGCAGTTGCCAAGTATACTGTCAATGAATTGGTGAAATTTCCATTTCCTGTAACAAGTCGGAAGTAAGGGTACTCTACTATATATTACTGTATCTGGCACGTTAGTAAATCAAGGACTATAACTTTAATTTTTTGGCACGCCAGCAGAAAATGGTTCGCCACCCCTCCCTGGTCTAGTGTAAGACAAGGTCATCCGTCCCTCTGATGATTTGAACCATTTTCAGGGTTCGACTCCCGGACAAGTTATTTTCTTTTTCGTTCAGTAAAGACTCTTCCATCAACATCATTATGTCGCCCTTCTCTTGCCTGCGGCGTGGTCAATTCTGCGGGTTCTTATCCTCCACTCCCGCCGTTCCCCCGCCATGTCCCTTTGCACTACTTGCCCCCACGTCCGTTTTGGTCTTCCCCTACTCCTGGTGCCCTCAATCACCCGCAGTCCCGTAATGGACCTAATAAGTTCCTCCTCCCCTCTTCATCACATGCCCATACCACCTCAACCGATTCTCTCTTTAATTTTTCCGCGATGTCTCCCACCCCAAGCAAACTTTAACGTAATCGTTTCGGACTCTGTCAGCTCGTGACAGCCCACTCATATAGCGCAAGATTCGCATCTCGGCCACTTCCATTCTCCTTTCATGGTTCTTCCTCGCTGCCAAACACTCCGAGCCATCCAGCATAGCGGGCCTAACGACCGTCCTGTAAACTTTAGCAGATTCTTAACTATCTAAATATATGCATATGGAATCATTTGTGCCGGATGCCTTGCTAGTATGATTTTTCTCATGCTAGATCTCCAATAGCACCCCAGAAACGCCCTTCGCACCCATTCTAGTCGTTCCACTCCAACACCCACCACTCCTGGGACGTCTTCCAATGTTGGGGTTCCCCAACCCCTCCTGCAGCGCTCCAGCATTGAACATGCCAGAATCATATGCCTGACATCCTCCAATTGATACCTACACAATCCACAGCCCGCCTTTCCGCCTGTGATCCTTGCCATCTTCTGTCTCGTCTCCAGTGACCTAGCTCTTGCCCAAAACAGAAGTGAGCTCACCCACGTATTGTCACAAATTACCTATCTTAAGTTTGTTCCCATACACCTGCAGCGTTTTTTTTGCTGCCCTTCCCTCCATGCTGTGTTGCCACTGCCCTAACTCCCATCCTTGAACTTTGTCTTGCACTAACCTTTGCATTGGTGTTGTCTCCTCGGGGTGCAGTGTTATGCCTTTATTCTTCATTACCCAGTTTACTCTCCTCTCTGTTGGTAGACACCCTCGTATTGTTTACCCATACATTAACCTGCCATAATGGATTTTTCTTATGTAGTCCCCAAATCCTGCACAAATTTGTCCACTTAATACTCATTTCTCTTTGTTCAAATGTAGACTACCCCAATTATAATATCACCTTAGTTCATCATCGTACCTTTATCCCGCCTGTGGCAGGGTTGGGTCTGTGAGGTTTAGCCCTTCACTGCCGTCCATCACCCACCAGGTTCCCATCCACGCGCGGATCCAGGGTGGGTTTTGGGGGTTGCAACCCCCCCATGCACATTTAAACTCATGCACATAATATATGCGAGCTTTAGCTCAACCCCCCCCGTATTAGCTCCCCCCCTGACAGAAATCCTGGATCCGCCACTGTTCCCATCCACTATCATATACTTTCGTACAACCTGCTCCCACGTCTGCTTGGGTCTTTCCCTAGCCCGGATGCTTCCAATAACCCGCATCTCTCTGATGGACCTAATTGGCTCCTTCGCCCCTCTTCTATTCTCTGATCTTTTCCGCGATGTCCCCCACCCTCAAATACACTCATCCTAATTCAGTCTGATCTCGACACCCCATCCATGTACTGCAGCACTGTAATTTTTGCTACCCTCATTCTATTCATCATCATCCAGGGCCCGTTCTGGGGGGGGTGCAACCTGGGCATTAGTCCGTCCACCCCACACACTATGAGACGATAAACTAGATTTGATTCACGTTCGGGCCATTTAAAATTGCACAGTGGGTCACAGGTTCGCCACCACTGCCCTAGGCTATTTCAATTTTGAGGCCTATTTAATAAGGTTTGAAGCCCGCTAAATGTTGAGGCCCTAGGCCAGTGGCGGCCTGTGACCCGCCGTGCAATTTTAAGTGACCTGAACATGAATCATAACTAGTTTTATCATCTCATAGTGTGTGGGGTGGACGGGGACCTTGTGGGCTAGAACCCGCAGATCCGACCTTGCTACAGGCGGGAGAAGGGTCAGGGCCCGCTCTAAGGGGGGGGGGGTGCAACCCGGGCATTTGTCCGGGGCGCTATTTTGGCTGTAAGTGTGAGAAAAACTGCTGCTTGAGCTTGCGTGTTATATTCTTACACCTCGCGACATAAGCGCTAGAGCGGACCCTGTCATCATCACACCCTTTTCCCGTGTGAGGCAGGGTCGGGTCTGCGGGTAGTCCTCATACTAGTTCGATTCTGGTATGGGGTTTTTCTCTTGTTTTTAAGTACATCAACGATGCTTTATTACACCACCAGGAAAAGAAGAGCAGTGTGTAAGAAATGGCAATGGCACCTCCATTTACGACATATGGTCACAAACAAAGAATTAATATAGTTTTAATTAAGAACTTAAATTAAACGTCAGCAGTTAATTTTTAAAATATATGCAGAATATATCTGTTGTACGTAAAGGAGAAATCACATGGTTGACTATTTTAGTGATTAGAAGGCTTTCTACCGCACCCACCCGTCCTTCATTTTCATATGTACTTGGAAGAAATAACGGACTAGGACTGAGCTAAAAAAGGGGGGCAGGGGGAAGGTAAAAATCGAAGGGTCCATTCGTGAAGTGTTGTCACTTATCTATTAGTAGTCGGGGGAAAATCTGAGGGGCGACGACGAAGATAATGACACAATAATAGTAACACGGGAGGGAGTGGCACAGTTACCAATGGAAAGGACATAGGTGGGGATCTTTTTATACATTTCATCACTGCTAAGTTCTTCCTGAAGGAATGTAAACATTTAAATTAAAAAAAGGAAAGAAAGAAAGGAAAGGAGTGAATCGCAACCAAAACTGTCACGACATACCCAGGCCAACCTCAGAGTGTGCCGATTCACTGTCAAGCCACTATCTGGCTCCCTTCTACTCGCACAATCCAGTCTATGTACTTTTTTATGTGTCACATTTGAAAGACTCGAATCACTGCACCACTTATCAGTATTTCCATACAAAGTCCTGGAAAGCAAGAAGGAATACTAACAGTGGCAGTCTTGACAAAGAAAGCATTATCCTGTTAACCTTTCCATCCTTCCAATGAGTTCGCTGTAGGAGAACCACCACTGCCCTACACACATTTCTCGTCCTCAGAATGACGAGAATCACTGAAGTAAAAGGAGAAAGGAAGGGAGGAATGACAGGGAGAGGGGTTTATTGTAACAAGGAGGGTTTGTTGAGGTTGGTAGTCGTCACCAATTCATCAGCCGTCTTCTTTCCCATTGTCCAGTCCGTCATCAGTCTCACACTTTGCAGGTAGATTGGACTCTTTCACTTTCCTCTGGATCATTTTGCGACACTGGGATATAAATCCTTTCTGTATAGTGGTGTTCCCCGTATCGCTGATGGAAGAGGAAGACGCTAATGAGGTCTTGGTGGAAGCATCTGAAGAATTATTCCTAGTATTTTTGGCCCTGTTCTTACTCAATGCTGCCTTACTGTCTCTCGCACCATTATGACCATTATCCACTACTTCGTTTTCTTGTTCCTGATTATGACCAGTAATAACAACATCATCATCTCCATCGTCATTGTCTGCGGCGTCGTCGCTGCTGCCACAGTTACCTTGTTCTTCGGTCTCGTGATTTACAGCTGCCTTGTCAGCTACGATGGTGGAGACGGTGCCACTAGTGCGAGGTGACACTCGCTGTTTGAAGGCAGATGAGGAAGTGCCTGCATCTGTTTTTCTGCTAGATGGTCCAGATGTTCCACTTCCTCCTCCCCCTCCTCTCTTCCGACCTCTCGACCAGTTCATTTGACGCCTGCGTTCTGATGACCGAGTAGTGACACAGCTACTGCTGGCTCTAGTGGTCATAGTGCTGCTTCCTGAAGTGTCTGTTGTCAGTGGTTCGGCCTTCCTGCTGTCACTGGACGTAGTTCCTCCACTGTCGCTATGGGGCGACGTCTTCAGCTTATGCGACAACCTGTGTTTCAACATGGTGACGTAGGAGCCATTCATCTCCTTACCAATGTCACTGGGACGGTCACGAGGTGCCGCCGTTGATGTTACTGCCGTAGAGGAACCACCGCCATCCTGATCCTCGGATTCCTGAGCTGAAGTGCTTGTACCACCCGTCTTCTCCTTTGACTCCAAAGCTGATTTCACACCGGAATCACAACTGTCTTTGGTTTCCACCGTTCGCAGTGGACAGAGGTCGTTAAGGTGCTTCTTGAAGTTAGCTAGGTAAGTAAAGGTTCGTTTACAATTAGGACAGGTATGCATTTGCTCGCGCCTAACGTTCAAGGAGCCACAGTCACTTTCAATCTTAATTGACCCCTCTTTCTTTGGTTCTACAACTTCTGGAGATGTCGTCTTGTTCACCGCAACGTCATCTGCCACTGCAGTCTTCATTTCCACCACATGTTCACTAGTCTCTTGCATGACGGTGTTTAATTTTTCCTCTTCCTTACTCTTGGAAGCATCTTCGTCATCTCTTTCTTCTTCCTTCTCCTCTTCCTTTTGAACTTCGGTTGCATCCTCTGCCGCAGTTTTCTTATCCTCTGCTTCTTCTTGCTGCTCCTCTTTTTCTTCTTGCTGCTCCTCTTTTTCGCTCTTCATTTCAACTATCGGCACTTCTTGGTCATCCTCTGGCACTGCATCACTCGACGTTTCATGTTCCGTGGTGGTCGGTGGCGGTGCTGGATCTGGTATTGGGCTGGCTGGCTTGTCCACAACTGTAGCTACAGTTTCATCATCATTGTTAACCCAACAAGAATCCTTTTCACACGTTTCTGAAACAGCCTTTGCATCATCCTGACAAATGGTAGGACTACCAGGCAGCTTAACTGGAGACGACTCCTGAACACTTTTCCTTTCGGTCTTGTCGTCAACTGTAACTGGTGGTGTAGATACAGTTTTCTTGGTCATGAACCTGAATCTCAACTTCCTAGGCTTCTTTTTGGCTCTCAATTTCTTCTTGGCCAGAATTGTTTGCATGGACTTTGATGTCACTGAAGTTAGCTTGGCTGATTGTGCCGTCTTGGAAGAACAAACGTCAGTCATATGCTTCTTCAGACTGGCCATGTAAGTAAAGGATCGCAAGCAATACTTGCAAGAATGTTGCCGCCTGACGTCTTTTAATGCATCCTCTCGGGCACTCGCCGATTCGGACACTAAACAAGTTTTCTGGTGCCGTTCCAATCCTGACGAATACTTGAATTTACGGTTGCAACCGTCGCACATAAGGTCAGCCTCTGACTCTAGAGACTGAGACCTGTCCATTCTCGGTCTCTCACAATTTTGCAACCAGGAATACTCGTCTTTTTTGGTCTTTTTGTTTTTCTGAACGAACGTCTTTCTTACTTTGATCGGTTCGTCGTCTAACTGCCTTTTCATTCCGCGAAGGACCATCCGTCTGGAGTGTTTCATAGGACGGCCCCTTTTGGGATACCGTTCGCATGTCACACTGTCACTGTGGCCCCCGCACTGTAAAATGTGCTCGTGGAGATCAGCACTCTTCTGGAATGCTTCCTGACACTTGGTGCACTGGAGTAAAATGGTAGCATCTATATCCACGGAAGGGGGTACTGGACACCGTTGTAAGACCCCTACCAGACTACAGTGGGACGGAAACAATTCCGAGGGTACGTTCTTCATTCCCTCCACTTCTAGGTGCGTGCAGATGACGTTTGGATGATTGTTCACTTTATGGTCTTCAATGTCGACCAGAGAGAAGAACCTCTCACCACAAGCATGACAAATATACAGAGTGATGGGCTTGTTCTTGTCTGCAACAAAGTAAAATGCCACAATTTAAGGCAGAAATCACAAGAGAAAATGACAAGGCACTGGATGACAGAAAAACGAAAAGAGAAAGATAGATAGATAGACACAGAGACTGAAGAAAAACTCGGTGATTTCCAAAATCTCCTTATAACTCCCACCTGACTGGCATTCAAGTGAAGACGGGTGCACTCTAGACACAGACAAATCCAGCACTTCGATGTTCTCTTCCTCCACATTAGTCTTCGCGTTTCCATTGCACTGAAGACACTCATCGTTGCATCTCGACGCAGAAGAGTGATAGTCGCAATCCAATGGTTCATCCGTCATTTCCCAATCCTCAATAGCTGTGTTAAAATCCTCCTTGTTAATAGTCACTGTATCACATCTGTAATTAGACCTGGACGATTTCTTGCTAGCAGGATCATGCACAGGCCACGAGTCCTCTTCAATCGCTGCAGTACCGACTGTCTTGTTATGCTTCTGAGACTTGTTATTGTTCAACTTTCCGTCAATAAAAAATTGCAAGTTTAGAGCAATGTTCTGAGACACTGATGTATAGTGCTTGGAAGACGATAAGAAGTAGTTGGTACTTGTGCCGTTCCGTGGTTGATAACAGTTCGCCTCGGACGACACTTGAGAAACAGAATATCCTCCAGTCTTTTGGTTATTACTGCGCTCATGGACTAACATCTGATGTTTTCGCAAGTTATTCCTGCTGCTGAAGCGACTTTTGCATATCGCACATATAAACTTGGTCTGGGGAATGGATTTAGTTTCCACGTGTTGCTGATGTACCCCTTTACTGCTCCAAGCCCCATTGGACACTACCAATCTGGGACCAACAACACTTTCGTCTCTAGTGCAATTTATCTTCCTCTTCAGAACTTTATAATTCATTTCCAGAGATTGACCATGACTGAGAACATGATCCTTAAGATCGGATTCTTTGGAGAAATACTTAAGGCAGAAGGCACACGGATGGAAGAATTCTCGATGGAGTTTTCGAATGTGCTTTTTGAGGTCCCCACTCTGACTGAAGTTTGAAGCGCAGTGAGGACAAAGGTACGGTTTGACTCCTTCGTGGATACGTTCGTGACGCCTTTGATTAGTAGCTGTAGGAAACCCTTTCCTGCAATACTTGCAGGCGTAGGGCTTTTCTCCAGAGTGCACCGACGAGTGGCGCACAAGATTCTGTTTATGGGAAAAGGTCATATTGCATTGGTTACAAGGAAATCTCTTGGAAGACGGGGTGTTGGGATGGTTTAATACATGATGTTTCAATTCTGGCAGCTCGTTAAAAAGCAAGGAGCACGTGTTGCAACGATATAGTCCTAACATGGTTGTGTCCGTACCACTTCTGACCCGTGTCTGGTATTCATCACGGGCCATCTCCTCGGCGTAACTTAGAGTGATATTGCAGTTCGATATATCGGAAGACGAAAGATATATGTAGTTTATGTGTGTACGCAGGTAGTGCCGTTTTAGGCTGAAGGCATGACGATAAGTCCCACCACAAATGTCACATCGATAGGCTTTGTTACCTTCCCGTTCTTGAATGTTGTGCACTGGAAGAAGCTCAAAATTGTATTTTCCCAATTCTGGTCTGTCCTCGTCGGACCCAACCTCATCCACGATTTCCACCCGTTCGCGTTTTAAGGAATTCATAAACGCTTTGACATCCTGATCTGGAGAGGTCAGTTTGTCGTTGTTGTCAACAGGCAACAGCATCTCTGTTGGTTCCACAAGTTTAACAGGCGACTCTTCTACTGGACCCAAAGGCTTCCGTTTAACTGTGTTAGCAGGACCCGGTGGTGGTTGTTGCTGTTCTTCTTGTTCTATTCCATCTCCTCCCGTTCCTATCTTCCATTTGTCACATGCATTAAAACGCTTAACACTCCCTGGCGTTGGCACGCTTTGCATCATGCAATCTAAAAAAAAAAAAAAGAAAAAAGATGCAAAGCGTAATTATTTTTTGTTAAATGTTTTCGATTCCAAGCTAAAAAGATGTTATTAACATACTGATTAACGAGGGAGAAATGCACCAAATGAGGGTCAAGCAGTGTCATGGGGATGATTATCAAGATAAAAGCTCTGGCATGGTCGACGCCTGTCTCAATAGTTGCAACTTGTCCATCCACTCGTTGCTTTAAAGATCTCCTAACAGCAATGTTATGTTCATTTCTCTGCAGAAAAAAAAGTGACAAGATCGAAAAAGATCGTATATTATTACAATCTTCAGTTTTCAGTGTTTTAAAGAAACAAATATAATGAGAAAAATCCCACAACCCTCCTCTTACTCATTTATTGAAGTTTACCGTGTGCATTTCTTTGTTTGTTTTTTTAAAGGAAAATATTATTCACTCCATTGTAATAAAATTGTAAACGGACGCTGCCTGCAGTCCAAAAGTACAAAAAGTTTGAAAATACATTATAACTTTTCGTTTACAACAGAGAAATAGGCCAGAGTGACCACACTATAGAATTGAAGAGTCTCCCCCTCTTCAATTCGGTCAAAAAAAAATGTCATAATATATCCACCAAGTAAAAGCTTTTAAGGAAACGTATCATTTTTACAGTAATCACAGCGATTAATACGCTTAAAATATGACATCATCGCCGATGCTCTGAAATAATGTGTTCAAACTAAAGAATTTACTAATTTCGGGATTCTTTGGATTCTTGTTAAGATGGCCGAGACATGAACTCCTGAAAATATTAGTTTTGCAACAAACCACGCCTTGAAACTTTTACATATAATTTGTGACGATCAATTGTTTCTGCCACACGCAGTTTTGCGTAACTCTTCAACATATTTTTCAAACTACTGTATAAATACAGTTAATTGTATTCAGAATTCAAAAAATCACGCATTCAAGCCAGATAAAAAATATTTTGGATGAGGAAGGGCAGGAGAAAACTAGAACGAATTCCACTTCTTTAAGTTGAGAGACATCTTATTCATTCAAAGATTTGAATTGGGAGGGAAAATATGGAACCATCAAGTTTAAAAGTGTAATGAACTAATAATAAGTCTTTAGAAATAGCTCATCCCATCTTGTGAAATACTGCTCATAATGCTAATTATGCGTTCAAAGTAGTTTAGGTTTTAAAATGATCCTACGACATAAATACCTATCCTATCTATGTATAGAGAAATTAACTGAAGAAAAAAAATATAGTCTGCGTTGCACTCCCAAAATCATTCAACATGCAAACTACAGTACTGCTCACTATGCCCTTGCCCTGTCTGTCCCTCTCTTCTCTCGTTACTATCGCTTACTTAAATTCAGCAAGTAAGAATCGCCATAATAAAGACAGTGAAAACAACATCATCATCGTACTCTTATCCCACCTGTGGCAGGGTCGGGCCTGCGGGTTCTAGCCCTCCACTTCAGTCTATCCCCCATCAGGTTCCCGTCCACCCCACACATTGCCATATCCATTCGGACAACCTGTTCCCACGTCTGAATAAAGACAGTGAAAACGACTACTGAAAACACCCACCCAATCGCTAGTTATTTTATCGCCTAGAAAGGGCGAAAGACAACGACACGTTAAAAATGTCTTTAAATCATCATTAAGTTGCCAAAACGATAGAAATAACGTTATGAGAATAAGGAGTTAGGTTTGAAACAGAAAGCAACTCATTAACTCTGTCCTTCGACACACTTGATGTTTACATTGCCAATACGTCAGCAGTGAGATATTAGATAGAGAGCATTTCGATGTAGGCATTTTCGAGGGAGTAGTCGGTCGGAACCCAAAAATTCTGCCTAAAACAAGCCCGTCGTCATCAGTATTGTAGGGCGATAGAGTCAAAGAAGATGCGATAGGATGTGGGAAAGAAACCGTGGCTGAGATGGAGAGGGGGAAAAAGTGGAGAGAAGCTCGAGCGATGTGCATAATACGTATAACTTCTGTCCCCTGAGCGTCCACGTCCCTGCAAACGAGGCCACAAATTTACACAGCCCCTCAACAAAACTAAAGTGATCTTCTCAGCAATACACGTAGTGATTGTATTCAGAAACAAGCAGCAGCCATCTTGAATATGATGTCCTAAACGAAACTTTTTTTGGGCGAGTTACACCATCAGCAGCAGCATGATCATCATCTTTTGATTTGTTTTTTTTTTTTTTCGGTTTTAAAGAAACTCCGCTTGCATAACCCAAAATCCAAAAAAAGTAATAGCAGTGTAACTATAAGACTCCAAACTTTGTTTCCTGCCACTTTACGGTATCCGATTCAATCTCCTTCGAAATAGCGTGGCATCGCCACCTGCCAATCCTTTTTACGAAAATGTTCAAAACTTTCCCCCACCATAACACGCATATATATTGTCCACACGCATTCTTTCTTTACTCGAATGTGTATGGACTCTAGAATAACTAAATAAAAAGTTGGCTGCCAATGTTCTTCTATTCAACTGAAATCAGTCGACGACAACGGGGGGAAAAACTGACTGTGGGACTGATAAGAAGACAACGCATCGGCGACAGATAGGACAGCGATCGAGTTTGTGAGAAGGGGAGGAGAACGGTTGTATTTGTAATGTGTATAATAATGTACGAAATTGGGTAAAGGTGGGGTGAAAAATCAAAGAGAATATCGACCAAGATACAGAGAAAATAATCTAACCTCGATTTTTCCCCCCTTCGTTCGAACGTGTAGTGGATGGAGAAAAAGTTTTAGAATCCTCCTCGAAAAGAAAATCAAAGAATTGTTCAACGTTCGATTTCGCGAAATGGAACGCGTCGAATGGACGTTCGAAATGGAATATGAAAAGGAGAAAAAAAAAAAAAGAATTCCATCGACATTTGTTACGGAGGGCGGTGAGAGGGCACCTGAAAAAAGAATTAGTCAAAAATATTCTGACTTACATTCGTTTGTACCTGTCGCCCACCCCGATAGATACCATTAATAAACTTCAATTAAACTCACTTTTTAACCATCATCTGATATAAAACAAGAACATGACAAGGATGAGGAGGGAGGCAAACATGTGTGAATGACGACGACACCGAGGTGCTCTCTCTCTCTCTCTCTCCACCAAATCCTCCCAAATCATCAAAAGTTTCGACCACAATTCAAATTGCTATTCGGTGCATCCTTCTTGTAATGGTAACAACCAAAGTTGGACTTGTAACGATGCAGAAATGTCTCCACTTGTTGTCAATTGTTATTTTCGAAAAACGAAACTGGTATTCAACTTGTGAAGCAACAACAGATGAACCGACGTCACACTCTCAAGATGCCCGAAAAAAATTCCGATCCGCCAAACAACAACGACAAAAAGCACCCCATTTTTCGCAATGGTGAATCAACACGTGTAACTTATTTCCTATAGTTTCGTGTTAGAAACACAACCAAAGTGGAAATGTAGGTGAAAGTTCTTAACACAATGACAAGTGTCGTTAATGAAACCATCAACTGTAGTCTTTCAACTCTTTCACAATATATTTGTTAACGAGTTCAACCACCATAGCATCCACCAGCATTGATTCTGCCTCAACAACTGCTGCTGCTGCTGCTGATTCATGCAAAGGAACTTCAACGAAACACAATAATGCTTCGCTATCGTCTCTCTTTTCTCGTCATCACCCCACTCCGCCATCCCCAATCCTCTTTTTATCTCGTTCTCCACCTCTCCTCCAATCAGAAACGCTAAATTTTCGTCCTCTCCTGATTACTTTAGTAAGTTAGTTTTTCTTTTCTTTTCTCGTCTTTCCCCCCCCCCTCATTCAGTATCTTTAGAAGAATATTAAGAAATGAAAAATCATGCAGCTTGTTGCTCGGGCTGCTGCGGCCATGTTTTCAAAACTTTTCCAAAGTCTTTTGACGAAGCGTGTGTATGTGTGTATCTATCGCCCACCTATTTTTTCCTTCAATTGGTTCATCTCGATGTAGGCCGATTTCAAACATTATTTTCGTACTTATCGATAACTAACAGTGTACAACTTACTTTCAGCAACTTCTCATGATGATCCTTCTGTCTTCTAACTCAACTTTAGGAAATGTTTCCACATTTTTCATAAGTCTTCTGTTCGAATCAAAGAAGAAGGGGGAAATGTAGAGAAGACGCGCACGCATACTCACACCACGCCAAAAACATTCGACGGCGTTTTCTTTTCAGTATTCTTTTTGGTATCTGTTCGAATTGGGAGATACCAAAGTAGAATTTGCCTGCGGGGGGGAACAAGGACAACGAACAGTGAGGGGTGCGCGACACGTTTGCAGTTGAACGTCAATTCGTCATTGCTGTTTGCCACTTTTTCTCCGCTAGCTCTTCTTCTTCTCTTCCAATATATTATAAACCTGACGAAGAAAAACAGAAGAGACCTCTCTCATTAAAAAAAAGATTAAAAAAAAGCGTAGTAGTAGAAGCAGCAGCAGCAGGTACCTTGTGTCATTCCCTTCCAATCGTTAAGACGAGAGAGAATACTTTGTCAGATGATGTTGTGCCTTGGCGTTTATTCTGAAACTTTAAACCTCCATTTATGCACATCCTCATTCACTCATTTTATTTATTTACATTCGTTAGGAACATTACATAACCACGTACAACCCAAGATGAGTTCGAGAAGAAATAGTAAACCATTACAAATCAACAGAAAAAAGGAACTAACGCTGCCATTTTTTTTT
>JAAFCE010001036.1:47437798-47449410 GCA_013389805.1 Trigoniulus corallinus | reverse complement strand
TAGTAACACATCTTCTTGGAGTGGGATGTAGCATATTGTCCATTACGAGCTGTGTATGTGCTGTCACCTTTCTGATTAATAATACAAAGTCTCTGTAAATATTAAGGCTTATTTGCATATAATATTCACTCAATTGCAGCAGTTAATTGGGACCCAGTAATTCAAGCACTAGACGGAAAGGTTGTGGTTCTAATCAATAAATGGTGGGAATTGATACGTACACTTCATAGTTTGACCTAATTATTGACAGAGGAGAGCTGCCATGGTATTTTTCCATCTCTGCGGTCCATATTTAGCAGATCTTTGGGCGCAAAGAACTCTGGCTCAGCTGAACAGAGATTCAGGATTTTTACATCAGTTTCCAAATGTCAGACATCATCTTCAAGTTATACTTCCACGGATGTCGATTTTGATTGCCATCCTGCATCGTTGTCACCTAATGATTTTTTATTTCAAAGTAAAATACTATCATATTGCTAAGAGATTGACAGGAATAAGATACGTAAGTAAGATCTTTTCACTAAACTACATACGTATAATATTCAAATATATTGATAGTAACTGTTAATGATACTTTTAAAGGTTTTAATAAGGCCCTGGCTAGAAGATGGCCCGTCTCGTTGGGCATACTCGTTTTTAGGGTTGCTTTCCTTAATTCAGTTGGCATTTAGCTCGGCCATGTATATCCATTCATATTGGTGCTCAAGGAAGTTTCTAAACACCTTACCAACAGCAGCAATGAACAGGTCTTGTACTATTCACTAAAGTCACTCTACAGATAAAAGTTCATTTTTTTTAAGTAACACATCGTGTTTATAATCCTCAAGTAATGAAAGTTTTGCTAAAACCAAAACGGTTATCCATCGGGAAGCAAGTAAAGCCTGCCCATTGTGTCTTGAAATCCTCAATTTTCCAACTGCATCACCATGTGGTCATGTATTTTGCTGGAATTGCATAATACAGAGTTTGGAAATTAAGGTATTTTAATTGAAATAATCTTTGCAACAACTTTTACTATTAACAAAATGAAATTTATGACACCATTATCTATTTTAGCAACAATGTCCATTGTGTAGTGACAAGTTTGGGCCGTCACGATTAATATGTCTTCAAAATTATAACTAAATGATATACCACAGAAAAATCAATTTATTATTAACATTAACAAAAAAAGAAAATACAAATGCATGAGATTGTCAGTGTGCGTGTATTTTACTAACAATAACTCGGCAGAAATATTGTCTTAGAGAGAAAAGTTTTCAATGCGTAACATTAAATAAATAATGACGACAATCTCAGCCACAATAATGCGTAAAATGACGAACAGTTTTTTTACCACTTACATTTTACAACATGTGCTATTGTTTTTCAGAACGTACTTCATGCCCTTTTGAATATGAAAGTATATTTGTCAGACCTTAAAATATCATTTGGAAACTAAAAACATGAGGTGTTTTTTTGCCAACAGTAAAGCTACCACATAGTAGTAGTTTAGAGATTCTGAATTAATTTTCTTGTTCAAAGTATTTCTTTTATTAGAAAAGTATCTTGATTTTCCCCGTTGTTGCTAGTAACATATTGCCAGTAACAACTGTTCTTTGGCATTAGCAATAAGCGAAACTGATGAAAATACTCCACCAATGGCTTACTAAATCTCTATATCAACAAAGAGTTGTTTTCCTCTCATTGTTTTACTTTAATGATATGAACGGAAGAAAAAAACACTCGCTTCATTTTCCGGGCGAGAAATTTTCTTAAAACATAATATTACTCGACTCAAACAAAAAACCACCTATAAGTCATTAACGACTTAATTCTAAGAGATTTTAAAATTCATATCGTCCAATAAAATGGAACCTGCCCTTTCCAAGTTCCAATCAGCAGCGTTGAGGATCTTTTTGCAATGATCACGACTTGATAACCCCAGTCCATACAACAAATCAACTTTCACTCTACATTCAGCTAAGTTTTTATCTCCAGCTGCCTGTTGTAGCGCACTCAAGCATTGAGAAATTGTTGCACCATTGACCCGCTGCTGAAGTAGTAAGGCTTCTTCATAATACTCTGGTTTTCTGCCGGAAACTGAGGAGTCCGTGAAAGTCTTAAGTTCCTGCTTCAGTGTTGATCCGACTGGACGTAAGCCCGTTAGTTCCGACCAATTGGAATCCACAAGGACCGGACTCGTGCTGCCCGTCTTGAAATTCATTTGTGGCTGCACCATTAACACTGGTCTTACTTGGGCAGTGTTAGGTGGACATGCTGGCAAAGGCGGTACAGGCTGTGATCTTATATGGCAAGGATTCTGAGTGAGAGGCCAGCTCCTTAAATTTTCTAATATTGGTTGTGGCAGTGTGGTCTGTTGATGGGAAGAATTATTAGGAAACATTGAACCATTTAGAGTTTTAGGAGGAGGAGGAAGAGGAGGCAAATTACAAGTACCAAGCATTCCTGCGACCTTTTCGTTGCGTTGTACAACCAAATCTACGTTCTGACTGGAAATCTGTGTCACTAGTTTGTCACGAGTCTCAAACGATGCACTATTTCCAACAGGCACATCGAGTTTTTGGATTTTAGGCCACGTCATGCGACATGGGGTATCGAGAGAGAGTGCCACAACTGTATCATTCAGCCAATCAAAAGCTTTGTCCCTACGTTGAATAAATTCTTGTGGATTCTTTTTGTAAGCAACATCCCATTGCGTCTTGACAGGGCTGACTTTTGGCTCTACTTTACTTTCACTACTTGCTTCGTGATGTAATAAATTATTGAGCACTGGACAACTTTGTCCCAAATGATTTCTTTGAGAATCGTCCAATTTTGTTCCAATGCCGGAATAAAGCTCAATAGCGTCATCAGTAGAAGTTACTGGCGAATAATATCTCGATGATTGGGTGACGGATGGATTCACAGTAACTGAACCTGGAATATTACAATACCGTCCCGGTTGAAACCCAGAATTAGACGTTATAGCTAGCGAGTCACCATTCCACTCGTAATCTACAAAACTGTCTTTGTCCCAATTTTCAGAATAGGATGAACATGCAGAGTGCGATCGGGGCACATTGTGCGAAAATTTAAACTGGTTGGATTGTTCCACGTTACCAAGTTGACGTGGCTGCTGAAACATGGACGTCTCTTGGCCATATTTAGAGATTGCATTTCTTGATGGAGCTTCACTTAGATCAATTAGCATCAACATAGAAGAATCCTTAGAAGCATTTTTATTTGACTTGAGACCCACAGAGAATTTCGTTTCGACATTCTTTGAACTCTTCTCTTCTGACTTTTCATTTGTAAGCTTGTTATAAGCAAACTGTTTACTTGGCGTCTTCTTGGGGCTACTTCCTAGAATCAATTAAGTGGAAAAGAAGTACGTGTCAGATTCTAAATCTTAAATGGCTATGACCGATGAATTTATAATATTTTTAATACATACGACTATTTCTAGTAGGTAGTTTAGATGGAGGGCTATGAGCATCAGAATCTAATGGGAGTCCTAATATATCAGGTGGATCCATAGGATTTTTCAAATAGACGCTGAAACCGAACTATTTTAGACTCTGCTGTTCAGGTTAAAGTGTGATAAATTCACAGAGGTTCAACTTACTCATCTATAAATGCTGGACTACCCCAGCTCTTTCCTGAGGCACTTCCATGACCAGTATGGATGAAGCTATTACGTAGAGGCTTGCTGATATCATTGCCTGATTTTGGTCGCATAGGATCAACTATGCAACGGGGAAATTGTCCAATATCAAATGTAGCTAGATTCTGTCCCTTCCACCAGTACATATCCGACCTGAAAAGTGTAAAGATTATTGAGTTGAAAAATATAAATAACACGTATCATGAGGATCAGTAAATGCCGCTTCCGAAAATACTTGCCGTCCATCAATTACAGCTAACATGTCTCCAATTTCAACTTTTAACTTGCCATCCTCATCAACTTTATGGAGAGCTTTCATTATTAAAGGCTTCGTCTGCAATGTATAAATAGAGAATATTTTCATGGCCAAAACTTCCAATAACTTCATCATCTCAAAAATTTAATCTCACAATAGTCAAAAAGTCCTTTAATGCTGAGAATGTAGGCCGCTCTGAAGGTTTCTCCGCCCAACACTGCTGCATTATTTGATAGATATTATTTGGACAAGCTTTTGGTTGAAGGAGCCTTTCCCCTTGGTCGATCTTTTGCAGAATTTGTGTTCCATTATAGCCTATCCACGGTTCTTCACCAAATGTGAACATTTCCCACAATGTCACCCCAAACATCCATGTATCACTGGCGTGAGAAAAATGTCTTGATTTCAAACTCTCTGGAGCACACCACGGAAAAGGTACTCGTTTTTGCTCCACCATTATGTAGCAGTCTTGCTGACTGGGCAGTGCTCTCATCAGGCCAAAGTCACCAATTTTTACCTATAATTGCATGGTTATAAAATGCCGTAAAGAGAGAGATTATAACTCTGCCCACATTATGTATATTGCATTTAAATAAGTTACCCGATCAGCAGAAGCCATTAATACGTTGCGAGCTGCAAGATCCCTGTGAATGAAACGTTTTGATTCTAGATACGCCATGCCATTGGCAATCTGCACGGCATATTCACATAAACTGGTGATAGGTGTGTGAGCACACTGTTTCCTTAAGTAGTCCACTAATGCTCCTAAAGGAGCCAACTCTGTAACCATCATGAGTGGTGATGACAGCACCACACCATGAAGTCGTATTAAGTTCGGATGATCTAATTGATGCATGGAATTCACTTCTTTCACAAAATCTTCAAATGCGCCTGGTTGGGCAAGGGCATCTTGCTTAAGGACTTTGACGGCAACGGCCATCTACCAGAGAGAGAAAGCATTCAGAGTAAATACAACTATCAGTCAAGGTTTTTAAACTTTCAGCTCGAACAAACTCTGTCTTCATACCTCAGTTCCAGCAAGAGTGGTCCATTCACCTCGTCTCACTACACCAAATGATCCATCTCCTAATTTCAGCCCGAGTTTTAAATCTCGTTCATTTACCAAGCATGTGAGAGCCTGTTGATCAACAACGTTCCCTGGTATATCAGACGGGATGCAATTGGGCTTTTTTACGTTATTCTGCTTTTCCGGTTTTGAACCTGGTAAAATCTATGCAAGAGATGATAATTATTGAATGTTAACACTTGTGTATTCATTAAGTGTAAAGCGTATTTCACTCACTTTTTGAAAAATTTGTTTCTTTCTAACGGACGCCTTTAATTTTTTTGCGGCTTCAAGTAATCGCCTAGCACCTGGTCTACCCATACCTATCTTTTCCAGATCTTCTGGCAAGACAAAATCGAAGTGTGATAATCTTGTAATCTGTTGAAGCAAAGACTCTAAACTTTAGTAAATGAAAAGTAAAAAAAAAAAATTGATAAATTTTCAAATGGAAGATGACGAGGTACATGCCTGAAGATCATCCTTGATACGAGTAAAGAATTGTTCCAACTGAACTTCCTGGAGCAAGTCGTATAACCATCTTACGCCATCACCGTCGTCCCCCATGTCGCCGGTCAGTGGTACCGATGAAGAACACGGGGGCCAATGGCGTATAAATCTGAAGGATAACAAATCAATAGAACTCATCAGCACACCACTTATCCTAGTCAAATAGGTTAAATATGAAACATTCGGCGCTAAACTTTTAACATGACGTCACTTTATTCATGTTCCTGAATACCATCCTGATATGACGATTTATCATGATTCCATTTCAAAACATTGCAACAAACGTGTTTCAGCTAACATAAAACACGTGTATCCTCATCATATGACAACGCCTAGGTTTACTACACTCTACACTATTATATCTAACCAGCAAACCTAACCCGTATTCTCTGTATTAGAGGATTTTAGGAAGTATGCCAACCGTATATGCCCCACCAAGTTAACGGTGGGAAATTTCTGAGTAAATCCGTATATATTTAGGGCATGAGTAAAAGTTGCTGCTTCCTTCAACTGCCTCTGGAAATTGTAAATCCCCATCAAACTAATGCGTTACGTACAGGCAGCATGTTCAATTCGAACCATTCAATTCTGATATATGCAACCTGCGGTTTACATAACAGTTGTTTTAAATAAATAATAGTTATTTCTACTAACTTTATCCACAATTCAGATTAATGGATTCATATACTGTAGGTGCAAACCATTTTTCGGTGGCAAGGCAGTGCATGCATGTCAGATGATACATTTTAATAATCACCACACCTTGACACCATCACTTTGGAGAATGAGGAAAACCATTTCGTAAGCGTGCACTTAAACCGGTTAATAAAATATTGCAACATGATCTACCCCTTAAAATAAGGCCTCATCGCTTTATGTCGAATAAACGCTACATAGATAAAAATCGATAGTTTTTTAATATCTCACACATTAAATATATGCAATCCAGATAAACTTCAGTTTGTAAACGACAGAGGAGAAGATGAATGTGTAAGAGACTCTGCCGAAAAAAATGCATTACAATTAAATAGGTGAACAATAACCGTTTCTGCAGCTAGCCAATGGACACTATGTTAGGCGATTAGGCAACATATTAAACCCACTTTCCTTGCCTATAAAAAAACGCTAACAGTTCAGCAGTCAACCTGCTCAAAGAAAGCGGTGAATGGTGAAATTCTTTAAATCATAAAAAAACCAAAGATGCCATACCTAAAGACTTTTTCCGGGTTCTAGTTAGCATTGTGCAATGAATGAGTACGCAATCAGGATAACAGCAGTAGCAACATGCTTGCATCAGTAATCAAATCATTAAGCGAGCACTTTGCATATAAAAGATTCAAACACAACGACGATATCTCCTCCTTAGCAATTCAGTTCTTCTGGTTTCCAAGTCAAGTATTTAGATGAAGCAGAAATAGGTTATCTAAACACATGGCACATTGTCAAAAAAAATTGGGTGAACTATTGACAGGATTGAGCATTATTTGTTCAGCGTATATCAAGTTCATATCACCCGGTTAGACTTCATTTTCTAAGGAAACATTCTTATATGTTTTATCTGTCTTTCAAACTGTTTTATTTCTCCAATTCATAGTATAAGTAATAATAGCAACTAACCTCTGCGAAAAGTACAAACAAATTATTGTAAATATCTTAATTAGAGAAGGCGTTAATTTCATGCTTCTCTAGCTAGAAAAATTCGTAATTGGTGCATGCTAAATTTGAAGCGTTATTTATCCGCGTCTTAACGACTCCGTGATTCACTAATGTGCAAGGAAGTTATTTTAATGTCACATTGGTCAATCTTAGGGCTACAGTCGTAGTGTGATTCCGGTACAGAATATTCAGTCACTGCATTCCTGAATCATAAGAGCTAGCCAAGGTAAAAACGAGTGCCCAAAATTTCAATCTTGAGGAAGTCTTCTGTCTTTTCTGTTACTCATGATTTTCCTTCCAAGAACTGATGCAGGATGGATGCCCAACCTGTCGTAAAACCGTTAACGGTAGTAACCTTGTAGGACTAATCATGAAAAGGGACGGAGGTTTTTCTGCTTAAATATTACCCATGAATGTACAAGGTCCAAAATACACGACGAAAGGCTAACTTCTTTTTTTTAAATCAAACAATAAACATCTTCTATCGCTTTCCAGGTGTTTTATCTCGCATCTACATTTCAAATTGGTTCTAGAGTAAAAACCAATGTAGGTCGTTGAAACTTTCAGAACTAATCAAAATGAATGACAGTTCTTAACCACGCGGATCCGACCTACCCCGTCATGCTCATCTCTGTAATCCTCCAACTACAGTACTACTTATCTAAAGTTTATACTTATAGGAACAACCGCTATTTTCCTCTAAGTAAATGGAGTGAAGTTCGTATTCTACATGGTTACACAACCTGCGTTGCTGAAAGTAGCCGTGAAAACTTAATAAGAAAATAAATGTATGTTCCCTCACCGCCAAAACTTCAACGAGGTGAAACTGAGACACTCCAATGGCTGCTTTTAACGACACCCACAAAAACATGCAATACATCAAGAAATGCGGCCCGTTTGGGAGAAGAGGCCGTCATCCTCTTGGTCTTGACCAGTAAAAAAGGAAAATGCTTATCTAATGGTTTTCACCAGGGATTACCTTTAAAAAACACAAATAACTCACAATTACTTCCTACCGTACAATTTGATAAGCCATTGAGCTACTATTCGAAAGGTAAACGCACTTTTAAATGTACTAATTGACTTAAGCTATAAACACTACACCTTAATCCAACAATTCCAGCGTAGCTTTAATTTCAAACACGAGCAAACGTTTACTATTATCCCTGTTATGTCATTTGAAATGTGGCTCTTCTCATTCACTAACACTTGCTAAACGTTTAGTTAGCTGATTGCTATTAAGCCAATCTTTGCGGATTCCCATAGACATCTTCATTCAAAATCACAATTGGAGTCATTAAGAAATGAAAAACAAACGTAACCCTAAAATCCATATCTACAGTGGAAAATAAAACCAAAACCATACCGATATACTCGACTTTTTTTCAGTTAATGTCCTAAAATATCTACGCCAGTGAACTACTTTAACCAGAATTCAATTGTGCTACTAAACCTCACATGCTTGCTAAATTGTATTAAACAATTAAATGAACTATATACACATAGTGTTATACTGCGTATATATATGTGTAAGGGAACAATGATGTCCTAATTTTGTATGATTATTTTACGATAGCAATAAAGTTAAGTGTAAGTGGTCCATTAATGCAGTGTAGACGGACAATAGTCGCATTATTTTCAACTACTAATACGGAATTATGTCTAACAGAATAACAATTTTGTTGATAAAATCTCACCAATAAATCCTTCGATAGTATCAGAATCACAAATACAGCATTTCATTTAGCTCATAATAAATGTATACAGTTACAGTAAATATTCACGTCACAGTCGAGAATGACTCGATCACTCTATCAATGTATTTAAATTGAGGAGGGCTAGACTTGCATAACTGTTACAGCAGTAATTTAAAATCAATTTATGAATAGTAGAATAACACTGCGATCAGATGACAGATGTGGGTTTCATTTTACAAATCGTACATGAGATTTTTTAATAGTGTTCAATGTAGAAATAGAGGGCTTCTTGAGATTTCAAATGATACTCCAAATGTGGATTTAAAGTGAATGCGAATTGGGGAGAGTAGGAGAAACAGGATCCTAATTCATCTCCCAGCTACAGAGAAATCCCACGACACAATTAAGGCAATAATGAACGTCATATGCCGTCTTCCTAATTTCTCCTAGACCCACTGTGCAACACTTGCGACATAAGCTACATATCAGTTCCTAAATCGTTTTTTTCTGTCGGATGAGGGAAAGTGTTTCCCGTTGATACCGGGTACGAAACGGTGTACAGTTGGACGACATATTACTTGGCTGACTGCTAACTTCATTTGACAACCCGTTGCTTATTTTAATGCTGACCTATCTTTGGAGTAACCGACGACAGGGAGTGAATACCTATACTGTACATAGGTATTTTGTCACTCCACACGTATTTTTTTCAATGTAGAAAGGACTCTTTGATTTGCGACAATAACATCGTACAAACTACATTAGACTTTACTACTCCAAGAAGGCGTACATATGAGGTTACCCTCTCGCCCGAAAGAAGTCTTCCTCCTTCATCAGGATTGAATCTGAAATCATGGATCCAAGAGTCAAGAACACTTGCTGCGCCAGCAATACGGGCATAATTAATTACGGTATAAATCGTAATAAAGTTTAACTAAAACTTTGTCCCGTTTACGTCTGCAAAGCCTAAATACTTTCCAATAATGACACCAGAATTATTTTCCGATCCAAATGAAATCTAGTAACAGCGTCTAACAACAATGAGCTGTCATTTACCCTCGGTTACATCGTTCTGAAAGTAATTAAGTAAATGCATATACCTGAACATTTATGTATTATTATGGCATTATAAACAATTTGGGACTATTCAAAATTATCCTAATGATGACACAGTTAAATCACAAAATTTCATGTTAGCAACAGGAAATACGCCAACATTTTTGCTATAATGGAAAAATTATGTCAACATGCTGTTCAAGAGTAATTCTTCCATTTTTTGACATTCAAAACGTCATCGTGTTATGCTTATCAGTGTAGTTGTTTACGAAACAAGTATAAAGTAAACAAACATGCTAATAACATGAAAACTAAATACTTGCACACTGTATTAACACGGTGCTATTTACTGAATTGTTGTGTTTGGGAAAGAAGTCTGTAGGCTCGCGAGTCAATCAGGAAACATCTTCATTACCGAACTCCAATTCATGGGATACATTGAGAAACTACAATTTACCAGCGTTAAATTATTCAATAAATTAATAAATTGGGTCGATTTTTGGTCATATTATTAGGTCAGTGATATTTAATTACTTTAAAATAGTAAAAGTATGTTGATGTAAGATAGTGAGAAATATGAAAGTCGGATGGTAACCAGTCGGACTCTATGGACACTACGAATTCCTAAACTAGTGGTGTAATTTCTACGGAAGTCTCGTTAATTCTCAGGAAAAAAACATAATAACTTCTTACCTATTTGATCGTGTAAAGAAAGATCGGATAAAACCAAAGGTATTTCTCTCATTAAAATGAACTTTGATTCACAAAATCATAATCGAGAACAAACATCGTTAAGATATTCGACGGATGGAGCCACAAAAAAAAACCAGCAGCTTCTCATAGGTGGCGCAATCATAAAGCGCTTTGGCTAAAGTTCAAAGAGGCTATTAATGCAATTTGAGAAGTTATTGCTATGCTGGAGGCAGTCTTTGTTACGTTTTTAAATGATGATTTTCATCTATGAGGCTGGCGGTGATAAAACAGAGTATTGTATAAATATATTGGAGTAGGTAGTTAACTGGTTTCTAACGTAGATAACGAATTTACTGTATTAGCCGCCTTCTAACGTCATTTTTTACTTTCGAAGTCATTTCACTCATAATTCCAACTTCTCATACGGTAGGAGTATCACTGCCACTGGAATTACATCTGCTGTCTTTATTTATACTGTCCACCAGGTAACTCATTTGCAGAGCAATCTAGAACTTCAGTTAGTTATTTCGTTCTAATTTATTAATTGAAAGAAAATATGGGTTTTATAGCATTTCTAATAGGTTCACCTACCATTTTAAGTTTTCTCTTTGGACATTATCATACCCTTATCCAGCCTGCAGAAGGGTCGGGTCTGTGGGTTCTAGGAAGCGGCGAATTGCGTTGGACACACCAGTTCTCATCTGATCACTGGAGTTAAGCAGCGCAACCCCACCTAGTACTGACATGGGTGGCCGCTTGGGAAAACTGGGTACTGCTAGTACCCAAAAATCATCGCATTAGGGTAATGTCTGTGCAGTCTCTGCATAAGAACTATGCTGTGGACGGGGCTCTAATGACCTTCGTAGTTGAAGGGCCCTAAAACACCAACAAACAACAATCTATGGGTTCTAGTCCTCCACTCCCGCCTATCTCTCGCCTATCCCCCCCTCACACTAACATATCCCTTCGTACAACCTGCTTCCACGTCTGCTTCGGTCTCCCTCTGCTTCCACGTCTGCTTCGGTCTCCCTCTGC